>CAXAJV010000240.1:1686277-2015277 GCA_963969225.1 Xylocopa violacea | reverse complement strand
TTATGTACGTATATAACGTTATATGTCCTAACCTAAGCAAACCTAACATGTCGGATGTAATATTTCACAATATTCCTTGCGTGTCGGCGCATACTGCTCCGTGGGAATATTATATACGTCTATAACCTTATATACACTAACCTAAGGCAACCTAACATCTCGGATGTAATATTTTACAACATGACTTGCGTGTCGTCTCCTACTTATCCGTGGGAACATTATACACATCTATAACGTTATATATCCTAACCGAAGGCAACATAACATCTCGGACGTGATATTTTACAACATTCGTGGCGTGTAGGCCTCTACTTCTCGGTGGGAACATTATGCACGTCTATAACGTTATATGTCCTAACCTAAGGCAACCTAACACCTCGTATGTAATATATAACAACATTCGTGGCGTGTCGGCCCCTACGCCTCGGTGGGAACATTATGTACTTCTATAACGTTATATATCTTATCCTAAGGCAACCTAACATCTCGGATGTAATATTTTACAGCATTCCTTGCGTGTCGGCACCTACTTTTCGGTGGTAACATTATATACGTCTATAACGTTATATGTCCTATCCTAGGGCAACCTAACATCTCGGATGTAATATTTTACAACATTCCTTGCGTGTCGGCCTCTACTTCTCGGTGGGAACATTATGTACGTCTATAACGTTATGTGTCCTAACCTAAGGCAACCTAACATCTCGGATGGAATATTTTACAACATTTGTGGCGTGTCGGCCCCTACTTCTCGGTGGGAATATTATGTACGGATATAACGTTCTATGTCCTAACCGAAGACAACCTAACACCTCGGATGTAATATTATACAGAATTCCTTGCGTGTCGGCACCTACTTTTCGGTGGTAACATTATGTACGTATATAACGTTATATGTCCTAACCTAATGCAACCTGATATCTCGGACACAATATTTAACAACATTCGATACGTGTCGACCCCTACTCCTCGGTGGGAATATTATGTACGTCTATAATGTTATATATCCTAACCTAAGGCAACCTAACATCTCGGATGTAATATTTTACAACATTCCTTGCGTGTCGGCCCCTACTTCTTGGTGGGAACATTATGTACGTATGTAACGTTATATGTCCTAACCTAAGCAAACCTAACATCTCGGATGTAATATTATACAACATTCGTGGCGTGTCGGCCTCTACTTCTCGGTGGGAACATTATGTACGTCTATAACGTTATGTGTCCTAACCTAAGACAACCTACCACCTCGGATGTAATATTTAACAACATTCGTGGCGTGTCGGCCACTACTTCTCGGTGGGAACATTATGTGCAGCTATAACGTAATACGTCCTAACCTAAGGCAACCTAACATCTCGGATGTAATATTTTACAACATTCCTTGCTTGTCGGCGCATACTGCTCCGTGAGAATATTGTATACGTCCAGAACATTATATATCCTAACATAAGGCAACCTAACATCTCGGATGTAATATTTTACAACATTCCTTGCGTGTCGACGCCTACTTCTCGGTGGGAACATTACGTACGGCTATAACATTATATGTCCTAACCTAAGGCAACCTAACATCTCGGATGTAATATTTTACAACATTCCTTGCGTGTCGGCCCCTACTTCTTGGTGGGAACATTATGTACGTATATAACGTTATATGTCCTATCCTAGGGCAACCTAACATCTCGGATGTAATATTTTATAACATTCCTTGCGTGTCGACCCCTACTTCTCGGTGGGAACATTATGTACGTCTATAACATTATGTGTCCTAACCTAAGACAACCTACCACCTCGGATGTAATATTTAACAACATTCGTGGCGTGTCGGCCACTACTTTTCGGTGGGAACATTATGTGCAGCTATAACGTAATACGTCCTAACCTAAGGCAACCTAACATCACGGATGTAATATTTTACAACATTCCTTGCTTGTCGGCGCATACTGCTCCGTGAGAATATTATATACGTCCAGAACATTATATATCCTAAAATAAGGCAACCTAACATCTCGGATGTAATATTTTACAACATTCCTTGCGTGTCGGCGCCTACTTCTCGGTGGGAACATTATGTACGGCTATAACGGTATGTGTCCTAACCTAAGGCAACCCAACATTTCGGATGTAATATTTTACAACATTCCTTGCGTGTCGGCCCCTACTTCTTGGTGGGAACATTATGTACGTATATAACGTTATATGTCCTAACCTAAGCAAACCTAACATCTCGGATGTAATATTTCAGAACATTCGTGGCGTGTCGGCCTCTACTTCTCGGTGGGAACATTATGTACGTCTATAACGGTATGTGTCCTAACCTAAGGCAACCTAACATCTCGGATGTAATATTTTACAGCATTCCTTGTGTGTCGGCACCTACTTTTCGGTGGTAACATTATATACGTCTATAACGTTATATGTCCTAACTTAAGGCCACCTAACATCTCGGACGCAATATTTTACAACATTCCATTCGTGTCGGCACCTACTTCTCGGTGGGAACATTATGTACGTATATAACGTTATATGTCCTAACCTAATGCAACCTGATATCTCGGACACAATATTTAACAACATTCGTTACGTGTTGACCCCTACTCCTCGGTGGGAACATTATGTACGTCTATAACGTTATATGTCCTAACCTAAGGCAATTTAACATCTCGGACGTGATATTTTACAACATTCCTTGCGTGTCGGCACCTACTTCTCGGTGGGAACATTATGTACGTCTATAACGTTATATGTCCTATCCTAGGGCAACCTAACATCTCGGATGTAATATTTTACAACATTCGTGGCGTGTCGGCGCCTACTTCTCGGTGGGAACATTATGTACGGATATAACGGTATATGTCCTAACCTAAGGCAACCTGACACCTCGGATGTAATATTTAACAACATTCGTGGCGTGTCGGCCACTTCTTCTCGGTGGGAACATTATGTGCAGCTATAACGTAATATGTCCTAACCTAAGGCAACCTAACATCTCGGATGTAATATTTTACAACATTCCATTCGTGTCGGCACCTACTTCGCCGTGGGAACATTATGTACGGCTATAACATTATATGTCCTAACCTAAGGCCACCTAACATCTCGGACGCAATACTTTACAACATTCCATTCGTGTCGGCACCTACTTCTCGGTGGGAACATTATGTACGTATATAACGTTATATGTCCTAACCTAATGCACCCTGATATCTCGGACACAATATTTAACAACATTCGATACGTGTCGACCCCTACTCCTCGGTGGGAATATTATGTACGTCTATAATGTTATATATCCTAACCTAAGGCAACCTAACATCTCGGATGTAATATTTTACAACATTCCTTGCGTGTCGGCCCCTACTTCTTGGTGGGAACATTATGTACGTATGTAACGTTATATGTCCTAACCTAAGCAAACCTAACATCTCGGATGTAATATTTTACAACATTCGTGGCGTGTCGGCCTCTACTTCTCGGTGGGAACATTATGTACGTCTATAACGTTATGTGTCCTAACCTAAGACAACCTACCACCTCGGATGTAATATTTAACAACATTCGTGGCGTGTCGGCCACTACTTCTCGGTGGGAACATTATGTGCAGCTATAACGTAATACGTCCTAACCTAAGGCAACCTAACATCTCGGATGTAATATTTTACAACATTCCTTGCTTGTCGGCGCATACTGCTCCGTGAGAATATTATATACGTCCAGAACATTATATATCCTAACATAAGGCAACCTAACATCTCGGATGTAATATTTTACAACATTCCTTGCGTGTCGACGCCTACTTCTCGGTGGGAACATTACGTACGGCTATAACATTATATGTCCTAACCTAAGGCAACCTAACATCTCGGATGTAATATTTTACAACATTCCTTGCGTGTCGGCCCCTACTTCTTGGTGGGAACATTATGTACGTATATAACGTTATATGTCCTATCCTAGGGCAACCTAACATCTCGGATGTAATATTTTATAACATTCCTTGCGTGTCGACCCCTACTCCTCGGTGGGAACATTATGTACGTCTATAACGTTATATGTCCTAACCTAAGGCAATCTAACATATCGGTAGTAATATTTTACAACATTCCTTGCGTGTCGGCACCTACTTTTCGGTGGGAACATTATGTACGTCTATAACGTTATATGTCCTATCCTAGGGCAACCTAACATCTCGGATGTAATATTTTACAACATTCGTGGCGTGTCGGCGCCTACTTCTCGGTGGGAACATCATGTACGGATATAACGTTATATGTCCTAACCTAAGGCAACCTAACACCTCGGACGCAATATTTTACAACATTCCATTCGTGTCGGCACCTACTTCTCGGTGGGAACATTATGTACGTCTACAACATTATGTGTCCTAACCTAAGACAACCTACCACCTCGGATGTAATATTTAACAACATTCGTGGCGTGTCGGCCACTACTTTTCGGTGGGAACATTATGTGCAGCTATAACGTAATACGTCCTAACCTAAGGCAACCTAACATCACGGATGTAATATTTTACAACATTCCTTGCTTGTCGGCGCATACTGCTCCGTGAGAATATTATATACGTCCAGAACATTATATATCCTAAAATAAGGCAACCTAACATCTCGGATGTAATATTTTACAACATTCCTTGCGTGTCGGCGCCTACTTCTCGGTGGGAACATTATGTACGGCTATAGCGGTATGTGTCCTAACCTAAGGCAACCCAACATTTCGGATGTAATATTTTACAACATTCCTTGCGTGTCGGCCCCTACTTCTTGGTGGGAACATTATGTACGTATATAACGTTATATGTCCTAACCTAAGCAAACCTAACATCTCGGATGTAATATTTCAGAACATTCGTGGCGTGTCGGCCTCTACTTCTCGGTGGGAACATTATGTACGTCTATAACGGTATGTGTCCTAACCTAAGGCAACCTAACATCTCGGATGTAATATTTTACAGCATTCCTTGTGTGTCGGCACCTACTTTTCGGTGGTAACATTATATACGTCTATAACGTTATATGTCCTAACTTAAGGCCACCTAACATCTCGGACGCAATATTTTACAACATTCCATTCGTGTCGGCACCTACTTCTCGGTGGGAACATTATGTACGTATATAAGGTTATATGTCCTAACCTAATGCAACCTGATATCTCGGACACAATATTTAACAACATTCGTTACGTGTTGACCCCTACTCCTCGGTGGGAACATTATGTACGTCTATAACGTTATATGTCCTAACCTAAGGCAATTTAACATCTCGGACGTGATATTTTACAACATTCCTTGCGTGTCGGCACCTACTTCTCGGTGGGAACATTATGTACGTCTATAACGTTATATGTCCTATCCTAGGGCAACCTAACATCTCGGATGTAATATTTTACAACATTCGTGGCGTGTCGGCGCCTACTTCTCGGTGGGAACATTATGTACGGATATAACGGTATATGTCCTAACCTAAGGCAACCTGACACCTCGGATGTAATATTTAACAACATTCGTGGCGTGTCGGCCACTTCTTCTCGGTGGGAACATTATGTGCAGCTATAACGTAATATGTCCTAACCCAAGGCAACCTAACATCTCGGATGTAATATTTTACAACATTCCATTCGTGTCGGCACCTACTTCGCCGTGGGAACATTATGTACGGCTATAACATTATATGTCCTAACCTAAGGCCACCTAACATCTCGGACGCAATACTTTACAACATTCCATTCGTGTCGGCACCTACTTCTCGGTGGGAACATTATGTACGTATATAACGTTATATGTCCTAACCTAATGCACCCTGATATCTCGGACACAATATTTAACAACATTCGTTACGTGTCGACCCCTACTCCTTGGTGGGAACATTATGTACGTCTATAATGTTATATATCCTAACCTAAGGCAACCCAACATTTCGGATGTAATATTTTATAACATTCCTTGCGTGTCGGCCCCTACCTCTCGGTGGGAACATTATGTACGGATATAACATTCTATGTCCTAACCGAAGACAACCTAACACCTCGGATGTAATATTTTACAGCATTCCTTGCGTGTCGGCACCTACTTTTCGGTGGTAGCATTATAAACGTCTATAACGTTATATGTCCTATCCTAGGGCAACCTAACATTTCGGACGTAATATTTTACAACATTCGTGGCGTGTAGGCCTCTGCTTCTCGGTGGGAACATTATGTGCAGCTATAACGTAATATGTCCTAACCTAAGGCAACCTAACGTCTCGGATGTAATATTTTACAACATTCCTTGCGTGTCGACGCATACTGCTCCGTGGGAATATTGTATACGTCTATAACTTTATATATCCTAACCTAAGGCAACCTAACATCTCGGATGTAATATTTTAAAACATTCCTTGCGTGTCGGCCTCTACTTCTCGGTGGGATCATTATGTGCAGCTATAACGTAATATGTCCTAGCCTAAGGCAACCTAACATTTCAGATGCAATATTTTACAACATACGATGCGTGTCGGCACCTACTTCTCGGTGGGAACATTATGTACGTATATAACGTTATATGTCCTAACCTAATGCAACCTGATATCTCGGACACAATATTTAACAACATTCGTTACGTGTCGACCCCTACTCCACAGTGGGAACATTATGTGCAGCTATAACGTAATATGTCCTAACCTAAGGCAACCTAACATCTCGGATGTAATATTTTACAACAATCCTTGCGTTTCGGCGCATACTGCTCCGTGAGAATATTATATACGTCTAGAACTTTATATATCCTAACATAAGGCTAACTGACATCTCGGATGTAATATTTTACAACATTCCTTGCGTGTCGGCGCCTACTCCTCGGTGGGAACATTATATACGGCTATAACATTATATGTCCTAACCTAAGGCCACCTAACATCTCGGACGCAACATTTTACAACATTCCATTCGTGTTGGCACCTACTTCTCGGTGGGAACATTATGTACGTATATAACGTTATATGTCCTAACCTAATGCAACCTGATATCTCGGACACAATATTTAACTACATTCGTTACGTGTCGACCCCTACTCCGCGGTGGGAACATTATGTACGTCTATAACGTTATATGTCCTAACGTAAGGCAATCTAACATCTCGGATGTAATATTTTACAACATTCCTTGCGTGTCGGCCCCTACTTCTTGGTGGGAACATTATCTACGACTATAGCGTTATACATCCTAACCTAAGGCAACCTAACATCTCGAATGTAATGTTTCACAACATTCGTGGCGTGTCGGCCTCTACTTCTCGGTGGTCACATTATGTACGTCTATAACGTTATGTGTCCTAACCTAAGGCAACCTAACTCCTCTTATGTAATATTTTACATCATTCGTGGCGTGTTAGCCCCTACTTCTCGGTGGGAACATTATGTACTTCTATAACGTTATATATCCTATCCTAAGGCAACCTAACAGCTCGGATGTAATATTTTACAGCATACATTGCGTGTCGGCACCTACTTTTCGGTGGTAACATTATATACGTCTATAACGTTATGTATCCTAACCGAAGGCAACATAACATCTCGGACGTGATATTTTACAACATTCCTTGCGTGTCGGCACCTACTTCTCGGTGGGAACATTATGTACGTCTATAACGTTATATATCCTATCCTAGGGCAACCTAACATCTCGGATGTAATATTTTACAACATTCGTGGCGTGTCGGCTCCTACTTCTCGGTGGGAACATTATGTACGTCTATAACGTTATATGCCCTAACCTAAGGCAACCTAACAACTCGGATGTAATACATAATAATTATGACGTTATATGTCCTAACCTAAGGCATCCTAACTTATCGGACGTAATATTTTACAACATTCCTTGCGTGTCGGCGCCTACTTCTCCGTGGGAACATTATATACGTCTATAACGTTATATATCCTAACCTAAGGCAACCTAACATCTCGTATGTAATATTTTACATCATTCGTGGCATGTCAGCCCCTACTTCTTGGTGGGAACATTATGTACGACTATAACGTTATACGTCCTAACCTAAGGCAAGCTAACATCTCGGATGTAATATTTTACAACATTTGTGGCGTGTCGGCCCCTACTTCTCGGTGGGAACATTATGTACGGATATAACGTTCTATGTCCTAACCGAAGACAACCTAACACCTCGGATGTAATATTTTACAGAATTCCTTGCGTGTCGGCACCTACTTTTCGGTGGTAACATTATATACGTCTATAACGTTATATGTCCTATCCTAGGGCAACCTAACGTTTCGGATGTAATATTTTACAACATTCGTGGCGTGTAGGCCTCTACTTCTCGGTGGGAACATTATATACATCTATAACGTTATATATCCTAACCTAAGGCAACCTAACACCTCGTATGTAATATTTTACAACATTCGTGGCATGTCAGCCCCTACTTCTTGGTGGGAACATTATGTACGACTATAACGTTATACGTCCTAACCTAAGGCAAGCTAACATCTCGGATGTAATATTTTAAAACATTTGTGGCGTGTCGGCCCCTACTTCTCGGTGGGAACATTATGTACGGATATAACGTTCTATGTCCTAACCGAAGACAACCGAATATCTCGGATGTAATATTTTACAGCATTCCTTGCGTGTCGGCACCAACTTTTCGGTGGTAACATTATATACGTCTATAACGTTATATGTTCTATCCTAGGGCAACCTAACATCTCGAATGTAATATTTTACAGCATTCCTTGCGTGTCGGCGCCAACTTTTCAGTGGTAACATTATATACGTCTATAACGTTATATGTCCTATCCTAGGGCAACCTAACATTTCGGATGTAATATTTTACAACATTCCTTGCGTGTCGGCCCCTACTTCTCGGTGCGAACATTATGTACGTCTATAACGTTATATATCGTAACCTAAGGCAACCTAACATCCCGGATGTAATATTTTACAACATTCCTTGCGTGTCGGCCCCTACTTCTCGGTGGGAACATTATGTACGGCTATAACATTATATGTCCTAACCTAAGGCCACCTAACATCTCGGACGCAATATTTAACAACATTCGTGGCGTGTCGGCCTCTACTTCTCGGTGGGAACATTATGCACGTCTATAACGTTATGTGTTCTAACCTAAGGCAAACTAACACCTCGGATGTCATATCTAACAACATTCCATTCGTGTCCGCCCCTACTTCTCGGTGGGAACATTATGTACTCCTATAACGTTATATATCCTATCCTAAGGCAACCTAACATCTCCGATGTAATATTTTACAGCATTCCTTGCGTGTCGGCACCAACTTTTCGGTGGTAACATTATATACGTCTATAACGTTATATGTCCTATCCTAGGGCAATCTAACATTTCGGATGTAATATTTTACAAGATTCCTTGCGTGTCGGCCCCTACTTCTCGGTGGGAACATTATGTGCAGCTATAACATAATATGTCCTAACTTAAGGCACCCTAACGTCCCGGATGTAATATTTTACAACATTCCTTGCGTGTCGACGCATACTGCTCCGTGGGAATATTATATACGTCTATAACTTTATATATCCTAACCTAAGGCAACCTAACATCTCGGATGTAATATTTTACAACATTCCATTCGTGCTGGCACCTACTTCACGGTGGGAACATTATGTACGTATATAACGTTATATGTCCTAACCTAAGGCAACCTAACACCTCGTATGTAATATTTTACAACATTCGTGGCGTGACGGCCCCTACTTCTTGGTGGGAACATTATGTACGACTATAACGTTATACGTCCTAACCTAAGGCCACCTAACATCTCGGACGCAATATTTTACAGCGTTCCTTGCGTGTCGGCCCCTACTTCTCGGTGGGAACATTATGTACGTCTATACCGTTATATATCCTAACCTAAGGCAACCTAACATCTCGGATGTAATATTTTACAACATTCCTTGCGTGTCGGCCCCTACTTCTCGGTGGGAACATTATGTACGGCTATAACGTTATATGTCCTAACCTAAGGCAACCTAACACCTCGGATGTCATATCTAACAACATTCCATTCGTGTCCACCCCTACTTCTCGGTGGGAACATTATGTACTTCTATAACGTTATATATCCTATCCTAAGGCAACCTAACATCTCGGATGTAATATTTTACAGCATTCCTTGCGTGTCGGCACCAACTTTTCGGCGGTAACATTATATACGTCTATAACGTTATATGTCCTATCCTAGGGCAACCTAACATCTCGGATGTAATATTTTACAAGATTCCTTGCGTGTCGGCCCCTACTTCTCGGTGGGAACATTATGTGCAGCTATAACATAATATGTCCTAACTTAAGGCACCCTAACGTCCCGGATGTAATATTTTACAACATTCCTTGCGTGTCGACGCATACTGCTCCGTGGGAATATTATATACGTCTATAACTTTATATATCCTAACCTAAGGCAACCTAACACCTCGTATGTAATATTTTACAACATTCGTGGCATGTCAGCCCCTACTTCTTGGTGGGAACATTATGTACGACTATAACGTTATACGTCCTAACCTAAGGCAAGCTAACATCTCGGATGTAATATTTTACAACATTTGTGGCGTGTCGGCCCCTACTTCTCGGTGGGAACATTATGTACGGATATAACGTTCTATGTCCTAACCGAAGACAACCGAATATCTCGGATGTAATATTTTACAGCATTCCTTACGTGTCGGCACCAACTTTTCGGTGGTAACATTATATACGTCTATAACGTTATATGTTCTATCCTAGGGCAACCTAACATCTCGGATGTAATATTTTACAACATTCCTTGCGTGTCGGCCCCTACTTCTCGGTGGGAACATTATGTACGGCTATAACGTTATATGTCCTAACCTAAGGCAACCTAACACCTCGGATGTCATATCTAACAACATTCCATTCGTGTCCGCCCCTACTTCTCGGTGGGAACATTATGTACTTCTATAACGTTATATATCCTATCCTAAGGCAACCTAACATCTCGGATGTAATATTTTACAGCATTCCTTGCGTGTCGGCACCAACTTTTCGGCGGTAACATTATATACGTCTATAACGTTATATGTCCTATCCTAGGGCAACCTAACATCTCGGATGTAATATTTTACAACATTCGTGGCGTGTCGGCTCCTACTTCTCGGTGGGAACATTATGTACGTCTATAACGTTATATGCCCTAACCTAAGGCAACCTAACAACTCGGATGTAATACATAATAATTATGACGTTATATGTCCTAACCTAAGGCATCCTAACTTATCGGACGTAATATTTTACAACATTCCTTGCGTGTCGGCGCCTACTTCTCCGTGGGAACATTATATACATCTATAACGTTATATATCCTAACCTAAGGCAACCTAACACCTCGTATGTAATATTTTACAACATTCGTGGCATGTCAGCCCCTACTTCTTGGTGGGAACATTATGTACGACTATAACGTTATACGTCCTAACCTAAGGCAAGCTAACATCTCGGATGTAATATTTTACAACATTTGTGGCGTGTCGGCCCCTACTTCTCGGTGGGAACATTATGTACGGATATAACGTTCTATGTCCTAACCGAAGACAACCGAATATCTCGGATGTAATATTTTACAGCATTCCTTGCGTGTCGGCACCAACTTTTCGGTGGTAACATTATATACGTCTATAACGTTATATGTTCTATCCTAGGGCAACCTAACATCTCGGATGTAATATTTTACAACATTCCTTGCGTGTCGGCCCCTACTTCTCGGTGGGAACATTATGTACGGCTATAACGTTATATGTCCTAACCTAAGGCAACCTAACACCTCGGATGTCATATCTAACAACATTCCATTCGTGTCCGCCCCTACTTCTCGGTGGGAACATTATGTACTTCTATAACGTTATATATCCTATCCTAAGGCAACCTAACATCTCGGATGTAATATTTTACAGCATTCCTTGCGTGTCGGCACCAACTTTTCGGCGGTAACATTATATACGTCTATAACGTTATATGTCCTATCCTAGGGCAACCTAACATCTCGGATGTAATATTTTACAACATTCGTGGCGTGTCGGCTCCTACTTCTCGGTGGGAACATTATGTACGTCTATAACGTTATATGCCCTAACCTAAGGCAACCTAACAACTCGGATGTAATACATAATAATTATGACGTTATATGTCCTAACCTAAGGCATCCTAACTTATCGGACGTAATATTTTACAACATTCCTTGCGTGTCGGCGCCTACTTCTCCGTGGGAACATTATATACATCTATAACGTTATATATCCTAACCTAAGGCAACCTAACACCTCGTATGTAATATTTTACAACATTCGTGGCATGTCAGCCCCTACTTCTTGGTGGGAACATTATGTACGACTATAACGTTATACGTCCTAACCTAAGGCAAGCTAACATCTCGGATGTAATATTTTACAACATTTGTGGCGTGTCGGCCCCTACTTCTCGGTGGGAACATTATGTACGGATATAACGTTCTATGTCCTAACCGAAGACAACCGAATATCTCGGATGTAATATTTTACAGCATTCCTTGCGTGTCGGCACCAACTTTTCGGTGGTAACATTATATACGTCTATAACGTTATATGTTCTATCCTAGGGCAACCTAACATCTCGAATGTAATATTTTACAGCATTCCTTGCGTGTCGGCGCCAACTTTTCAGTGGTAACATTATATACGTCTATAACGTTATATGTCCTATCCTAGGGCAACCTAACATTTCGGATGTAATATTTTACAACATTCCTTGCGTGTCGGCCCCTACTTCTCGGTGCGAACATTATGTACGTCTATAACGTTATATATCGTAACCTAAGGCAACCTAACATCCCGGATGTAATATTTTACAACATTCCTTGCGTGTCGGCCCCTACTTCTCGGTGGGAACATTATGTACGGCTATAACATTATATGTCCTAACCTAAGGCCACCTAACATCTCGGACGCAATATTTAACAACATTCGTGGCGTGTCGGCCTCTACTTCTCGGTGGGAACATTATGTACGTCTATAACGTTATGTGTTCTAACCTAAGGCAAACTAACACCTCGGATGTCATATCTAACAACATTCCATTCGTGTCCGCCCCTACTTCTCGGTGGGAACATTATGTACTCCTATAACGTTATATATCCTATCCTAAGGCAACCTAACATCTCGGATGTAATATTTTACAGCATTCCTTGCGTGTCGGCACCAACTTTTCGGTGGTAACATTATATACGTCTATAACGTTATATGTCCTATCCTAGGGCAACCTAACATTTCGGATGTAATATTTTACAAGATTCCTTGCGTGTCGGCCCCTACTTCTCGGTGGGAACATTATGTGCAGCTATAACATAATATGTCCTAACTTAAGGCACCCTAACGTCCCGGATGTAATATTTTACAACATTCCTTGCGTGTCGACGCATACTGCTCCGTGGGAATATTATATACGTCTATAACTTTATATATCCTAACCTAAGGCAACCTAACACCTCGTATGTAATATTTTACAACATTCGTGGCATGTCAGCCCCTACTTCTTGGTGGGAACATTATGTACGACTATAACGTTATACGTCCTAACCTAAGGCAAGCTAACATCTCGGATGTAATATTTTACAACATTTGTGGCGTGTCGGCCCCTACTTCTCGGTGGGAACATTATGTACGGATATAACGTTCTATGTCCTAACCGAAGACAACCGAATATCTCGGATGTAATATTTTACAGCATTCCTTACGTGTCGGCACCAACTTTTCGGTGGTAACATTATATACGTCTATAACGTTATATGTTCTATCCTAGGGCAACCTAACATCTCGGATGTACTATTTTACAACATTCCTTGCGTGTCGGCCCCTACTTCTCGGTGGGAACATTATGTACGGCTATAACGTTATATGTCCTAACCTAAGGCAACCTAACACCTCGGATGTCATATCTAACAACATTCCATTCGTGTCCGCCCCTACTTCTCGGTGGGAACATTATGTACTTCTATAACGTTATATATCCTATCCTAAGGCAACCTAACATCTCGGATGTAATATTTTACAGCATTCCTTGCGTGTCGGCACCAACTTTTCGGCGGTAACATTATATACGTCTATAACGTTATATGTCCTATCCTAGGGCAACCTAACATCTCGGATGTAATATTTTACAACATTCGTGGCGTGTCGGCTCCTACTTCTCGGTGGGAACATTATGTACGTCTATAACGTTATATGCCCTAACCTAAGGCAACCTAACAACTCGGATGTAATACATAATAATTATGACGTTATATGTCCTAACCTAAGGCATCCTAACTTATCGGACGTAATATTTTACAACATTCCTTGCGTGTCGGCGCCTACTTCTCCGTGGGAACATTATATACATCTATAACGTTATATATCCTAACCTAAGGCAACCTAACACCTCGTATGTAATATTTTACAACATTCGTGGCATGTCAGCCCCTACTTCTTGGTGGGAACATTATGTACGACTATAACGTTATACGTCCTAACCTAAGGCAAGCTAACATCTCGGATGTAATATTTTACAACATTTGTGGCGTGTCGGCCCCTACTTCTCGGTGGGAACATTATGTACGGATATAACATTCTATGTCCTAACCGAAGACAACCGAATATCTCGGATGTAATATTTTACAGCATTCCTTGCGTGTCGGCACCAACTTTTCGGTGGTAACATTATATACGTCTATAACGTTATATGTTCTATCCTAGGGCAACCTAACATCTCGAATGTAATATTTTACAGCATTCCTTGCGTGTCGGCGCCAACTTTTCAGTGGTAACATTATATACGTCTATAACGTTATATGTCCTATCCTAGGGCAACCTAACATTTCGGATGTAATATTTTACAACATTCCTTGCGTGTCGGCCCCTACTTCTCGGTGCGAACATTATGTACGTCTATAACGTTATATATCGTAACCTAAGGCAACCTAACATCCCGGATGTAATATTTTACAACATTCCTTGCGTGTCGGCCCCTACTTCTCGGTGGGAACATTATGTACGGCTATAACATTATATGTCCTAACCTAAGGCCACCTAACATCTCGGACGCAATATTTAACAACATTCGTGGCGTGTCGGCCTCTACTTCTCGGTGGGAACATTATGTACGTCTATAACGTTATGTGTTCTAACCTAAGGCAAACTAACACCTCGGATGTCATATCTAACAACATTCCATTCGTGTCCGCCCCTACTTCTCGGTGGGAACATTATGTACTCCTATAACGTTATATATCCTATCCTAAGGCAACCTAACATCTCGGATGTAATATTTTACAGCATTCCTTGCGTGTAGGCACCAACTTTCCGGTGGTAACATTATATACGTCTATAACGTTATATGTCCTATCCTAGGGCAACCTAACATTTCGGATGTAATATTTTACAAGATTCCTTGCGTGTCGGCCCCTACTTCTCGGTGGGAACATTATGTGCAGCTATAACATAATATGTCCTAACTTAAGGCACCCTAACGTCCCGGATGTAATATTTTACAACATTCCTTGCGTGTCGACGCATACTGCTCCGTGGGAATATTATATACGTCTATAACTTTATATATCCTAACCTAAGGCAACCTAACACCTCGTATGTAATATTTTACAACATTCGTGGCATGTCAGCCCCTACTTCTTGGTGGGAACATTATGTACGACTATAACGTTATACGTCCTAACCTAAGGCAAGCTAACATCTCGGATGTAATATTTTACAACATTTGTGGCGTGTCGGCCCCTACTTCTCGGTGGGAACATTATGTACGGATATAACGTTCTATGTCCTAACCGAAGACAACCGAATATCTCGGATGTAATATTTTACAGCATTCCTTACGTGTCGGCACCAACTTTTCGGTGGTAACATTATATACGTCTATAACGTTATATGTTCTATCCTAGGGCAACCTAACATCTCGGATGTAATATTTTACAACATTCCTTGCGTGTCGGCCCCTACTTCTCGGTGGGAACATTATGTACGGCTATAACGTTATATGTCCTAACCTAAGGCAACCTAACACCTCGGATGTCATATCTAACAACATTCCATTCGTGTCCGCCCCTACTTCTCGGTGGGAACATTATGTACTTCTATAACGTTATATATCCTATCCTAAGGCAACCTAACATCTCGGATGTAATATTTTACAGCATTCCTTGCGTGTCGGCACCAACTTTTCGGCGGTAACATTATATACGTCTATAACGTTATATGTCCTATCCTAGGGCAACCTAACATCTCGGATGTAATATTTTACAACATTCGTGGCGTGTCGGCTCCTACTTCTCGGTGGGAACATTATGTACGTCTATAACGTTATATGCCCTAACCTAAGGCAACCTAACAACTCGGATGTAATACATAATAATTATGACGTTATATGTCCTAACCTAAGGCATCCTAACTTATCGGACGTAATATTTTACAACATTCCTTGCGTGTCGGCGCCTACTTCTCCGTGGGAACATTATATACATCTATAACGTTATATATCCTAACCTAAGGCAACCTAACACCTCGTATGTAATATTTTACAACATTCGTGGCATGTCAGCCCCTACTTCTTGGTGGGAACATTATGTACGACTATAACGTTATACGTCCTAACCTAAGGCAAGCTAACATCTCGGATGTAATATTTTACAACATTTGTGGCGTGTCGGCCCCTACTTCTCGGTGGGAACATTATGTACGGATATAACGTTCTATGTCCTAACCGAAGACAACCGAATATCTCGGATGTAATATTTTACAGCATTCCTTGCGTGTCGGCACCAACTTTTCGGTGGTAACATTATATACGTCTATAACGTTATATGTTCTATCCTAGGGCAACCTAACATCTCGAATGTAATATTTTACAGCATTCCTTGCGTGTCGGCGCCAACTTTTCAGTGGTAACATTATATACGTCTATAACGTTATATGTCCTATCCTAGGGCAACCTAACATTTCGGATGTAATATTTTACAACATTCCTTGCGTGTCGGCCCCTACTTCTCGGTGCGAACATTATGTACGTCTATAACGTTATATATCGTAACCTAAGGCAACCTAACATCCCGGATGTAATATTTTACAACATTCCTTGCGTGTCGGCCCCTACTTCTCGGTGGGAACATTATGTACGGCTATAACATTATATGTCCTAACCTAAGGCCACCTAACATCTCGGACGCAATATTTAACAACATTCGTGGCGTGTCGGCCTCTACTTCTCGGTGGGAACATTATGTACGTCTATAACGTTATGTGTTCTAACCTAAGGCAAACTAACACCTCGGATGTCATATCTAACAACATTCCATTCGTGTCCGCCCCTACTTCTCGGTGGGAACATTATGTACTCCTATAACGTTATATATCCTATCCTAAGGCAACCTAACATCTCGGATGTAATATTTTACAGCATTCCTTGCGTGTCGGCACCAACTTTTCGGTGGTAACATTATATACGTCTATAACGTTATATGTCCTATCCTAGGGCAACCTAACATTTCGGATGTAATATTTTACAAGATTCCTTGCGTGTCGGCCCCTACTTCTCGGTGGGAACATTATGTGCAGCTATAACATAATATGTCCTAACTTAAGGCACCCTAACGTCCCGGATGTAATATTTTACAACATTCCTTGCGTGTCGACGCATACTGCTCCGTGGGAATATTATATACGTCTATAACTTTATATATCCTAACCTAAGGCAACCTAACACCTCGTATGTAATATTTTACAACATTCGTGGCATGTCAGCCCCTACTTCTTGGTGGGAACATTATGTACGACTATAACGTTATACGTCCTAACCTAAGGCAAGCTAACATCTCGGATGTAATATTTTACAACATTTGTGGCGTGTCGGCCCCTACTTCTCGGTGGGAACATTATGTACGGATATAACGTTCTATGTCCTAACCGAAGACAACCGAATATCTCGGATGTAATATTTTACAGCATTCCTTACGTGTCGGCACCAACTTTTCGGTGGTAACATTATATACGTCTATAACGTTATATGTTCTATCCTAGGGCAACCTAACATCTCGGATGTACTATTTTACAACATTCCTTGCGTGTCGGCCCCTACTTCTCGGTGGGAACATTATGTACGGCTATAACGTTATATGTCCTAACCTAAGGCAACCTAACACCTCGGATGTCATATCTAACAACATTCCATTCGTGTCCGCCCCTACTTCTCGGTGGGAACATTATGTACTTCTATAACGTTATATATCCTATCCTAAGGCAACCTAACATCTCGGATGTAATATTTTACAGCATTCCTTGCGTGTCGGCACCAACTTTTCGGCGGTAACATTATATACGTCTATAACGTTATATGTCCTATCCTAGGGCAACCTAACATCTCGGATGTAATATTTTACAACATTCGTGGCGTGTCGGCTCCTACTTCTCGGTGGGAACATTATGTACGTCTATAACGTTATATGCCCTAACCTAAGGCAACCTAACAACTCGGATGTAATACATAATAATTATGACGTTATATGTCCTAACCTAAGGCATCCTAACTTATCGGACGTAATATTTTACAACATTCCTTGCGTGTCGGCGCCTACTTCTCCGTGGGAACATTATATACATCTATAACGTTATATATCCTAACCTAAGGCAACCTAACACCTCGTATGTAATATTTTACAACATTCGTGGCATGTCAGCCCCTACTTCTTGGTGGGAACATTATGTACGACTATAACGTTATACGTCCTAACCTAAGGCAAGCTAACATCTCGGATGTAATATTTTACAACATTTGTGGCGTGTCGGCCCCTACTTCTCGGTGGGAACATTATGTACGGATATAACATTCTATGTCCTAACCGAAGACAACCGAATATCTCGGATGTAATATTTTACAGCATTCCTTGCGTGTCGGCACCAACTTTTCGGTGGTAACATTATATACGTCTATAACGTTATATGTTCTATCCTAGGGCAACCTAACATCTCGAATGTAATATTTTACAGCATTCCTTGCGTGTCGGCGCCAACTTTTCAGTGGTAACATTATATACGTCTATAACGTTATATGTCCTATCCTAGGGCAACCTAACATTTCGGATGTAATATTTTACAACATTCCTTGCGTGTCGGCCCCTACTTCTCGGTGCGAACATTATGTACGTCTATAACGTTATATATCGTAACCTAAGGCAACCTAACATCCCGGATGTAATATTTTACAACATTCCTTGCGTGTCGGCCCCTACTTCTCGGTGGGAACATTATGTACGGCTATAACATTATATGTCCTAACCTAAGGCCACCTAACATCTCGGACGCAATATTTAACAACATTCGTGGCGTGTCGGCCTCTACTTCTCGGTGGGAACATTATGTACGTCTATAACGTTATGTGTTCTAACCTAAGGCAAACTAACACCTCGGATGTCATATCTAACAACATTCCATTCGTGTCCGCCCCTACTTCTCGGTGGGAACATTATGTACTCCTATAACGTTATATATCCTATCCTAAGGCAACCTAACATCTCGGATGTAATATTTTACAGCATTCCTTGCGTGTAGGCACCAACTTTCCGGTGGTAACATTATATACGTCTATAACGTTATATGTCCTATCCTAGGGCAACCTAACATTTCGGATGTAATATTTTACAAGATTCCTTGCGTGTCGGCCCCTACTTCTCGGTGGGAACATTATGTGCAGCTATAACATAATATGTCCTAACTTAAGGCACCCTAACGTCCCGGATGTAATATTTTACAACATTCCTTGCGTGTCGACGCATACTGCTCCGTGGGAATATTATATACGTCTATAACTTTATATATCCTAACCTAAGGCAACCTAACACCTCGTATGTAATATTTTACAACATTCGTGGCATGTCAGCCCCTACTTCTTGGTGGGAACATTATGTACGACTATAACGTTATACGTCCTAACCTAAGGCAAGCTAACATCTCGGATGTAATATTTTACAACATTTGTGGCGTGTCGGCCCCTACTTCTCGGTGGGAACATTATGTACGGATATAACGTTCTATGTCCTAACCGAAGACAACCGAATATCTCGGATGTAATATTTTACAGCATTCCTTACGTGTCGGCACCAACTTTTCGGTGGTAACATTATATACGTCTATAACGTTATATGTTCTATCCTAGGGCAACCTAACATCTCGGATGTAATATTTTACAACATTCCTTGCGTGTCGGCCCCTACTTCTCGGTGGGAACATTATGTACGGCTATAACGTTATATGTCCTAACCTAAGGCAACCTAACACCTCGGATGTCATATCTAACAACATTCCATTCGTGTCCGCCCCTACTTCTCGGTGGGAACATTATGTACTTCTATAACGTTATATATCCTATCCTAAGGCAACCTAACATCTCGGATGTAATATTTTACAGCATTCCTTGCGTGTCGGCACCAACTTTTCGGCGGTAACATTATATACGTCTATAACGTTATATGTCCTATCCTAGGGCAACCTAACATCTCGGATGTAATATTTTACAACATTCGTGGCGTGTCGGCTCCTACTTCTCGGTGGGAACATTATGTACGTCTATAACGTTATATGCCCTAACCTAAGGCAACCTAACAACTCGCATGTAATACATAATAATTATGACGTTATATGTCCTAACCTAAGGCATCCTAACTTATCGGACGTAATATTTTACAACATTCCTTGCGTGTCGGCGCCTACTTCTCCGTGGGAACATTATATACATCTATAACGTTATATATCCTAACCTAAGGCAACCTAACACCTCGTATGTAATATTTTACAACATTCGTGGCATGTCAGCCCCTACTTCTTGGTGGGAACATTATGTACGACTATAACGTTATACGTCCTAACCTAAGGCAAGCTAACATCTCGGATGTAATATTTTACAACATTTGTGGCGTGTCGGCCCCTACTTCTCGGTGGGAACATTATGTACGGATATAACGTTCTATGTCCTAACCGAAGACAACCGAATATCTCGGATGTAATATTTTACAGCATTCCTTGCGTGTCGGCACCAACTTTTCGGTGGTAACATTATATACGTCTATAACGTTATATGTTCTATCCTAGGGCAACCTAACATCTCGAATGTAATATTTTACAGCATTCCTTGCGTGTCGGCGCCAACTTTTCAGTGGTAACATTATATACGTCTATAACGTTATATGTCCTATCCTAGGGCAACCTAACATTTCGGATGTAATATTTTACAACATTCCTTGCGTGTCGGCCCCTACTTCTCGGTGCGAACATTATGTACGTCTATAACGTTATATATCGTAACCTAAGGCAACCTAACATCCCGGATGTAATATTTTACAACATTCCTTGCGTGTCGGCCCCTACTTCTCGGTGGGAACATTATGTACGGCTATAACATTATATGTCCTAACCTAAGGCCACCTAACATCTCGGACGCAATATTTAACAACATTCGTGGCGTGTCGGCCTCTACTTCTCGGTGGGAACATTATGTACGGCTATAAAGTTATATGTCCTAACCTAAGGCAAACTAACACCTCGGATGTCATATCTAACAACATTCCATTCGTGTCCGCCCCTACTTCTCGGTGGGAACATTATGTACTCCTATAACGTTATATATCCTATCCTAAGGCAACCTAACATCTCGGATGTAATATTTTACAGCATTCCTTGCGTGTCGGCACCAACTTTCCGGTGGTAACATTATATACGTCTATAACGTTATATGTCCTATCCTAGGGCAACCTAACATTTCGGATGTAATATTTTACAAGATTCCTTGCGTGTCGGCCCCTACTTCTCGGTGGGAACATTATGTGCAGCTATAACATAATATGTCCTAACTTAAGGCACCCTAACGTCCCGGATGTAATATTTTACAACATTCCTTGCGTGTCGGCCTCTACTTCTCGGTGGGAACATTATGTACGTCTATAACGTTATGTGTCCTAACCTAAGGCAACCTAACTCCTCGTATGTAATATTTTACAACATTCGTGGCATGTAGGCCTCTACTTCTCGTTGGGAACATTATGTACTTCTATAACGTTATATATCCTATCCTAAGACAACCTAACATCTCGGATGTAATATTTTACAGCATTCCTTGCGTGTCGGCACCTACTTTTCGGTGGTAACATTATATACGACTATAACGTTATATGTCCTATCCTAGGGAAACCTAACATCCCGGATGTAATATTTTACAGCATTCCTTGCGTGTCGGCACCTACTTTTCGGTGGTAACATTATATACGTCTATAACGTTATATGTCCTATCCTAGGGCAACCTAACATCTCGGATGTAATATTTTACAACATTCCTTGCGTGTCGGCCTCTACTTCTCGGTGGGTACATTATGTACGTCTATAACGTTATGTGTCCTAACCTAAGGCAACCTAACATCTCGGATGGAATATTTTACAACATTTGTGGCGTGTCGGCCCCTACTTCTCGGTGGGAACATTATGTACGACTATAACGTTATACGTCCTAACCTAAGGCAAGCTAACATCTCGGATGTAATATTTTACAACATTTGTGGCGTGTCGGCCCCTACTTCTCGGTGGGAACATTATGTACGGATATAACGTTCTATGTCCTAACCGAAGACAACCGAATATCTCGGATGTAATATTTTACAGCATTCCTTGCGTGTCGGCACCAACTTTTCGGTGGTAACATTATATACGTCTATAACGTTATATGTTCTATCCTAGGGCAACCTAACATCTCGAATGTAATATTTTACAGCATTCCTTGCGTGTCGGCACCAACTTTTCAGTGGTAACATTATATACGTCTATAACGTTATATGTCCTATCCTAGGGCAACCTAACATTTCGGATGTAATATTTTACAACATTCCTTGCGTGTCGGCCCCTACTTCTCGGTGCGAACATTATGTACTTCTATAACGTTATATATCCTATCCTAAGACAACCTAACATCTCGGATGTAATATTTTACAGTATTCCTTCCGTGTCGGCACCTACTTTTCGGTGGTAACATTATGTACGTCTATAACGTTATATGTCCTATCCTAGGGCAACCTAACATCTCGGATGTAATATTTTACAACATTCCTTGCGTGTCGGCCCCTACTTCATGGTGGGAACATTATGTACGGATATAACGTTCTATGTCCTAACCGAAGACAACCGAACATCTCGGATGTAATATTTTACAGCATTCCTTGCGTGTCGGCACCAACTTTTCGGTGGTAACATTATATACGTCTATAACGTTATATGTCCTATCCTAGGGCAACCTAACATTTCGGATGTAATATTTTACAACATTCCTTGCGTGCCGGCCCCTACTTCTCGGTAGGAACATTATGTACGTCTATAACGTTATATATCCTAACCTAAGGCCACCTAACATCTCGGACGCAATATTTAACAACATTCGTGGCGTGTCGGCCTCTACTTCTCGGTGGGAACATTATGTACGTCTATAACGTTATGTGTCCTAACCTAAGGCAACCTAACAACTCGTATGTAATATTTTACAACATTCGTGTCGTGTCGGCCCCTACTTCTCGGTGGGAACATTATGTACTTCTATAACGTTATATGTCCTATCCTAGGGCAACATAACATCTCGGATGTAATATTTTACAACATTCGTGGCGTGTCGGCGCCTACTTCCCGGTGGGAATATTATATACGTCTATAAAGATGCTTTGTCCTATCCTAGGGCAACCTAACATCTCGGATGTAATATTTTACAACATTCCTTGCGTGTCGGCCCCTACTTCTCGGTGGGAACATTATGTACGGCTATAACATTATATGTCCTAACCTAAGGCAACCTAACACCTCGGGTGTCATATTTAACAACATTCCATTCGTGTCCGCCCCTACTTCTCGTTGGGAACATTATGTACTTCTATAACGTTATATATCCTATCCTAAGACAACCTAACATCTCGGATGTAATATTTTACAGCATTCCTTGCGTTTCGGCACCTACTTTTCGGTGGTAACATTATATACGTCTATAACGTTATATGTCCTATCCTAGGGAAACCTAACATCTCGGATGTAATATTTTACAACATTCGTTACGTGTCGAACCCTACTCCTCGGTGGGAACATTATGTACGTCTATAACGTTATATGTCCTAACCTAAGGCAATCTAACATCTCGGATGTAATATTTTACATCATTCCTTGCGTGTCGGCCCCTACTTCTTGGTGGGAACATTATGTACGACTATAACGTTATACGTCCTAACCTAAGATAACCTGACATCTCGGATGTAATATTTTACAGCATTCCTTGCGTGTCGGCACCTACTTTTCGGTGGTAACATTATATACGTCTATAACGTTATATGTCCTATCCTAGGGCAACCTAACATCTCGGATGTAATATTTTACAACATTCCTTGCGTGTCGGCCTCTACTTCTCGGTGGGAACATTATGTACGTCTATAACGTTATGTGTCCTAACCTAAGGCAACCTAACATCTCGGATGGAATATTTTACAACATTTGTGGCGTGTCGGCCCCTACTTCTCGGTGGGAACATTATGTACGGATATAACGTTCTATGTCCTAACCGAAGACAACCTAACACCTCGGATGTAATATTTTACAGAATTCCTTACGTGTCGGCACCTACTTTTCGGTGGTAACATTATATACGTCTATAACGTTATATGTCCTATCCTAGGGCAACCTAACGTTTCGGATGTAATATTTTACAACATTCGTGGCGTGTAGGCCTCTACTTCTCGGTGGGAACATTATGTGCAGCTATAACATAATATGTCCTAACCTAAGGCACCGTAACGTCCCGGATGTAATATTTTACAACATTCCTTGCGTGTCGACGCATACTGCTCCGTGGGAATATTATATACGTCTATAACTTTATATATCCTAACCTAAGGCAACCTAACATCTCGGATGTAATATTTTACAACATTCCATTCGTGCTGGCACCTACTTCACGGTGGGAACATTATGTACGTATATAACGTTATATGTCCTAACCTAAGGCAACCTAACACCTCGTATGTAATATTTTACAACATTCTTGGCGTGTCGGCCCCTACTTCTTGGTGGGAACATTATGTACGACTATAACGTTGTACGTCCTAACCTAAGGCCACCTAACATCTCGGACGCAATATTTTACAGCATTCCTTGCGTGTCGGCCCCTACTTCTCGGTGGGAACATTACGTACGTCTATAACGTTATATATCCTAACCTAAGGCAACCTAACATACCGGATGTAATATTTTACAACATTCCTTGCGTGTCGGCCCCTACTTCTCGGTGGGAACATTAAGTACGGCTATAACATTATATGTCCTAACCTAAGGCCACCTAACATCTCGGACGCAATATTTAACAACATTCGTGGCGTGTCGGCCTCTACTTCTCGGTGGGAACATTATGTACGTCTATAACGTTATGTGTCCTAACCTAAGCCAACCTAACAACTCGTATGTAATATTTTACAACATTCGTGGCGTGTCGGCCTCTACTTCTCGGTGGGAACATTATGTACTCCTATAACGTTATATATCCTATCCTAAGGCAACCTAATATCTCGGATGTAATATTTTACAGCATTCCTTGCGTGTCGGCACCAACTTTTCGGTGGTAACATTATATACGTCTATAACGTTATATGTCCTATCCTAGGGCAACCTAACATTTCGGATGCAATATTTTACAAGATTCCTTGCGTGTCGGCCCCTACTTCTCGGTGGGAACATTATGTACGTCTATAACGTTATATATCCTAACCTAAGGCAACCTAACATCCCGGATGTAATATTTCACAACATTCCTTGCGTGTCGGCCCCTACTTCTTGGTGGGAACATTATGTACGTATATAACGTTATATGTCCTAACCTAAGCAAACCTAACATCTCGGATGTAATATTTTACAGCATTCATTGAGTGTCGGCACCTACTTTTCGGTGGTAACATTATATACGTCTATAACGTTATATGTCCTATCCTAGGGAAACCTAACATCTCGGATGTAATATTTTACAACATTCCTTGCGTGTCGGCGCATACTGCTCCGTGAGAATAGTATATACGTCTAGAACTTTATATATCCTAACATAAGGCAACCTAACATATCGGATGTAATATTTTACAACATTCCTTGCTTGTCGGCGCCTACTTCTCGGTGGGAACATTATGTACGGCTATAACATTATATGTTCTAACCTAAGGCCACCTAACATCTCGGACGCAATATATTACAACATTCCATTCGTGTCGGCACCTACTTCTCGGTGGGAACATTATGTACGTATACAACGTTACATGTCCTAACCTAATGCAACCTGATATCTCGGACACAATATTTAACAACATTCGTTACGTGTCGACCCCTACTCCTCGGTGGGAACATTATGTACGTCTATAACGTTATATGTCCTAACCTAAGGC
Source organism: Xylocopa violacea (assembly GCA_963969225.1). Classification (NCBI taxonomy): domain Eukaryota; kingdom Metazoa; phylum Arthropoda; class Insecta; order Hymenoptera; family Apidae; genus Xylocopa; species Xylocopa violacea. The sequence continues at coordinate 1,988,766 of CAXAJV010000240.1, read as the reverse complement.
AATCTAACATCTCGGATGTAATATTTTACAGCATTCCTTGCGTGCCGGCACCTACTTTTCGGTGGTAACATTATATACGTCTATATCGTTATATGTCCTATCCTAGGGCAACCTAACATCTCGGATGTAATATTCTACAACATTCCTTGCGTGTCGGCCTCTACTTCTCGGTGGGAACATTATGTACGTATATAACGTTATATGTCCTAACCTAATGCAACCTGATATCTCGGACACAATATTTAATAACATTCGTTACGTGTCGACCCCTACTCCTCGGTGGGAACATTATGTGCACCTATAACGTAATATGTCCTAACCTAAGGCAACCTAACTCCTCGTATGTAATATTTTACAGCATTCGTGGCGTGTCGGCCCCTACTTCTTGGTGGGAACATTATGTACGACTATAGCGTTATACATCCTAACCTAAGGCAACCTAACATCTCGAATGTAATATTTCACAACATTCGTGGCGTGTCGGCCCCTACTTCTCGGTGGGAACATTATGTACTTCTATAACGTTATATATCCTATCCTAAGGCAACCTAACATCTCGGATGTAATATTTTACAGCATTCCTTGCGTGTCGGCACCTACTTTTCGGTGGTAAAATTATATACGTCTATAACGTTATATGTCCTATCCTAGGGCAACCTAACATCTCGTATGTAATATATTACAACATTCGTGGCGTGTCGGCCCCTACTTCTTGGTGGGAACATTATGTACGGCTATAACGTTATATGTCCTAACCTAAGGCAACCTAACACCTCGGATGTAATATTTTACAACATTTGTGGCGTGTCGGCCCCTACTTCTCGGTGGGAACATTATGTACGGATATAACGTTCTATGTCCTAACCGAAGACAACCTAAAACCTCGGATGTAATATTTTACAGCATTCCTTGCGTGTCGGCACCTACTTTTCGGTGGTAGCATTATATACGTCTATAACGTTATATGTCCTATCCTAGGGCAACCTAACATCTCGGACGCAATATTTTACAACATGCCATTCGTGTCGGCCCCTACTTCTCGGTGCGAACATTATGTACGTCTATAACGTTATATATCCTAACCTAAGGCAACCTAACATCTCGGATGTAATATTTTACAGCATTCATTGCGTGTCGGCACCTACTTTTCGGTGGTAACATTATATACGTCTATAACGTTATATGTCCCATCCTAGGGCAACCTAACATCTCGTATGTAATATTTTACAACATTCATTGCGTGTCGGCCCCTACTTCTCGGTGGGAACATTATGTACGACTATACCGTTATATGTCCTAACCTAAGGCAACCTAACACCTCGGATGTAATATTTAACAACATTCGTGGCGTGTCGGCAACTACTTCTCGGTGGGAACATTATGTGCAGCTATAACGTAATATGTCCTAACCTAAGGCAACCTAACGTCTCGGATGTAATATTTTACAACATTCCTTGCGTGGCGGCCCCTATTTCTCGGTGGGAACATTATGTACGGTTATAAGGTTATATGTCCTAACCTAAGGCAACCTAACACCTCGGATGTAATATTTAACAACATTCGTCCCGTGTCGGCCACTTCTTCTCGGTGGGAACATTATGTGCAGCTATAACGTAATATGTCCTAACCTAAGGCAACCTAACATCTCGGATGTAATATTTTACAACATTCCTTGCGTGTCGGCGCAAACTGCTCCGTGAGTATATTATATACGTCTAGAACTTTATATATCCTAACATAAGGCAACCTAACATCTCGGATGTAATATTTTACAACATTCCTTGCGTGTCGGCGCCTACTTCACGGTGGGAGCATTATGTACGGCTATAACATTATATGTTCTAACCTAAGGCCACCTAACATCTCGGACGCAATATTTAACAACATTCGTGGCGTGTCGGCCTCTACTTCTCGGTGGGAACATTATGTACGTCTATAACGTTATGTGTCCTAACCTAAGGCAACCTAACAACTCGTATGTAATATTTTACAACATTCGTGGCGTATCGGCCCCTACTTCTCGGTGGGAACATTATGTACTTCTATAACGTTATATGTCCTACCCTAGGGCAACCTAACATCTGGGATGTAATATTTTACAACACTCGTGGCGTGTCGGCGCCTACTTCTCGGTGGGAACATTATATACTTCTATAACGTTATATGTCCTAACCGAAGGCAACATAACATCTCGGACGTGATGTTTTACAACATTCGTGGCGTGTCGGCCTCTACTTCTCGGTGGGAACATTATGTGCAGCTATAACGTAATATGTCCTAACCTAAGGCAACCTAACATCTCGGAAGCAATATTTTACAACATTCGTGGCGTGTCGGCACCTACTTCTCGGTGGAAACATTATGTACGTCTATAACGTTATATGCCCTAACCTAAGGCAACCAAATAACTCGGATGTAATACATAATAATTATGACGTTATATGTCCTAACCTAAAGCAAACTTACTTATCGGACATAATATTTTACAACATTCCTTGCGTGTCGGCGCCTACATCTCCGTGGGAACATTATATACGTCTATAACGTTATATATCCTAACCTAAGGCAACCTAACACCTCGTATGTAATATTTTAAAACATTCGTGGCGTGTCGGCCCCTACTTCCCGGTGGGAACATTATGTACGTCTATAACGTTATATATCCTAACCTAAGGCAACCTAACATCCCGGATGTAATATTTTACAACATTCCTTGCGTGTCGGTCCCTACTTTTTGGTGCGAACATTATGTACGTATGTAACGTTATATGTCCTAACCTAAGCAAACCTATCATCTCGAATGTAATATTTCACAACATTCTTGGCGTGTCGGCCTCTACTTCTCGGTGGGAACATTATGTACGTCTATAACGTTATGTGTCCTAACCTAAGGCAACCTAACACCTCGTATGTAATATTTTGCAACATTCGTGGTGTGTAGGCTTCTACTTCTCGGTGGGAACATTATGTACGTCTATAACGTTATATGTCCTAACCTAAGGCAACCTAACACCTCGTATGTAATATTTTACAACATTCGTGGCGTGTCGGCACCTACTTCTCGGTCGGAACATTATGTACTTCTATAACGTTATATAACGTATCCTAAGGCAACCTAACCTCTCGGATGTAATATTTTACAGCATTCCTTGCGTGTCGGCACCTACTTTTCGGTGGTAACCTTATATACGTCTACAACGTTATATGTCCTATCCTAGGACAACCTAACATCTCGGATGTAATATTTTACAACATTGCTTGCGTGTCGGCCCCTACTTCTCGGTGGGAACATTATGTACGGCTATAACGTTATGTGTCCTAACCTAAGGCAACCTAACATCTCGGATGTAATATTTTACAACATTCCTTGCGTGTCGGCCCCTACTTCTAGGTGGGAACATTATGTACGGCTATAACATTATATGTCCTAACCTAAGGCCACCTAACATCTCGGACGCAATATTTTACAACATTCCATGCGTGTCGGCACCTACTTCTCGGTGGGAACATTATGTACGTATATAACGTTATATGTCCTAACCTAATGCAACCTGATATCTCGGACACAATATTTAACAACATTCGTTACGTGTCGACCCCTACTCCTCGGTGGGAACATTATGTACCTCTATAACGTTATATATACTAACCTAAGGCAACCTAACATCTCGGATGTAATATTATACAACATTCCCTGCGTGTCGGCCCCTACTTCTTGGTGGGAACATTATGTACGTATATAACGTTATATGTCCTAACCTAAGCCAACCTAACATCACGGATGTAATATTTCACAACATTCGTGGCGTGTCGGCCTCTACTTTTCGGTGGTAACATTATATACGTCTATAACGTTATACGTCCTAACCTAAGGCAACCTAACATCTCGAATGTAATATTTCACAACATTCGTGGCGTGTCGGCCCCTACTACTTGGTGGGAACATTATGTACGTATATAACGTCATATGTCCTATCCTAAGGTAACCTAACATCCCGGGTGTAATATTTTACAGCATTCCTTGCGTGCCGGCTCCTACTTTTCGGTGGTAACATTATGTACGTATATAACGTTATATGTCCTATCCTAATGTAACCTAACATCCCGGATGTAATATTTTACAGCATACCTTGCGTGCCGGCTCCTACTTTTCGGTGCTAACATTATATACGTCTATAACGTTATATGTCCTATCCTAGGGCAACCTAACATCTCGGATGTAATATTTTACAACATTCCTTGCGTGTCGGCCCCTACTTCTCGGTGGGAACATTATGTACGTCTATAACGTTATATGTCCTAACGTAAGGCAACCTAACACCTCGGATGTAATATTTAACAACATTCGTGGCGTGTTGGCCACTACTTCTCGGTGGGAACATTATGTACGTCTATAACGTTATATATCCCAACCTAAGGCAACCTAACATCTCGGATGTAATATTTTACAACATTCCTTGCGTGTCGGCCCCTACTTCTTGGTGGGAACATTATGTACGTATATAACGTTATATGTCCTAACCTAAGCAAACCTAACATCTCGGATGTAATATTTCACAACATTCGTGGCGTGTCGGCCTCTACTTCTCGGTGGGAACATTATGTACGTCTATAACGTTATGTGCGCTAACCTAAGGCAACCTAACACCTCGTATGTAATATTTTACAACATTCGTGGCGTGTCGGCACCTACTTCTCGGTCGGAACATTATGTACTTCTATAACGTTATATAACGTATCCTAAGGCAACCTAACCTCTCGGATGTAATATTTTACAGCATTCCTTGCGTGTCGGCACCTACTTTTCGGTGGTAACCTTATATACGTCTACAACGTTATATGTCCTATCCTAGGACAACCTAACATCTCGGATGTAATATTTTACAACATTGCTTGCGTGTCGGCCCCTACTTCTCGGTGGGAACATTATGTACGGCTATAACGTTATGTGTCCTAACCTAAGGCAACCTAACATCTCGGATGTAATATTTTACAACATTCCTTGCGTGTCGGCCCCTACTTCTCGGTGGGAACATTATGTACGGCTATAACATTATATGTCCTAACCTAAGGCCACCTAACATCTCGGACGCAATATTTTACAACATTCCATGCGTGTCGGCACCTACTTCTCGGTGGGAACATTATGTACGTATATAACGTTATATGTCCTAACCTAATGCAACCTGATATCTCGGACACAATATTTAACAACATTCGTTACGTGTCGACCCCTACTCCTCGGTGGGAACATTATGTACCTCTATAACGTTATATATACTAACCTAAGGCAACCTAACATCTCGGATGTAATATTATACAACATTCCCTGCGTGTCGGCCCCTACTTCTTGGTGGGAACATTATGTACGTATATAACGTTATATGTCCTAACCTAAGCCAACCTAACATCACGGATGTAATATTTCACAACATTCGTGGCGTGTCGGCCTCTACTTTTCGGTGGTAACATTATATACGTCTATAACGTTATACGTCCTAACCTAAGGCAACCTAACATCTCGAATGTAATATTTCACAACATTCGTGGCGTGTCGGCCCCTACTACTTGGTGGGAACATTATGTACGTATATAACGTCATATGTCCTATCCTAAGGTAACCTAACATCCCGGGTGTAATATTTTACAGCATTCCTTGCGTGCCGGCTCCTACTTTTCGGTGGTAACATTATGTACGTATATAACGTTATATGTCCTATCCTAATGTAACCTAACATCCCGGATGTAATATTTTACAGCATACCTTGCGTGCCGGCTCCTACTTTTCGGTGCTAACATTATATACGTCTATAACGTTATATGTCCTATCCTAGGGCAACCTAACATCTCGGATGTAATATTTTACAACATTCCTTGCGTGTCGGCCCCTACTTCTCGGTGGGAACATTATGTACGTCTATAACGTTATATGTCCTAACGTAAGGCAACCTAACACCTCGGATGTAATATTTAACAACATTCGTGGCGTGTTGGCCACTACTTCTCGGTGGGAACATTATGTACGTCTATAACGTTATATATCCCAACCTAAGGCAACCTAACATCTCGGATGTAATATTTTACAACATTCCTTGCGTGTCGGCCCCTACTTCTTGGTGGGAACATTATGTACGTATATAACGTTATATGTCCTAACCTAAGCAAACCTAACATCTCGGATGTAATATTTCACAACATTCGTGGCGTGTCGGCCTCTACTTCTCGGTGGGAACATTATGTACGTCTATAACGTTATGTGCGCTAACCTAAGGCAACCTAACACCTCGTATGTAATATTTTACAACATTCGTGGCGTGTCGGCACCTACTTCTCGGTCGGAACATTATGTACTTCTATAACGTTATATAACGTATCCTAAGGCAACCTAACCTCTCGGATGTAATATTTTACAGCATTCCTTGCGTGTCGGCACCTACTTTTCGGTGGTAACCTTATATACGTCTACAACGTTATATGTCCTATCCTAGGACAACCTAACATCTCGGATGTAATATTTTACAACATTGCTTGCGTGTCGGCCCCTACTTCTCGGTGGGAACATTATGTGCGGCTATAACGTTATGTGTCCTAACCTAAGGCAACCTAACATCTCGGATGTAATATTTTACAACATTCCTTGCGTGTCGGCCCCTACTTCTCGGTGGGAACATTATGTACGGCTATAACATTATATGTCCTAACCTAAGGCCACCTAACATCTCGGACGCAATATTTTACAACATTCCATGCGTGTCGGCACCTACTTCTCGGTGGGAACATTATGTACGTATATAACGTTATATGTCCTAACCTAATGCAACCTGATATCTCGGACACAATATTTAACAACATTCGTTACGTGTCGACCCCTACTCCTCGGTGGGAACATTATGTACCTCTATAACGTTATATATACTAACCTAAGGCAACCTAACATCTCGGATGTAATATTATACAACATTCCCTGCGTGTCGGCCCCTACTTCTTGGTGGGAACATTATGTACGTATATAACGTTATATGTCCTAACCTAAGCCAACCTAACATCACGGATGTAATATTTCACAACATTCGTGGCGTGTCGGCCTCTACTTTTCGGTGGTAACATTATATACGTCTATAACGTTATACGTCCTAACCTAAGGCAACCTAACATCTCGAATGTAATATTTCACAACATTCGTGGCGTGTCGGCCCCTACTACTTGGTGGGAACATTATGTACGTATATAACGTCATATGTCCTATCCTAAGGTATCCTAACATCCCGGGTGTAATATTTTACAGCATTCCTTGCGTGCCGGCTCCTACTTTTCGGTGGTAACATTATGTACGTATATAACGTTATATGTCCTATCCTAATGTAACCTAACATCCCGGATGTAATATTTTACAGCATACCTTGCGTGCCGGCTCCTACTTTTCGGTGCTAACATTATATACGTCTATAACGTTATATGTCCTATCCTAGGGCAACCTAACATCTCGGATGTAATATTTTACAACATTCCTTGCGTGTCGGCCCCTACTTCTCGGTGGGAACATTATGTACGTCTATAGCGTTATATGTCCTAACGTAAGGCAACCTAACACCTCGGATGTAATATTTAACAACATTCGTGGCGTGTTGGCCACTACTTCTCGGTGGGAACATTATGTACGTCTATAACGTTATATATCCCAACCTAAGGCAACCTAACATCTCGGATGTAATATTTTACAACATTCCTTGCGTGTCGGCCCCTACTTCTTGGTGGGAACATTATGTACGTATATAACGTTATATGTCCTAACCTAAGCAAACCTAACATCTCGGATGTAATATTTCACAACATTCGTGGCGTGTCGGCCTCTACTTCTCGGTGGGAACATTATGTACGTCTATAACGTTATGTGCGCTAACCTAAGGCAACCTAACACCTCGTATGTAATATTTTACAACATTCGTGGCGTGTAGGCCTCTACTCCTCGGTGGGAACATTATGCACGTCTATAACGTTATATGTCCTAACCTAAGGCAACCTAACACCTCGTATGTAATATTTTACAACATTCGTGGCGTGTCGGCGCCTACTTCTCGGTGGGAACATTATGTACTTCTATAACGTTACATATCCTAACGTAAGGCAACCTAACATCTCGGATTTAATATTTTACAACATTCCTTGCGTGTCGGCGCCTACTTCTCGGTGGGAACATTATGTACGGCTATAACATTATATGTCCTAACCTAAGGCCACCTAACATCTCGGACGCAATATTTTACAACATTCCATGCGTGTCGGCACCTACTTCTCGGTGGGAACATTATGTACGTATATAACGTTATATGTCCTAACCTAATGCAACCTGATATCTCGGACACAATATTTAACAACATTCGTTACGTGTCGACCCCTACTCCTCGGTGGGAACATTATGTACCTCTATAACGTTATATATACTAACCTAAGGCAACCTAACATCTCGGATGTAATATTATACAACATTCCCTGCGTGTCGGCCCCTACTTCTTGGTGGGAACATTATGTACGTATATAACGTTATATGTCCTAACCTAAGCCAACCTAACATCACGGATGTAATATTTCACAACATTCGTGGCGTGTCGGCCTCTACTTTTCGGTGGTAACATTATATACGTCTATAACGTTATACGTCCTAACCTAAGGCAACCTAACATCTCGAATGTAATATTTCACAACATTCGTTCCGTGTCGGCCCCTACTACTTGGTGGGAACATTATGTACGTATATAACGTCATATGTCCTATCCTAAGGTAACCTAACATCCCGGGTGTAATATTTTACAGCATTCCTTGCGTGCCGGCTCCTACTTTTCGGTGGTAACATTATGTACGTATATAACGTTATATGTCCTATCCTAATGTAACCTAACATCCCGGATGTAATATTTTACAGCATACCTTGCGTGCCGGCTCCTACTTTTCGGTGCTAACATTATATACGTCTATAACGTTATATGTCCTATCCTAGGGCAACCTAACATCTCGGATGTAATATTTTACAACATTCCTTGCGTGTCGGCCCCTACTTCTCGGTGGGAACATTATGTACGTCTATAACGTTATATGTCCTAACGTAAGGCAACCTAACACCTCGGATGTAATATTTAACAACATTCGTGGCGTGTTGGCCACTACTTCTCGGTGGGAACATTATGTACGTCTATAACGTTATATATCCCAACCTAAGGCAACCTAACATCTCGGATGTAATATTTTACAACATTCCTTGCGTGTCGGCCCCTACTTCTTGGTGGGAACATTATGTACGTATATAACGTTATATGTCCTAACCTAAGCAAACCTAACATCTCGGATGTAATATTTCACAACATTCGTGGCGTGTCGGCCTCTACTTCTCGGTGGGAACATTATGTACGTCTATAACGTTATGTGCGCTAACCTAAGGCAACCTAACACCTCGTATGTAATATTTTACAACATTCGTGGCGTGTCGGCACCTACTTCTCGGTCGGAACATTATGTACTTCTATAACGTTATATAACGTATCCTAAGGCAACCTAACCTCTCGGATGTAATATTTTACAGCATTCCTTGCGTGTCGGCACCTACTTTTCGGTGGTAACCTTATATACGTCTACAACGTTATATGTCCTATCCTAGGACAACCTAACATCTCGGATGTAATATTTTACAACATTGCTTGCGTGTCGGCCCCTACTTCTCGGTGGGAACATTATGTACGGCTATAACGTTATGTGTCCTAACCTAAGGCAACCTAACATCTCGGATGTAATATTTTACAACATTCCTTGCGTGTCGGCCCCTACTTCTCGGTGGGAACATTATGTACGGCTATAACATTATATGTCCTAACCTAAGGCCACCTAACATCTCGGACGCAATATTTTACAACATTCCATGCGTGTCGGCACCTACTTCTCGGTGGGAACATTATGTACGTATATAACGTTATATGTCCTAACCTAATGCAACCTGATATCTCGGACACAATATTTAACAACATTCGTTACGTGTCGACCCCTACTCCTCGGTGGGAACATTATGTACCTCTATAACGTTATATATACTAACCTAAGGCAACCTAACATCTCGGATGTAATATTATACAACATTCCCTGCGCGTCGGCCCCTACTTCTTGGTGGGAACATTATGTACGTATATAACGTTATATGTCCTAACCTAAGCCAACCTAACATCACGGATGTAATATTTCACAACATTCGTGGCGTGTCGGCCTCTACTTTTCGGTGGTAACATTATATACGTCTATAACGTTATACGTCCTAACCTAAGGCAACCTAACATCTCGAATGTAATATTTCACAACATTCGTGGCGTGTCGGCCCCTACTACTTGGTGGGAGCATTATGTACGTATATAACGTCATATGTCCTATCCTAAGGTAACCTAACATCCCGGGTGTAATATTTTACAGCATTCCTTGCGTGCCGGCTCCTACTTTTCGGTGGTAACATTATGTACGTATATAACGTTATATGTCCTATCCTAATGTAACCTAACATCCCGGATGTAATATTTTACAGCATACCTTGCGTGCCGGCTCCTAATTTTCGGTGCTAACATTATATACGTCTATAACGTTATATGTCCTATCCTAGGGCAACCTAACATCTCGGATGTAATATTTTACAACATTCCTTGCGTGTCGGCCCCTACTTCTCGGTGGGAACATTATGTACGTCTATAACGTTATATGTCCTAACGTAAGGCAACCTAACACCTCGGATGTAATATTTAACAACATTCGTGGCGTGTTGGCCACTACTTCTCGGTGGGAACATTATGTACGTCTATAACGTTATATATCCCAACCTAAGGCAACTTAACATCTCGGATGTAATATTTTACAACATTCCTTGCGTGTCGGCCCCTACTTCTTGGTGGGAACATTATGTACGTATATAACGTTATATGTCCTAACCTAAGCAAACCTAACATCTCGGATGTAATATTTCACAACATTCGTGGCGTGTCGGCCTCTACTTCTCGGTGGGAACATTATGTACGTCTATAACGTTATGTGCGCTAACCTAAGGCAACCTAACACCTCGTATGTAATATTTTACAACATTCGTGGCGTGTAGGCCTCTACTCCTCGGTGGGAACATTATGCACGTCTATAACGTTATATGTCCTAACCTAAGGCAACCTAACACCTCGTATGTAATATTTTACAACATTCGTGGCGTGTCGGCGCCTACTTCTCGGTGGGAACATTATGTACTTCTATAACGTTACATATCCTAACGTAAGGCAACCTAACATCTCGGATTTAATATTTTACAACATTCCTTGCGTGTCGGCGCCTACTTCTCGGTGGGAACATTATGTACGGCTATAACATTATATGTCCTAACCTAAGGCCACCTAACATCTCGGACGCAATATTTTACAACATTCCATGCGTGTCGGCACCTACTTCTCGGTGGGAACATTATGTACGTATATAACGTTATATGTCCTAACCTAATGCAACCTGATATCTCGGACACAATATTTAACAACATTCGTTACGTGTCGACCCCTACTCCTCGGTGGGAACATTATGTACCTCTATATCGTTATATATCCTAACCTAAGGCAACCTAACATCTCGGATGTAATATTTTACAACATTCCCTGCGTGTCGGCCCCTACTTCTTGGTGGGAACATTATGTACGTATATAACGTTATATGTCCTAACTAAGCCAACCTAACATCACGGATGTAATATTTCACAACATTCGTGGCGTGTCGGGCTCTACTTTTCGGTGGTAACATTATATACGTCTATAACGTTATACGTCCTGACCTAAGGCAACCTAAGATCTCGAATATAATATTTCACAACATTCGTGGCGTGTCGGCCTCTACTTCTCGGTGGAAACATTATATACGTCTATAACGTTATATATCCTATCCTAGGGCAACCTAACATCTCGGACGTTATATTCTACAACATTCGTGGCGTGTCGGCCCCTACTACTTGGTGGGAACATTATGTACGTATATAACGTCATATGTCCTATCCTAAGGTAACCTAACATCCCGGGTGTAATATTTTACAGCATTCCTTGCGTGCCGGCTCCTACTTTTCGGTGGTAACATTATGTACGTATATAACGTTATATGTCCTAACCTAAGCAAACCTAACATCTGGGATGTAATATTTCACAACATTCGTGGCGTGTCGGCCTCTACTTCTCGGTGGGAACATTATGTACGTCTATAACGTTATGTGCGCTAACCTAAGGCAACCTAACACCTCGTATGTAATATTTTACAACATTCGTGGCGTGTAGGCCTCTACTCCTCGGTGGGAACATTATGCACGTCTATAACGTTATATGTCCTAACCTAAGGCAACCTAACACCTCGTATGTAATATTTTACAACATTCGTGGCGTGTCGGCGCCTACTTCTCGGTGGGAACATTATGTACTTCTATAACGTTACATATCCTAACGTAAGGCAACCTAACATCTCGGATTTAATATTTTACAACATTCCTTGCGTGTCGGCGCCTACTTCTCGGTGGGAACATTATGTACGGCTATAACATTATATGTCCTAACCTAAGGCCACCTAACATCTCGGACGCAATATTTTACAACATTCCATGCGTGTCGGCACCTACTTCTCGGTGGGAACATTATGTAGGTATATAACGTTATATGTCCTAACCTAATGCAACCTGATATCTCGGACACAATATTTAACAACATTCGTTACGTGTCGACCCCTACTCCTCGGTGGGAACATTATGTACCTCTATAACGTTATATATACTAACCTAAGGCAACCTAACATCTCGGATGTAATATTATACAACATTCCCTGCGTGTCGGCCCCTACTTCTTGGTGGGAACATTATGTACGTATATAACGTTATATGTCCTAACCTAAGCCAACCTAACATCACGGATGTAATATTTCACAACATTCGTGGCGTGTCGGCCTCTACTTTTCGGTGGTAACATTATATACGTCTATAACGTTATACGTCCTAACCTAAGGCAACCTAACATCTCGAATGTAATATTTCACGACATTCGTGGCGTGTCGGCCTCTACTTCTCGGTGGGAACACTATATACGTCTATAACGTTATATATCCTATCCTAGGGCAACCTAACATCTCGGACGTTATATTCTAAACCATTCGTGGCGTGTCGGCCCCTACTTCTTGGTGGGAACATTATGTACGTATATAACGTTATATGTCCTATCCTAAGGTAACCTAACATCCCGGATGTAATATTTTACAGCATTCCTTGCGTGCCGGCTCCTACTTTTCGGTGGTAACATTATATTCGTCTATAACGTTATATGTCCTATCCTAGGGCAGCCTAACATCTCGGATGTAATATTTTACAACATTCCTTGCGTGTCGGCCCCTACTTCTCGGTGGGAACATTATGCACGTCTATAACGTTATATGTCCTAACCAAAGGCAACCTAACACCCCGTATGTAATATTTTACAACATTCGTGGCGTGTCGGCCCCTACTTCTCGGTGGGAACATTATGTACATCTATAACGTTACATATCCTAACCTAAGGCCACCTAACATCTCGGACGCAATATTTTACAACATTCCATGCGTGTCGGCACCTACTTCTCGGTGGGAACATTATGTACGTATATAACGTTATATGTCCTAACCTAATGCAACCTGATATCTCGGACACAATATTTAACAACATTCGTTACGTGTCGACCCCTACTCTTCGGTGGGAACATTATGTACCTCTATATCGTTATATATCCTAACCTAAGGCAACCTAACATCTCGGATGTAATATTTTACAACATTCCCTGCGTGTCGGCCCCTACTTCTTGGTGGGAACATTATGTACGTATATAACGTTATATGTCCTAACTAAGCCAACCTAACATCACGGATGTAATATTTCACAACATTCGTGGCGTGTCGGGCTCTACTTTTCGGTGGTAACATTATATACGTCTATAACGTTATACGTCCTGACCTAAGGCAACCTAAGATCTCGAATATAATATTTCACAACATTCGTGGCGTGTCGGCCTCTACTTCTCGGTGGAAACATTATATACGTCTATAACGTTATATATCCTATCCTAGGGCAACCTAACATCTCGGACGTTATATTCTACAACATTCGTGGCGTGTCGGCCCCTACTACTTGGTGGGAACATTATGTACGTATATAACGTCATATGTCCTATCCTAAGGTAACCTAACATCCCGGGTGTAATATTTTACAGCATTCCTTGCGTGCCGGCTCCTACTTTTCGGTGGTAACATTATGTACGTATATAACGTTATATGTCCTAACCTAAGCAAACCTAACATCTCGGATGTAATATTTCACAACATTCGTGGCGTGTCGGCCTCTACTTCTCGGTGGGAACATTATGTACGTCTATAACGTTATGTGCGCTAACCTAAGGCAACCTAACACCTCGTATGTAATATTTTACAACATTCGTGGCGTGTAGGCCTCTACTCCTCGGTGGGAACATTATGCACGTCTATAACGTTATATGTCCTAACCTAAGGCAACCTAACACCTCGTATGTAATATTTTACAACATTCGTGGCGTGTCGGCGCCTACTTCTCGGTGGGAACATTATGTACTTCTATAACGTTACATATCCTAACGTAAGGCAACCTAACATCTCGGATTTAATATTTTACAACATTCCTTGCGTGTCGGCGCCTACTTCTCGGTGGGAACATTATGTACGGCTATAACATTATATGTCCTAACCTAAGGCCACCTAACATCTCGGACGCAATATTTTACAACATTCCATGCGTGTCGGCACCTACTTCTCGGTGGGAACATTATGTAGGTATATAACGTTATATGTCCTAACCTAATGCAACCTGATATCTCGGACACAATATTTAACAACATTCGTTACGTGTCGACCCCTACTCCTCGGTGGGAACATTATGTACCTCTATAACGTTATATATACTAACCTAAGGCAACCTAACATCTCGGATGTAATATTATACAACATTCCCTGCGTGTCGGCCCCTACTTCTTGGTGGGAACATTATGTACGTATATAACGTTATATGTCCTAACCTAAGCCAACCTAACATCACGGATGTAATATTTCACAACATTCGTGGCGTGTCGGCCTCTACTTTTCGGTGGTAACATTATATACGTCTATAACGTTATACGTCCTAACCTAAGGCAACCTAACATCTCGAATGTAATATTTCACGACATTCGTGGCGTGTCGGCCTCTACTTCTCGGTGGGAACACTATATACGTCTATAACGTTATATATCCTATCCTAGGGCAACCTAACATCTCGGACGTTATATTCTAAACCATTCGTGGCGTGTCGGCCCCTACTTCTTGGTGGGAACATTATGTACGTATATAACGTTATATGTCCTATCCTAAGGTAACCTAACATCCCGGATGTAATATTTTACAGCATTCCTTGCGTGCCGGCTCCTACTTTTCGGTGGTAACATTATATTCGTCTATAACGTTATATGTCCTATCCTAGGGCAGCCTAACATCTCGGATGTAATATTTTACAACATTCCTTGCGTGTCGGCCCCTACTTCTCGGTGGGAACATTATGCACGTCTATAACGTTATATGTCCTAACCAAAGGCAACCTAACACCCCGTATGTAATATTTTACAACATTCGTGGCGTGTCGGCCCCTACTTCTCGGTGGGAACATTATGTACATCTATAACGTTACATATCCTAACGTAAGGCAACCTAACATCTCGGATTTAATATTTTCCAACATTCCTTGCGTGTCGGCACCTACTTCTCGGTGGGAACATTATGTACGGCTATAACATTATATGTCCTAACCTAAGGCCACCTAACATCTCGGACGCAATATTTTACAACATTCCATGCGTGTCGGCACCTACTTCTCGGTGGGAACATTATGTACGTATATAACGTTATATGTCCTAACCTAATGCAACCTGATATCTCGGACACAATATTTAACAACATTCGTTACGTGTCGACCCCTACTCTTCGGTGGGAACATTATGTACCTCTATATCGTTATATATCCTAACCTAAGGCAACCTAACATCTCGGATGTAATATTTTACAACATTCCCTGCGTGTCGGCCCCTACTTCTTGGTGGGAACATTATGTACGTATATAACGTTATATGTCCTAACCTAAGCCAACCTAACATCACGGATGTAATATTTCACAACATTCGTGGCGTGTCGGCCTCTACTTTTCGGTGTTAACATTATATACGTCTATAACGTTATACGTCCTAACCTAAGGCAACCTAACATCTCGAATGTAATATTTCACAACATTCGTGGCGTGTCGGCCTCTACTTCTCGGTGGGAACATTATATACGTCTATAACGTTATATATCCTATCCTAGGGCAACCTAACATCTCGGACGTTATATTCTACAACATTCGTGGCGTGTCGGCCCCTACTACTTGGTGGGAACATTATGTACGTATATAACGTCATATGTCCTATCCTAAGGCAACCTAACACCCCGTATGTAATATTTTACAACATTCGTGGCGTGTCGGCCCCTACTTCTCGGTGGGAACATTATGTACGTCTATAACGTTATATATCCCAACCTAAGGCAACCTAACATCTCGGATGTAATATTTTACAACATTCCTTGCGTGTCGGCCCCTACTTCTTGGTGGGAACATTATGTACGTATATAACGTTATATGTCCTAACGTAAGGCAACCTAACACCTCGGATGTAATATTTAACAACATTCGTGGCGTGTTGGCCACTACTTCTCGGTGGGAACATTATGTACGTCTATAACGTTATATATCCCAACCTAAGGCAACCTAACATCTCGGATGTAATATTTTACAACATTCCTTGCGTGTCGGCCCCTACTTCTTGGTGGGAACATTATGTACGTATATAACGTTATATGTCCTAACCTAAGCAAACCTAACATCTCGGATGTAATATTTCACAACATTCGTGGCGTGTCGGCCTCTACTTCTCGGTGGGAACATTATGTACGTCTATAACGTTATGTGCGCTAACCTAAGGCAACCTAACACCTCGTATGTAATATTTTACAACATTCGTGGCGTGTAGGCCTCTACTCCTCGGTGGGAACATTATGCACGTCTATAACGTTATATATCCTATCCTAGGGCAACCCAACATCTCGGACGTTATATTCTACACCATTCGTGGCGTGTCGGCCCCTACTTCTTGGTGGGAACATTATGTACGTATATAACGTTATATGTCCTATCCTAAGGTAACCTAACATCCCGGATGTAATATTTTACAGCATTCCTTGCGTGCCGGCTCCTACTTTTCGGTGGTAACATTATGTACGTATATAACGTTATATGTCCTATCCTAAGGTAACCTAACATCCCGGATGTAATATTTTACAGCATACCTTGCGTGCCGGCTCCTACTTTTCGGTGGTAACATTATATACGTCTATAACGTTATATGTCCTATCCTAGGGCAGCCTAACATCTCGGATGTAATACTTTACAACATTCCTTGCGTGTCGGCCCCTACTTCTCGGTGGGAACATTATGCACGTCTATAACGTTATATGTCCTAACCAAAGGCAACCTAACACCCCGTATGTAATATTTTACAACATTCGTGGCGTGTCGGCCCCTACTTCTCGGTCGGAACATTATGTACATCTATAACGTTACATATCCTAACGTAAGGCAACCTAACATCTCGGATTTAATATTTTCCAACATTCCTTGCGTGTCGGCACCTACTTTTCGGTGGTAACATTATGTACGTATATAACGTTATATGTCCTATCCTAATGTAACCTAACATCCCGGATGTAATATTTTACAGCATACCTTGCGTGCCGGCTCCTACTTTTCGGTGGTAACATTATATACGTCTATAACGTTATATGTCCTATCCTAGGGCAACCTAACATCTCGGATGTAATATTTTACAACATTCCTTGCGTGTCGGCCCCTACTTCTCGGTGGGAACATTATATACGTCTATAACGTTATATGTCCTAACGTAAGGCAACCTAACACCTCGGATGTAATATTTAACAACATTCGTGGCGTGTTGGCCACTACTTCTCGGTGGGAACATTATGTACGTCTATAACGTTATATATCCCAACCTACGGCAACCTAACATCTCGGATGTAATATTTTACAACATTCCTTGCGTGTCGGCCCCTACTTCTTGGTGGGAACATTATGTACGTATATAACGTTATATGTCCTAACCTAAGCAAACCTAACATCTCGGATGTAATATTTCAGAACATTCGTGGCGTGTCGGCCTCTACTTCTCGGTGGGAACATTATGTACGTCTATAACGTTATGTGCGCTAACCTAAGGCAACCTAACACCTCGTATGTAATATTTTACAACATTCGTGGCGTGTAGGCCTCTACTCCTCGGTGGGAACATTATGCACGTCTATAACGTTATATGTCCTAACCTAAGGCAACCTAACACCTCGTATGTAATATTTTACAACATTCGTGGCGTGTCGGCGCCTACTTCTCGGTGGGAACATTATGTACTTCTATAACGTTACATATCCTAACGTAAGGCAACCTAACATCTCGGATTTAATATTTTCCAACATTCCTTGCGTGTCGGCACCTACGTCTCGGTGGGAACATTATGTGCGTCTATAACGTTATATGTCCTAACGTAAGGCAACCTAACATCTCGGATGTAATATTTTACAACATTCCTTGCGTGTCGGCGCCTACTTCTCGGTGGGAACATTATGTACGGCTATAACATTATATGTCCTAACCTAAGGCCACCTAAGATCTCGGACGCAATATTTTACAACATTCCATGCGTGTCGGCACCTACTTCTCGGTGGGAACATTATGTACGTATATAACGTTATATGTCCTAACCTAATGCAACCTGATATCTCGGACACAATATTTAACAACATTCGTTACGTGTCGACCCCTACTCCTCGGTGGGAACATTATGTACCTCTATAACGTTATATATACTAACCTAAGGCAACCTAACATCTCGGATGTAATATTATACAACATTCCCTGCGTGTCGGCCCCTACTTCTTGGTGGGAACATTATGTACGTATATAACGTTATATGTCCTAACCTAAGCCAACCTAACATCACGGATGTAATGTTTTACAACATTCGTGGCGTGTCGGCCTCTACTTTTCGGTGGTAACATTATATACGTCTATAACGTTATACGTCCTAACCTAAGGCAACCTAACATCTCGAATGTAATATTTCACAACATTCGTGGCGTGTCGGCCTCTACTTCTCGGTGGGAACATTATATTCGTCTATAACGTTATATGTCCTATCCTAGGGCAGCCTAACATCTCGGATTTAATATTTTCCAACATTCCTTGCGTGTCGGCACCTACTTCTCGGTGGGAACATTATGTACGGCTATAACATTATATGTCCTAACCTAAGGCCACCTAACATCTCGGACGCAATATTTTACAACATTCCATGCGTGTCGGCACCTACTTCTCGGTGGGAACATTATGTACGTATATAACGTTATATGTCCTAACCTAATGCAACCTGATATCTCGGACACAATGTTTAACAACATTCGTTACGTGTCGACCCCTACTCCTCGGTGGGAACATTATGTACCTCTATATCGTTATATATCCTAACCTAAGGCAACCTAACATCTCGGATGTAATATTTTACAACATTCCCTGCGTGTCGGCCCCTACTTCTTGGTGGGAACATTATGTACGTATATAACGTTATATGTCCTAACCTAAGCCAACCTAACATCACGGATGTAATATTTCACAACATTCGTGGCGTGTCGGCCTCTACTTTTCGGTGGTAACATTATATACGTCTATAACGTTATACGTCCTAACCTAAGGCAACCTAACATCTCGAATGTAATATTTCACAACATTCGTGGCGTGTCGGCCTCTACTTCTCGGTGGGAACATTATATACGTCTATAACGTTATATATTATATCCTAGGGCAACCTAACATCTCGGACGTTATATTCTAAACCATTCGTGGCGTGTCGGCCCCTACTTCTTGGTGGGAACATTATGTACGTATATAACGTTATATGTCCTATCCTAAGGTAACCTAACATCCCGGATGTAATATTTTACAGCATTCCTTGCGTGCCGGCTCCTACTTTTCGGTGGTAACATTATATTCGTCTATAACGTTATATGTCCTATCCTAGGGCAGCCTAACATCTCGGATGTAATATTTTACAACATTCCTTGCGTGTCGGCCCCTACTTCTCGGTGGGAACATTATGCACGTCTATAACGTTATATGTCCTAACCAAAGGCAACCTAACACCCCGTATGTAATATTTTACAACATTCGTGGCGTGTCGGCCCCTACTTCTCGGTGGGAACATTATGTACATCTATAACGTTACATATCCTAACGTAAGGCAACCTAACATCTCGGATTTAATATTTTCCAACATTCCTTGCGTGTCGGCACCTACTTCTCGGTGGGAACATTATGTACGGCTATAACATTATATGTCCTAACCTAAGGCCACCTAACATCTCGGACGCAATATTTTACAACATTCCATGCGTGTCGGCACCTACTTCTCGGTGGGAACATTATGTACGTATATAACGTTATATGTCCTAACCTAATGCAACCTGATATCTCGGACACAATGTTTAACAACATTCGTTACGTGTCGACCCCTACTCCTCGGTGGGAACATTATGTACCTCTATATCGTTATATATCCTAACCTAAGGCAACCTAACATCTCGGATGTAATATTTTACAACATTCCCTGCGTGTCGGCCCCTACTTCTTGGTGGGAACATTATGTACGTATATAACGTTATATGTCCTAACCTAAGCCAACCTAACATCACGGATGTAATATTTTACAGCATTCCTTGCGTGCCGGCTCCTACTTTTCGGTGGTAACATTATATTCGTCTATAACGTTATATGTCCTATCCTAGGGCAGCCTAACATCTCGGATGTAATATTTCACAACATTCGTGGCGTGTCGGCCTCTACTTCTCGGTGGGAACATTATGTACGTCTATAACGTTATGTGCGCTAACCTAAGGCAACCTAACACCTCGTATGTAATATTTTACAACATTCGTGGCGTGTAGGCCTCTACTCCTCGGTGGGAACATTATGCACGTCTATAACGTTATATGTCCTAACCTAAGGCAACCTAACACCTCGTATGTAATATTTTACAACATTCGTGGCGTGTCGGCACCTACTTCTCGGTGGGAACATTATGTACGGCTATAACATTATATGTCCTAACCTAAGGCCACCTAACATCTCGGACGCAATATTTTACAACATTCCATGCGTGTCGGCACCTACTTCTCGGTGGGAACATTATGTACGTATATAACGTTATATGTCCTAACCTAATGCAACCTGATATCTCGGACACAATGTTTAACAACATTCGTTACGTGTCGACCCCTACTCCTCGGTGGGAACATTATGTACCTCTATATCGTTATATATCCTAACCTAAGGCAACCTAACATCTCGGATGTAATATTTTACAACATTCCCTGCGTGTCGGCCCCTACTTCTTGGTGGGAACATTATGTACGTATATAACGTTATATGTCCTAACCTAAGCCAACCTAACATCACGGATGTAATATTTCACAACATTCGTGGCGTGTCGGCCTCTACTTTTCGGTGGTAACATTATATACGTCTATAACGTTATACGTCCTAACCTAAGGCAACCTAACATCTCGAATGTAATATTTCACAACATTCGTGGCGTGTCGGCCTCTACTTCTCGGTGGGAACATTATATACGTCTATAACGTTATATATCCTATCCTAGGGCAACCTAACATCTCGGACGTTATATTCTAAACCATTCGTGGCGTGTCGGCCCCTACTTCTTGGTGGGAACATTATGTACGTATATAACGTTATATGTCCTATCCTAAGGTAACCTAACATCCCGGATGTAATATTTTACAGCATTCCTTGCGTGCCGGCTCCTACTTTTCGGTGGTAACATTATATTCGTCTATAACGTTATATGTCCTATCCTAGGGCAGCCTAACATCTCGGATGTAATATTTCACAACATTCGTGGCGTGTCGGCCTCTACTTCTCGGTGGGAACATTATGTACGTCTATAACGTTATGTGCGCTAACCTAAGGCAACCTAACACCTCGTATGTAATATTTTACAACATTCGTGGCGTGTAGGCCTCTACTCCTCGGTGGGAACATTATGCACGTCTATAACGTTATATGTCCTAACCTAAGGCAACCTAACACCTCGTATGTAATATTTTACAACATTCGTGGCGTGTCGGCGCCTACTTCTCGGTGGGAACATTATGTACTTCTATAACGTTTCATATCCTAACGTAAGGCAACCTAACATCTCGGATTTAATATTTTCCAACAATCCTTGCGTGTCGGCACCTACGTCTCGGTGGAAACATTATGTGCGTCTATAACGTTATATGTCCTAACGTAAGGCAACCTAACATCTCGGATGTAATATTTTACAACATTCCTTGCGTGTCGGCGCCTACTTCTCGGTGGGAACATTACGTACGGCTATAACATTATGTGTCCTAACCTAAGGCCACCTAAGATCTCGGACGCAATATTTTACAACATTCCATGCGTATCGGCACCTACTTCTCGGTGGGAACATTATGTACGTATATAACGTTATATGTCCTAACCTAATGCAACCTGATATCTCGGACACAATATTTAACAACATTCGTTACGTGTCGACCCCTACTCCTCGGTGGGAACATTATGTACCTCTATAACGTTATATATACTAACCTAAGGCAACCTAACATCTCGGATGTAATATTATACAACATTCCCTGCGTGTCGGCCCCTACTTCTTGGTGGGAACATTATGTACGTATATAACGTTATATGTCCTAACCTAAGCCAACCTAACATTACGGATGTAATATTTCACAACATTCGTGGCGTGTCGGCCTCTACTTTTCGGTGGTAACATTATATACGTCTATAACGTTATACGTCCTAACCTAAGGCAACCTAACATCTCGAATGTAATATTTCACAACATTCGTGGCGTGTCGGCCTCTACTTCTCGGTGGGAACATTATATACGTCTATAACGTTATATATCCTATCCTAGGGCAACCTAACATCTCGGACGTTATATTCTAAACCATTCGTGGCGTGTCGGCCCCTACTTCTTGGTGGGAACATTATGTACGTATATAACGTTATATGTCCTATCCTAAGGTAACCTAACATCCCGGATGTAATATTTTACAGCATTCCTTGCGTGCCGGCTCCTACTTTTCGGTGGTAACATTATATTCGTCTATAACGTTATATGTCCTATCCTAGGGCAGCCTAACATCTCGGATGTAATATTTCACAACATTCGTGGCGTGTTGGCCTCTACTTCTCGGTGGGAACATTATGTACGTCTATAACGTTATGTGCGCTAACCTAAGGCAACCTAACACCTCGTATGTAATATTTTACAACATTCGTGGCGTGTAGGCCTCTACTCCTCGGTGGGAACATTATGCACGTCTATAACGTTATATGTCCTAACCTAAGGCAACCTAACACCTCGTATGTAATATTTTACAACATTCGTGGCGTGTCGGCGCCTACTTCTCGGTGGGAACATTATGTACTTCTATAACGTTTCATATCCTAACGTAAGGCAACCTAACATCTCGGATTTAATATTTTCCAACATTCCTTGCGTGTCGGCACCTACGTCTCGGTGGAAACATTATGTGCGTCTATAACGTTATATGTCCTAACGTAAGGCAACCTAACATCTCGGATGTAATATTTTACAACATTCCTTGCGTGTCGGCGCCTACTTCTCGGTGGGAACATTATGTACGGCTATAACATTATGTGTCCTAACCTAAGGCCACCTAAGATCTCGGACGCAATATTTTACAACATTCCATGCGTGTCGGCACCTACTTCTCGGTGGGAACATTATGTACGTATATAACGTTATATGTCCTAACCTAATGCAACCTGATATCTCGGACACAATATTTAACAACATTCGTTACGTGTCGACCCCTACTCCTCGGTGGGAACATTATGTACCTCTATAACGTTATATATACTAACCTAAGGCAACCTAACATCTCGGATGTAATATTATACAACATTCCCTGCGTGTCGGCCCCTACTTCTTGGTGGGAACATTATGTACGTATATAACGTTATATGTCCTAACCTAAGCCAACCTAACATCACGGATGTAATATTTCACAACATTCGTGGCGTGTCGGCCTCTACTTTTCGGTGGTAACATTATATACGTCTATAACGTTATACGTCCTAACCTAAGGCAACCTAACATCTCGAATGTAATATTTCACGACATTCGTGGCGTGTCGGCCTCTACTTCTCGGTGGGAACACTATATACGTCTATAACGTTATATATCCTATCCTAGGGCAACCTAACATCTCGGACGTTATATTCTAAACCATTCGTGGCGTGTCGGCCCCTACTTCTTGGTGGGAACATTATGTACGTATATAACGTTATATGTCCTATCCTAAGGTAACCTAACATCCCGGATGTAATATTTTACAGCATTCCTTGCGTGCCGGCTCCTACTTTTCGGTGGTAACATTATATTCGTCTATAACGTTATATGTCCTATCCTAGGGCAGCCTAACATCTCGGATGTAATATTTTACAACATTCCTTGCGTTTCGGCCCCTACTTCTCGGTGGGAACATTATGCACGTCTATAACGTTATATGTCCTAACCAAAGGCAACCTAACACCCCGTATGTAATATTTTACAACATTCGTGGCGTGTCGGCCCCTACTTCTCGGTGGGAACATTATGTACATCTATAACGTTACATATCCTAACGTAAGGCAACCTAACATCTCGGATTTAATATTTTCCAACATTCCTTGCGTGTCGGCACCTACTTCTCGGTGGGAACATTATGTACGTATATAACGTTATATGTCCTAACCTAAGCCAACCTAACATCACGGATGTAATATTTCACAACATTCGTGGCGTGTCGGCCTCTACTTTTCGGTGTTAACATTATATACGTCTATAACGTTATACGTCCTAACCTAAGGCAACCTAACATCTCGAATGTAATATTTCACAACATTCGTGGCGTGTCGGCCCCTACTTCTTGGTGGGAACATTATGTACGTATATAACGTTATATGTCCTAACGTAAGGCAACCTAACACCTCGGATGTAATATTTAACAACATTCGTGGCGTGTTGGCCACTACTTCTCGGTGGGAACATTATGTACGTCTATAACGTTATATACCCCAACCTAAGGCAACCTAACATCTCGGATGTAATATTTTACAACATTCCTTGCGTGTCGGCCCCTACTTCTTGGTGGGAACATTATGTACGTATATAACGTTATATGTCCTAACCTAAGCAAACCTAACATCTCGGATGTAATATTTCACAAAATTCGTGGCGTGTCGGCCTCTACTTCTCGGTGGGAACATTATGTACGTCTATAACGTTATGTGCGCTAACCTAAGGCAACCTAACACCTCGTATGTAATATTTTACAACATTCGTGGCGTGTAGGCCTCTACTCCTCGGTGGGAACATTATGCACGTCTATAACGTTATATATCCTATCCTAGGGCAACCCAACATCTCGGACGTTATATTCTACACCATTCGTGGCGTGTCGGCCCCTACTTCTTGGTGGGAACATTATGTACGTATATAACGTTATATGTCCTATCCTAAGGTAACCTAACATCCCGGATGTAATATTTTACAGCATTCCTTGCGTGCCGGCTCCTACTTTTCGGTGGTAACATTATATTCGTCTATAACGTTATATGTCCTATCCTAGGGCAGCCTAACATCTCGGATGTAATATTTTACAACATTCCTTGCGTGTCGGCCCCTACTTCTCGGTGGGAACATTATGCACGTCTATAACGTTATATGTCCTAACCAAAGGCAACCTAACACCCCGTATGTAATATTTTACAACATTCGTGGCGTGTCGGCCCCTACTTCTCGGTGGGAACATTATGTACATCTATAACGTTACATATCCTAACGTAAGGCAACCTAACATCTCGGATTTAATATTTTCCAACATTCCTTGCGTGTCGGCACCTACTTCTCGGTGGGAACATTATGTACGGCTATAACATTATATGTCCTAACCTAAGGCCACCTAACATCTCGGACGCAATATTTTACAACATTCCATGCGTGTCGGCACCTACTTCTCGGTGGGAACATTATGTACGTATATAACGTTATATGTCCTAACCTAATGCAACCTGATATCTCGGACACAATGTTTAACAACATTCGTTACGTGTCGACCCCTACTCCTCGGTGGGAACATTATGTACCTCTATATCGTTATATATCCTAACCTAAGGCAACCTAACATCTCGGATGTAATATTTTACAACATTCCCTGCGTGTCGGCCCCTACTTCTTGGTGGGAACATTATGTACGTATATAACGTTATATGTCCTAACCTAAGCCAACCTAACATCACGGATGTAATATTTTACAGCATTCCTTGCGTGCCGGCTCCTACTTTTCGGTGGTAACATTATATTCGTCTATAACGTTATATGTCCTATCCTAGGGCAGCCTAACATCTCGGATGTAATATTTCACAACATTCGTGGCGTGTCGGCCTCTACTTCTCGGTGGGAACATTATGTACGTCTATAACGTTATGTGCGCTAACCTAAGGCAACCTAACACCTCGTATGTAATATTTTACAACATTCGTGGCGTGTAGGCCTCTACTCCTCGGTGGGAACATTATGCACGTCTATAACGTTATATGTCCTAACCTAAGGCAACCTAACACCTCGTATGTAATATTTTACAACATTCGTGGCGTGTCGGCACCTACTTCTCGGTGGGAACATTATGTACGGCTATAACATTATATGTCCTAACCTAAGGCCACCTAACATCTCGGACGCAATATTTTACAACATTCCATGCGTGTCGGCACCTACTTCTCGGTGGGAACATTATGTACGTATATAACGTTATATGTCCTAACCTAATGCAACCTGATATCTCGGACACAATGTTTAACAACATTCGTTACGTGTCGACCCCTACTCCTCGGTGGGAACATTATGTACCTCTATATCGTTATATATCCTAACCTAAGGCAACCTAACATCTCGGATGTAATATTTTACAACATTCCCTGCGTGTCGGCCCCTACTTCTTGGTGGGAACATTATGTACGTATATAACGTTATATGTCCTAACCTAAGCCAACCTAACATCACGGATGTAATATTTCACAACATTCGTGGCGTGTCGGCCTCTACTTTTCGGTGGTAACATTATATACGTCTATAACGTTATACGTCCTAACCTAAGGCAACCTAACATCTCGAATGTAATATTTCACAACATTCGTGGCGTGTCGGCCTCTACTTCTCGGTGGGAACATTATATACGTCTATAACGTTATATATCCTATCCTAGGGCAACCTAACATCTCGGACGTTATATTCTAAACCATTCGTGGCGTGTCGGCCCCTACTTCTTGGTGGGAACATTATGTACGTATATAACGTTATATGTCCTATCCTAAGGTAACCTAACATCCCGGATGTAATATTTTACAGCATTCCTTGCGTGCCGGCTCCTACTTTTCGGTGGTAACATTATATTCGTCTATAACGTTATATGTCCTATCCTAGGGCAGCCTAACATCTCGGATGTAATATTTCACAACATTCGTGGCGTGTCGGCCTCTACTTCTCGGTGGGAACATTATGTACGTCTATAACGTTATGTGCGCTAACCTAAGGCAACCTAACACCTCGTATGTAATATTTTACAACATTCGTGGCGTGTAGGCCTCTACTCCTCGGTGGGAACATTATGCACGTCTATAACGTTATATGTCCTAACCTAAGGCAACCTAACACCTCGTATGTAATATTTTACAACATTCGTGGCGTGTCGGCGCCTACTTCTCGGTGGGAACATTATGTACTTCTATAACGTTTCATATCCTAACGTAAGGCAACCTAACATCTCGGATTTAATATTTTCCAACATTCCTTGCGTGTCGGCACCTACGTCTCGGTGGAAACATTATGTGCGTCTATAACGTTATATGTCCTAACGTAAGGCAACCTAACATCTCGGATGTAATATTTTACAACATTCCTTGCGTGTCGGCGCCTACTTCTCGGTGGGAACATTACGTACGGCTATAACATTATGTGTCCTAACCTAAGGCCACCTAAGATCTCGGACGCAATATTTTACAACATTCCATGCGTATCGGCACCTACTTCTCGGTGGGAACATTATGTACGTATATAACGTTATATGTCCTAACCTAATGCAACCTGATATCTCGGACACAATATTTAACAACATTCGTTACGTGTCGACCCCTACTCCTCGGTGGGAACATTATGTACCTCTATAACGTTATATATACTAACCTAAGGCAACCTAACATCTCGGATGTAATATTATACAACATTCCCTGCGTGTCGGCCCCTACTTCTTGGTGGGAACATTATGTACGTATATAACGTTATATGTCCTAACCTAAGCCAACCTAACATTACGGATGTAATATTTCACAACATTCGTGGCGTGTCGGCCTCTACTTTTCGGTGGTAACATTATATACGTCTATAACGTTATACGTCCTAACCTAAGGCAACCTAACATCTCGAATGTAATATTTCACAACATTCGTGGCGTGTCGGCCTCTACTTCTCGGTGGGAACATTATATACGTCTATAACGTTATATATCCTATCCTAGGGCAACCTAACATCTCGGACGTTATATTCTAAACCATTCGTGGCGTGTCGGCCCCTACTTCTTGGTGGGAACATTATGTACGTATATAACGTTATATGTCCTATCCTAAGGTAACCTAACATCCCGGATGTAATATTTTACAGCATTCCTTGCGTGCCGGCTCCTACTTTTCGGTGGTAACATTATATTCGTCTATAACGTTATATGTCCTATCCTAGGGCAGCCTAACATCTCGGATGTAATATTTCACAACATTCGTGGCGTGTTGGCCTCTACTTCTCGGTGGGAACATTATGTACGTCTATAACGTTATGTGCGCTAACCTAAGGCAACCTAACACCTCGTATGTAATATTTTACAACATTCGTGGCGTGTAGGCCTCTACTCCTCGGTGGGAACATTATGCACGTCTATAACGTTATATGTCCTAACCTAAGGCAACCTAACACCTCGTATGTAATATTTTACAACATTCGTGGCGTGTCGGCGCCTACTTCTCGGTGGGAACATTATGTACTTCTATAACGTTTCATATCCTAACGTAAGGCAACCTAACATCTCGGATTTAATATTTTCCAACATTCCTTGCGTGTCGGCACCTACGTCTCGGTGGAAACATTATGTGCGTCTATAACGTTATATGTCCTAACGTAAGGCAACCTAACATCTCGGATGTAATATTTTACAACATTCCTTGCGTGTCGGCGCCTACTTCTCGGTGGGAACATTATGTACGGCTATAACATTATGTGTCCTAACCTAAGGCCACCTAAGATCTCGGACGCAATATTTTACAACATTCCATGCGTGTCGGCACCTACTTCTCGGTGGGAACATTATGTACGTATATAACGTTATATGTCCTAACCTAATGCAACCTGATATCTCGGACACAATATTTAACAACATTCGTTACGTGTCGACCCCTACTCCTCGGTGGGAACATTATGTAGCTCTATAACGTTATATATACTAACCTAAGGCAACCTAACATCTCGGATGTAATATTATACAACATTCCCTGCGTGTCGGCCCCTACTTCTTGGTGGGAACATTATGTACGTATATAACGTTATATGTCCTAACCTAAGCAAACCTAACATCACGGATGTAATATTTCACAACATTCGTGGCGTGTCGGCCTCTACTTTTCGGTGGTAACATTATATACGTCTATAACGTTATACGTCCTAACCTAAGGCAACCTAACATCTCGAATGTAATATTTCACGACATTCGTGGCGTGTCGGCCTCTACTTCTCGGTGGGAACACTATATACGTCTATAACGTTATATATCCTATCCTAGGGCAACCTAACATCTCGGACGTTATATTCTAAACCATTCGTGGCGTGTCGGCCCCTACTTCTTGGTGGGAACATTATGTACGTATATAACGTTATATGTCCTATCCTAAGGTAACCTAACATCCCGGATGTAATATTTTACAGCATTCCTTGCGTGCCGGCTCCTACTTTTCGGTGGTAACATTATATTCGTCTATAACGTTATATGTCCTATCCTAGGGCAGCCTAACATCTCGGATGTAATATTTTACAACATTCCTTGCGTTTCGGCCCCTACTTCTCGGTGGGAACATTATGCACGTCTATAACGTTATATGTCCTAACCAAAGGCAACCTAACACCCCGTATGTAATATTTTACAACATTCGTGGCGTGTCGGCCCCTACTTCTCGGTGGGAACATTATGTACATCTATAACGTTACATATCCTAACGTAAGGCAACCTAACATCTCGGATTTAATATTTTCCAACATTCCTTGCGTGTCGGCACCTACTTCTCGGTGGGAACATTATGTACGTATATAACGTTATATGTCCTAACCTAAGCCAACCTAACATCACGGATGTAATATTTCACAACATTCGTGGCGTGTCGGCCTCTACTTTTCGGTGTTAACATTATATACGTCTATAACGTTATACGTCCTAACCTAAGGCAACCTAACATCTCGAATGTAATATTTCACAACATTCGTGGCGTGTCGGCCCCTACTTCTTGGTGGGAACATTATGTACGTATATAACGTTATATGTCCTAACGTAAGGCAACCTAACACCTCGGATGTAATATTTAACAACATTCGTGGCGTGTTGGCCACTACTTCTCGGTGGGAACATTATGTACGTCTATAACGTTATATACCCCAACCTAAGGCAACCTAACATCTCGGATGTAATATTTTACAACATTCCTTGCGTGTCGGCCCCTACTTCTTGGTGGGAACATTATGTACGTATATAACGTTATATGTCCTAACCTAAGCAAACCTAACATCTCGGATGTAATATTTCACAACATTCGTGGCGTGTCGGCCTCTACTTCTCGGTGGGAACATTATGTACGTCTATAACGTTATGTGCGCTAACCTAAGGCAACCTAACACCTCGTATGTAATATTTTACAACATTCGTGGCGTGTAGGCCTCTACTCCTCGGTGGGAACATTATGCACGTCTATAACGTTATATATCCTATCCTAGGGCAACCCAACATCTCGGACGTTATATTCTACACCATTCGTGGCGTGTCGGCCCCTACTTCTTGGTGCGAACATTATGTACGTATATAACGTTATATGTCCTATCCTAAGGTAACCTAACATCCCGGATGTAATATTTTACAGCATTCCTTGCGTGCCGGCTCCTACTTTTCGGTGGTAACATTATGTACGTATATAACGTTATATGTCCTATCCTAAGGTAACCTAACATCCCGGATGTAATATTTTACAGCATACCTTGCGTGCCGGCTCCTACTTTTCGGTGGTAACATTATATACGTCTATAACGTTATATGTCCTATCCTAGGGCAGCCTAACATCTCGGATGTAATATTTTACAACATTCCTTGCGTGTCGGCCCCTACTTCTCGGTGGGAACATTATGCACGTCTATAACGTTATATGTCCTAACCAAAGGCAACCTAACACCCCTTATGTAATATTTTACAACATTCGTGGCGTGTCGGCCCCTACTTCTCGGTGGGAACATTATGTACATCTATAACGTTACATATCCTAACGTAAGGCAACCTAACATCTCGGATTTAATATTTTCCAACATTCCTTGCGTGTCGGCACCTACTTTTCGGTGGTAACATTATGTACGTATATAACGTTATATGTCCTATCCTAATGTAACCTAACATCCCGGATGTAATATTTTACAGCATACCTTGCGTGCCGGCTCCTACTTTTCGATGGTAACATTATATACGTCTATAACGTTATATGTCCTATCCTAGGGCAACCTAACATCTCGGATGTAATATTTTACAACATTCCTTGCGTGTCGGCCCCTACTTCTCGGTGGGAACATTATGTACGTCTATAACGTTATATGTCCTAACGTAAGGCAACCTAACACCTCGGATGTAATATTTAACAACATTCGTGGCGTGTTGGCCACTACTTCTCGGTGGGAACATTATGTACGTCTATAACGTTATATATCCCAACCTACGGCAACCTAACATCTCGGATGTAATATTTTACAACATTCCTTGCGTGTCGGCCCCTACTTCTTGGTGGGAACATTATGTACGTATATAACGTTATATGTCCTAACCTAAGCAAACCTAACATCTCGGATGTAATATTTCAGAACATTCGTTGCGTGTCGGCCTCTACTTCTCGGTGGGAACATTATGTACGTCTATAACGTTATGTGCGCTAACCTAAGGCAACCTAACACCTTGTATGTAATATTTTACAACATTCGTGGCGTGTAGGCCTCTACTCCTCGGTGGGAACATTATGCACGTCTATAACGTTATATGTCCTAACGTAAGGCAACCTAACATCTCGGATGTAATATTTTACAACATTCCTTGCGTGTCGGCGCCTACTTCTCGGTGGGAACATTATGTACGGCTATAACATTATATGTCCTAACCTAAGGCCACCTAAGATCTCGGACGCAATATTTTACAACATTCCATGCGTGTCGGCACCTACTTCTCGGTGGGAACATTATGTACGTATATAACGTTATATGTCCTAACCTAATGCAACCTGATATCTCGGACACAATATTTAACAACATTCGTTACGTGTCGACCCCTACTCCTCGGTGGGAACATTATGTACCTCTATAACGTTATATATACTAACCTAAGGCAACCTAACATCTCGGATGTAATATTATACAACATTCCCTGCGTGTCGGCCCCTACTTCTTGGTGGGAACATTATGTACGTATATAACGTTATATGTCCTAACCTAAGCCAACCTAACATCACGGATGTAATGTTTTACAACATTCGTGGCGTGTCGGCCTCTACTTTTCGGTGGTAACATTATATACGTCTATAACGTTATACGTCCTAACCTAAGGCAACCTAACATCTCGAATGTAATATTTCACAACATTCGTGGCGTGTCGGCCTCTACTTCTCGGTGGGAACATTATATACGTCTATAACGTTATATATTATATCCTAGGGCAACCTAACATCTCGGACGTTATATTCTAAACCATTCGTGGCGTGTCGGCCCCTACTTCTTGGTGGGAACATTATGTACGTATATAACGTTATATGTCCTATCCTAAGGTAACCTAACATCCCGGATGTAATATTTTACAGCATTCCTTGCGTGCCGGCTCCTACTTTTCGGTGGTAACATTATATTCGTCTATAACGTTATATGTCCTATCCTAGGGCAGCCTAACATCTCGGATGTAATATTTTACAACATTCCTTGCGTGTCGGCCCCTACTTCTCGGTGGGAACATTATGCACGTCTATAACGTTATATGTCCTAACCAAAGGCAACCTAACACCCCGTATGTAATATTTTACAACATTCGTGGCGTGTCGGCCCCTACTTCTCGGTGGGAACATTATGTACATCTATAACGTTACATATCCTAACGTAAGGCAACCTAACATCTCGGATTTAATATTTTCCAACATTCCTTGCGTGTCGGCACCTACTTCTCGGTGGGAACATTATGTACGGCTATAACATTATATGTCCTAACCTAAGGCCACCTAACATCTCGGACGCAATATTTTACAACATTCCATGCGTGTCGGCACCTACTTCTCGGTGGGAACATTATGTACGTATATAACGTTATATGTCCTAACCTAATGCAACCTGATATCTCGGACACAATGTTTAACAACATTCGTTACGTGTCGACCCCTACTCCTCGGTGGGAACATTATGTACCTCTATATCGTTATATATCCTAACCTAAGGCAACCTAACATCTCGGATGTAATATTTTACAACATTCCCTGCGTGTCGGCCCCTACTTCTTGGTGGGAACATTATGTACGTATATAACGTTATATGTCCTAACCTAAGCCAACCTAACATCACGGATGTAATATTTCACAACATTCGTGGCGTGTCGGCCTCTACTTTTCGGTGGTAACATTATATACGTCTATAACGTTATACGTCCTAACCTAAGGCAACCTAACATCTCGAATGTAATATTTCACAACATTCGTGGCGTGTCGGCCTCTACTTCTCGGTGGGAACATTATATACGTCTATAACGTTATATATCCTATCCTAGGGCAACCTAACATCTCGGACGTTATATTCTAAACCATTCGTGGCGTGTCGGCACCTACTTCTTGGTGGGAACATTATGTACGTATATAACGTTATATGTCCTATCCTAAGGTAACCTAACATCCCGGATGTAATATTTTACAGCATTCCTTGCGTGCCGGCTCCTACTTTTCGGTGGTA
The DNA here is from genome assembly GCA_963969225.1 of Xylocopa violacea. Classification (NCBI taxonomy): domain Eukaryota; kingdom Metazoa; phylum Arthropoda; class Insecta; order Hymenoptera; family Apidae; genus Xylocopa; species Xylocopa violacea. The sequence continues at coordinate 1,954,197 of CAXAJV010000240.1, read as the reverse complement.
ACATTATATTCGTCTATAACGTTATATGTCCTATCCTAGGGCAGCCTAACATCTCGGATGTAATATTTCACAACATTCGTGGCGTGTCGGCCTCTACTTCTCGGTGGGAACATTATGTACGTCTATAACGTTATGTGCGCTAACCTAAGGCAACCTAACACCTCGTATGTAATATTTTACAACATTCGTGGCGTGTAAGCCTCTACTCCTCGGTGGGAACATTATGCACGTCTATAACGTTATATGTCCTAACCTAAGGCAACCTAACACCTCGTATGTAATATTTTACAACATTCGTGGCGTGTCGGCCCCTACTTCTCGGTGGGAACATTATTTACTTCTATAACGTTACATATCCTAACGTAAGGCAACCTAACATCTCGGATTTAATATTTTACAGCATACCTTGCGTGCCGGCTCCTACTTTTCGGTGGTAACATTATATACGTCTATAACGTTATATGTCCTATCCTAGGGCAACCTAACATCTCGGATGTAATATTTTACAACATTCCTTGCTTGTCGGCCCCTACTTCTCGGTGGGATCATTATGTACGTCTATAACGTTATATGTCCTAACGTAAGGCAACCTAACACCTCGGATGTAATATTTAACAACATTCGTGGCGTGTTGGCCACTACTTCTCGGTGGGAACATTATGTACGTCTATAACGTTATATATCCCAACCTAAGGCAACCTAACATCTCGGATGTAATATTTTACAACATTCCTTGCGTGTCGGCCCCTACTTCTTGGTGGGAACATTATGTACGTATATAACGTTATATGTCCTAACCTAAGCAAACCTAACATCTCGGATGTAATATTTCACAACATTCGTGGCGTGTCGGCCTCTACTTCTCGGTGGGAACATTATGTACGTCTATAACGTTATGTGCGCTAACCTAAGGCAACCTAACACCTCGTATGTAATATTTTACAACATTTGTGGCGTGTAGGCCTCTACTCCTCGGTGGGAACATTATGCACGTCTATAACGTTATATATCCTATCCTAGGGCAACCTAACATCTCGGACGTTATATTCTACACCATTCGTGGCGTGTCGGCCCCTACTTCTTGGTGGGAACATTATGTACGTATATAACGTTATATGTCCTATCCTAGGGCAACCTAACATCTCGGATGTAATATTTTACAACATTCCTTGCGTGTCGGCCTCTACTTCTCGGTGGGAACATTATGTACGGCTATAACGTTATGTGTCCTAACCTAAGGCAACCTAACATTTCGGATGTAATATTTTACAACATTCCTTGCGTGTCGGCCCCTACTTCTCGGTGGGAACATTATGTACTTCTATAATGTTACATATCCTAACGTAAGGCAACCTAACATCTCGGATTTAATATTTTCCAACATTCCTTGCGTGTCGGCACCTACTTCTCGGTGGGAACATTATCTGCGTCTATAACGTTATATGTCCTAACGTGAGGCAACCTAACATCTCGGATGTAATATTTTACAACATTCCTTGCGTGTCGGCGCCTACTTCTCGGTGGGAACATTATGTACGGCTATAACATTATATGTCCTAACCTAAGGCCACCTAACATCTCGGACGCAATATTTTACAGCATTCCATGCGTGTCGGCACCTACTTCTCGGTGGGAACATTATGTACGTATATAACGTTATATGTCCTAACCTAATGCAACCTGATATCTCGGACACAATATTTAACAACATTCGTTACGTGTCGACCCCTACTCCTCGGTGGGAACATTATGTACCTCTATAACGTTATATATACTAACCTAAGGCAACCTAACATCTCGGATGTAATATTATACAACATTCCCTGCGTGTCGGCCCCTACTTCTTGGTGGGAACATTATGTATGTATATAACGTTATATGTCCTAACCTAAGCCAACCTAACATCACGGATGTAATATTTCACAACATTCGTGGCGTGTCGGCCTCTACTTTTCGGTGGTAACATTATATACGTCTATAACGTTATACGTCCTAACCTAAGGCAACCTAACATCTCGAATGTAATATTTCACAACATTCGTGGTGTGACGGCCTCTACTTCTCGGTGGGAACATTATATACGTCTATAACGTTATATATCCTATCCTAGGGCAACCTAACATCTCGGACGTTATATTCTACACCATTCGTGGCGTGTCGGCCCCTACTTCTTGGTGGGAACATTATGTACGTATATAACGTTATATGTCCTATCCTAAGGTAACCTAACATCCCGGATGTAATATTCTACAGCATTCCTTGCGTGTCGGCTCCAACTTTTCGGTGGTAACATTATATACGACTATAGCGTTATATGTCCTATGCTAGGGCAACCTAACATCTCGGATGTAATATTTTACAACATTCCTTGCGTGTCGGCCTCTACTTCTCGGTGGGAACATTATGTGCAGCTATAACATAATATGTCCTAACCTAAGGCAACCTAACATCTCGGAAGCAATATTTTACAACATTCGTGGCGTGTCGGCACCTACTTCTCGGTGCGAACATTATGTACGTCTATAACGTTATATGCCCTAACCTAAGGCAACCTAATAACTCGGATGTAATACATAATAATTATGATGTTACATGTCCTAACCTAAAGCAAACTTACATATCGGACATAATATTTTACAACATTCCTAGCGTGTCGGCGCCTACTTCTCCGTGGGAACATTATATACGTCTATAACGTTATATATCCTAACCTAAGGCAACCTAACACGTCGTATGTAATATTTTACAACATTCGTGGCGTGCCGGCCCCTACTGCTTGGTAGGAACATTATGTACGACTATAACGTTATATGTCCTAACCTAAGGCAACCTAACATCTCGGATGTAATATTTTACAACTTTCCTTGCGTGTCGGCGCATACTGCTCCGTGAGTATATTATATACGTCTAGAACTTTATATATCCTAACATAAGGCAACCTAACATCTCGGGTGTAATATTTTACAACATTCCTTGCGTGTCGGCGCCTACTTCTTGGTGGGAACATTATGTACGACTATAACGTTATACGTCCTAACCTAAGGCAACCTAACATCTCGAATGTAATATTTCACAACATTCGTGGCGTGTCGGCCACTTCTTCTCGGTGGGAACATTATGTGCAGCTATAACGTAATATGTCCTAACCTAAGGCAACCTAACATCTCGGATGTAATATCTTACAACATTCCTTGCGTGTCGGCGCATACTGCTCGGTGGGAACATTATGTACTTCTATAAAGTTATATATCCTATTCTAAGGCAACCTAACATCTCGGATGTAATATTTTACAGCATTCATTGCGTGTCGGCACCTACTTTTCGGTGGTAACATTATATACGTCTATAACGTTATATGTCCTAACCGAAGGCAACATAACATCTCGGACGTGATATTTTACAGCATTCCTTGCGTGTCGGCACCTACTTTTCGGTGGTAACCTTATATACGTCTATAACGTTATATGTCCTATCCTAGGGCAACCTAACATATCGGATGTAATATTTTACAACGTTCCTTGCGTGTCGGCCCCTACTTCTCGGTGGGAACATTATGTACGGTTATAACGTTATATGTCCTAACCTAAGGCAACCTAACACCTCGTATGTAATATTTAACAACATTCGTCCCGTGTCGGCCACTTCTTCTCGGTGGGAACATTATGTGCAGCTGTAACGTAATATGTCCTAACCTAAGGCAACCTAACATCTCGGATGTAATATTTTACAACATTCCTTGCGTGTCGGCGCCTACTTCTCGGTGGGAACATTATGTACGGCAATAACATCATATGTCCTAACCTAAGGCCACCTAACATCTCGGACGCAATATTTAACAACATTCGTGGCGTGTCGCCCTCTACTTCTCGGTGGGAACATTATGTACGTCTATAACGTTATGTGTCCTAACCTAAGGCAACCTAACAACTCGTATGTAATATTTTACAACATTTGTGTCGTGTCGGCCCCTACTTCTCGGTGGGAACATTATGTACGACTATAACGTTATACGTCCTAACCTAAGGCAACCTAACATCTCGGATGTAATATTTTACAACATTCGTGGCGTGTCGGCCCCTACTTCTCGGTGGGAACATTATGTACTTCTATAACGTTATATATCTTATCCTAAGGCAACCTAACATCTCGGATGTAATATTTTACAACATTCCTTGCGTGTCGGCGCATACTGCTCCGTGAGAATATTATATACGTCTAGAACTTTATATGTCCTAACCTAAGGCAATCTAACATCTCGGAGGTAATATTTTACAACATTCCTTGCGTGTCGGCCCCTACTTCTTGGTGGGAACATTATGTACGACTATAACGTTATACGTCCTAACCTAAGGCAACCTAACATCTCGGATGTAATATTTTACAACATTCGTGGCGTGTCGGCCCCTACTTCTCGGTGGGAACATTATGTACTTCTATAACGTTATATATCTTATCCTAAGGCAACCTAACATCTCGGATGTAATATTTTACAACATTCCTTGCGTGTCGGCGCATACTGCTCCGTGAGAATATTATATACGTCTAGAACTTTATATGTCCTAACCTAAGGCAATCTAACATCTCGGAGGTAATATTTTACAACATTCCTTGCGTGTCGGCCCCTACTTCTTGGTGGGAACATTATGTACGACTATAACGTTATACGTCCTAACCTAAGGCAACCTAACAACTCGGATGTAATATTTTACAACATTCGTGGCGTGTCGGCCCCTACTTCTCGGTGGGAACATTATGTACTTCTATAACGTTATATATCTTATCCTAAGGCAACCTATCATCTCGGATGTAATATTTTACAACATTCCTTGCGTGTCGGCGCATACTGCTCCGTGAGAATATTATATACGTCTAGAACTTTATATGTCCTAACCTAAGACAATCTAACATCTCGGAGGTAATATTTTACAACATTCCTTGCGTGTCGGCCGCTACTTCTTGGTGGGAACATTATGTACGACTATAACGTTATACGTCCTAACCTAAGGCAACCTAACATCTCGAATGTAATATTTCACAACATTCGTGGCGTGTCGGCCTCTACTTCTCGGTGGGAACATTATGTACGATTATAACGTTATACGTCCTAACCTAAGGCAACCTAACACCTCGGATGTAATATCTAACAACATTCGTGGCGTGTCGGCCACTTCTTCTCGGTGGGAACATTATGTGCAGCTATAACGTAATATGTCCTAACCTAAGGCAACCTAACATCTCGGATGTAATATTTTACAAAATTCCTTGCGTGTCGGCGCAAACTGCTCCGTGAGTATATTGTATACGTCTAGAACTTTATATATCCTAACATAAGGCAACCTAACATCTCGGATGTAATATTTTACAACATTCCTTGCGTGTCGGCGCCTACTTCTCGGTGGCAACATTATGTACGGCTATAACATTATATGTCCTAACCTAAGGCCACCTAACATCTGGGACGCAATATTTAACAACATTCGTGGCGTGTCGCCCTCTACTTCTCGGTGGGAACATTATGTACGTCTATAACGTTATGTGTCCTAACCTAAGGCAACCTAACAACTCGTATGTAATATTTTACAACATTCGTGGCGTGTCGGCCCCTACTTCTCGGTGGGAACATTATGTACTTCTATAACGTTATATGTCCTATCCTAGGGCAACCTAACATCTCGGATGTAATATTTCACAACATTCGTGGCGTGTCGGCGCCTACTTCTCGGTGGGAACATTATATACTTCTATAACGTTATATGTCCTAACCGAAGGCAACATAACATCTCGGACGTGATATTTTACAACATTCGTGGCGTGTCGCCCTCTACTTCTCGGTGGGAACATTATGTGCAGCTATAACGTAATGTGTCCTAACCTAAGGCAACCTAACATCTCGGAAGCAATATTTTACAACATTCGTGGCGTGTCGGTACCTACTTCTCGGTGCGAACATTATGTACGTCTATAACGTTATATGCCCTAACCTAAGGCAACCTGATATCTCGGATATAATACTTAACAACATTCGTTACGTGTCGAACCCTACTCCTCGGTGGGCATATTATGTACGTCTATAACGTTATATGTCCTAACCTAAGGCAATCTAACATCTCGGAGGTAATATTTTACAACATTCCTTGCGTGTCGGCCCCTACTTCTTGGTGGGAACATTATGTACGACTATAACGTTATACGTCCTAACCTAAGGCAACCTAACATCTCGAATGTAATATTTCACAACATTCGTGGCGTGTCGGCACCTACTCCTCGGTGGGAAAATTATGTACGTCTATAACGTTATATGCCCTAACCTAAGGCAACCTAATAACTCGGATGTAATACATAATAATTATGATGTTATATGTCCTAACCTAAAGCAAACTTACTTATCGGACATAATATTTTACAACATTCCTAGCGTGTCGGCGCCTACTTCTCCGTGGGAACATTATATACGTCTATAACGTTATATATCCTATCCTAAGGCAACCTAACACCTCGTATGTAATATTTTACAACATTCGTGGCGTGTCGGCCCCTACTTCTTGGTAGGAACATTATGTACGACTATAACGTTATACGTCCTAACCTAAGGCAACCTAACATCTCGGATGTAATATTTTACAACATTCCTTGCGTGTCGGCGCATACTGCTCCGTGAGAATATTATATACGTCTAGAACGTTATATATCCTAACATAAGGCAACCTAACATCTCGGACGCAATATTTTACAACATTCCATTCGTGTCGGCACCTACTTCTCGGTGGCAACATTATATACGTATTTAACGTTATATGTCCTAACATAATGCAACCTGATATCTCGGATATAATATTTAACAACATTCGTTACGTGTCGACCCCTACTCCTCGGTGGGAACATTATGTACCTCTATAACGTTATATATCCTAACCTAAGGCAACCTAACATCTCGGATGTAATATTTTACAGCATTCATTGCGTGTCGGCACCTACTTTTCGGTGGTAACATTATATACGTCTATAACGTTATATGTCCTAACCGAAGGCAACATAACATCTCGGACGTGATATTTTACAACATTCGTGGCGTGTCGGCCTCTACTCCTCGGTGGGAACATTATGTGCAGCTATAAAGTAATATGTCCTAACCTAAGGCAACCTAACACCTCGTATGTAATATTTTACAACATTCGTGGCGTGTCGGCCCCTACTTCTCGGTGGTAACATTATGTACTTCTATAACGTTATATATCTTATCCTAAGGCTACCTAACCTCTCGGATATAATATTTTACAGCATTCCTTGCGTGTCGGCACCTACTTTTCGGTGGTAACCTTATATACGTCTATAACGTTATATGTCCTATCCTAGGGCAACCTAACATATCGGATGTAATATTTTACAACGTTCCTTGCGTGTCGGCCCCATCTTCTCGGTGGGAACATTATGTACGGTTATAACGTTATATGTCCTAACCTAAGGCAACCTAACACCTCGGATGTAATATTTAACAACATTCGTCCCGTGTCGGCCACTTCTTCTCGGTGGGAACATTATGTACTTCTATAACGTTATATATCTTATCCTAAGGCAACCTATCATCTCGGATGTAATATTTTACAACATTCCTTGCGTGTCGGCGCATACTGCTCCGTGAGAATATTATATACGTCTAGAACTTTATATGTCCTAACCTAAGACAATCTAACATCTCGGAGGTAATATTTTACAACATTCCTTGCGTGTCGGCCGCTACTTCTTGGTGGGAACATTATGTACGACTATAACGTTATACGTCCTAACCTAAGGCAACCTAACATCTCGAATGTAATATTTCACAACATTCGTGGCGTGTCGGCCTCTACTTCTCGGTGGGAACATTATGTACGATTATAACGTTATACGTCCTAACCTAAGGCAACCTAACACCTCGGATGTAATATCTAACAACATTCGTGGCGTGTCGGCCACTTCTTCTCGGTGGGAACATTATGTGCAGCTATAACGTAATATGTCCTAACCTAAGGCAACCTAACATCTCGGATGTAATATTTTACAAAATTCCTTGCGTGTCGGCGCAAACTGCTCCGTGAGTATATTGTATACGTCTAGAACTTTATATATCCTAACATAAGGCAACCTAACATCTCGGATGTAATATTTTACAACATTCCTTGCGTGTCGGCGCCTACTTCTCGGTGGCAACATTATGTACGGCTATAACATTATATGTCCTAACCTAAGGCCACCTAACATCTGGGACGCAATATTTAACAACATTCGTGGCGTGTCGCCCTCTACTTCTCGGTGGGAACATTATGTACGTCTATAACGTTATGTGTCCTAACCTAAGGCAACCTAACAACTCGTATGTAATATTTTACAACATTCGTGGCGTGTCGGCCCCTACTTCTCGGTGGGAACATTATGTACTTCTATAACGTTATATGTCCTATCCTAGGGCAACCTAACATCTCGGATGTAATATTTCACAACATTCGTGGCGTGTCGGCGCCTACTTCTCGGTGGGAACATTATATACTTCTATAACGTTATATGTCCTAACCGAAGGCAACATAACATCTCGGACGTGATATTTTACAACATTCGTGGCGTGTCGCCCTCTACTTCTCGGTGGGAACATTATGTGCAGCTATAACGTAATGTGTCCTAACCTAAGGCAACCTAACATCTCGGAAGCAATATTTTACAACATTCGTGGCGTGTCGGTACCTACTTCTCGGTGCGAACATTATGTACGTCTATAACGTTATATGCCCTAACCTAAGGCAACCTGATATCTCGGATATAATACTTAACAACATTCGTTACGTGTCGAACCCTACTCCTCGGTGGGCATATTATGTACGTCTATAACGTTATATGTCCTAACCTAAGGCAATCTAACATCTCGGAGGTAATATTTTACAACATTCCTTGCGTGTCGGCCCCTACTTCTTGGTGGGAACATTATGTACGACTATAACGTTATACGTCCTAACCTAAGGCAACCTAACATCTCGAATGTAATATTTCACAACATTCGTGGCGTGTCGGCACCTACTCCTCGGTGGGAAAATTATGTACGTCTATAACGTTATATGCCCTAACCTAAGGCAACCTAATAACTCGGATGTAATACATAATAATTATGATGTTATATGTCCTAACCTAAAGCAAACTTACTTATCGGACATAATATTTTACAACATTCCTAGCGTGTCGGCGCCTACTTCTCCGTGGGAACATTATATACGTCTATAACGTTATATATCCTATCCTAAGGCAACCTAACACCTCGTATGTAATATTTTACAACATTCGTGGCGTGTCGGCCCCTACTTCTTGGTAGGAACATTATGTACGACTATAACGTTATACGTCCTAACCTAAGGCAACCTAACATCTCGGATGTAATATTTTACAACATTCCTTGCGTGTCGGCGCATACTGCTCCGTGAGAATATTATATACGTCTAGAACTTTATATATCCTAACATAAGGCAACCTAACATCTCGGACGCAATATTTTACAACATTCCATTCGTGTCGGCACCTACTTCTCGGTGGCAACATTATATACGTATTTAACGTTATATGTCCTAACATAATGCAACCTGATATCTCGGATATAATATTTAACAACATTCGTTACGTGTCGACCCCTACTCCTCGGTGGGAACATTATGTACCTCTATAACGTTATATATCCTAACCTAAGGCAACCTAACATCTCGGATGTAATATTTTACAGCATTCATTGCGTGTCGGCACCTACTTTTCGGTGGTAACATTATATACGTCTATAACGTTATATGTCCTAACCGAAGGCAACATAACATCTCGGACGTGATATTTTACAACATTCGTGGCGTGTCGGCCTCTACTCCTCGGTGGGAACATTATGTGCAGCTATAAAGTAATATGTCCTAACCTAAGGCAACCTAACACCTCGTATGTAATATTTTACAACATTCGTGGCGTGTCGGCCCCTACTTCTCGGTGGTAACATTATGTACTTCTATAACGTTATATATCTTATCCTAAGGCTACCTAACCTCTCGGATATAATATTTTACAGCATTCCTTGCGTGTCGGCACCTACTTTTCGGTGGTAACCTTATATACGTCTATAACGTTATATGTCCTATCCTAGGGCAACCTAACATATCGGATGTAATATTTTACAACGTTCCTTGCGTGTCGGCCCCATCTTCTCGGTGGGAACATTATGTACGGTTATAACGTTATATGTCCTAACCTAAGGCAACCTAACACCTCGGATGTAATATTTAACAACATTCGTCCCGTGTCGGCCACTTCTTCTCGGTGGGAACATTATGTGCAGCTATAACGTAATATGTCCTAACCTAAGGCAACCTAACATCTCGGATGTAATATTTTACAACATTCCTTGCGTGTCGGCGCAAACTGCTCCGTGAGTATATTGTATACGTCTAGAACTTTATATATCCTAACATAAGGCAACCTAACATCTCGGATGTAATATTTTACAACATTCCTTGCGTGTCGGCGCCTACTTCTCGGTGGCAACATTATGTACGGCTATAACATTATATGTCCTAACCTAAGGCCACCTAACATCTCGAATGTAATATTTCACAACATTCGTGGCGTGTCGGCCTCTACTTCTCGGTGGGAACATTATGTACGATTATAACGTTATATGTCCTAACCTAAGGCAACCTAACACCTCGGATGTAATATCTAACAACATTCGTGGCGTGTCGGCCACTTCTTCTCGGTGGGAACATTATGTGCAGCTATAACGTAATATGTCCTAACCTAAGGCAACCTAACATCTCGGATGTAATATTTTACAACATTCCTTGCGTGTCGGCGCAAACTGCTCCGTGAGTATATTGTATACGTCTAGAACTTTATATATCCTAACATAAGGCAACCTAACATCTCGGATGTAATATTTTACAACATTCCTTGCGTGTCGGCGCCTACTTCTCGGTGGCAACATTATGTACGGCTATAACATTATATGTCCTAACCTAAGGCCACCTAACATCTCGGACGCAATATTTAACAACATTCGTGGCGTGTCGCCCTCTACTTCTCGGTGGGAACATTATGTACGTCTATAACGTTATATGCCCTAACCTAAGGCAACCTTATATCTCGGATATAATATTTAACAACATTCGTTACGTGTCGAACCCTACTCCTCGGTGGGAATATTATGTACGTCTATAACGTTATATGTCCTAACCTAAGGCAATCTAACATCTCGGAGGTAATATTTTACAACATTCCTTGCGTGTCGGCCCCTACTTCTTGGTGGGAACATTATGTACGACTATAACGTTATACGTCCTAACCTAAGGCAACCTAACATCTCGAATGTAATATTTCACAACATTCGTGGCGTGTCGGCACCTACTCCTCGGTGGGAACATTATGTACGTCTATAACGTTATATGCCCTAACCTAAGGCAACCTAATAACTCGGATGTAATACATAATAATTATGATGTTATATCTCCTTACCTAAAGCAAACTTACTTATCGGACATAATATTTTACAACATTCCTAGCGTGTCGGCGCCTACTTCTCCGTGGGAACATTATATACGTCTATAACGTTATATATCCTATCCTAAGGCAACCTAACACCTCGTATGTAATATTTTACAACATTCGTGGCGTGTCGGCCCCTACTTCTTGGTAGGAACATTATGTACGACTATAACGTTATACGTCCTAACCTAAGGCAACCTAACATCTCGGATGTAATATTTTACAACATTCCTTGCGTGTCGGCGCATACTGCTCCGTGAGAATATTATATACGTCTAGAACTTTATATATCCTAACATAAGGCAACCTAACATCTCGGACGCAATATTTTACAACATTCCATTCGTGTCGGCACCTACTTCTCGGTGGCAACATTATATACGTATTTAACGTTATATGTCCTAACATAATGCAACCTGATATCTCGGATATAATATTTAACAACATTCGTTACGTGTCGACCCCTACTCCTCGGTGGGAACATTATGTACCTCTATAACGTTATATATCCTAACCTAAGGCAACCTAACATCTCGGATGTAATATTTTACAGCATTCATTGCGTGTCGGCACCTACTTTTCGGTGGTAACATTATATACGTCTATAACGTTATATGTCCTAACCGAAGGCAACATAACATCTCGGACGTGATATTTTACAACATTCGTGGCGTGTCGGCCTCTACTTCTCGGTGGGAACATTATGTGCAGCTATAAAGTAATATGTCCTAACCTAAGGCAACCTAACACCTCGTATGTAATATTTTACAACATTCGTGGCGTGTCGGCCCCTACTTCTCGGTGGTAACATTATGTACTTCTATAACGTTATATATCTTATCCTAAGGCAACCTAACCTCTCGGATATAATATTTTACAGCATTCCTTGCGTGTCGGCACCTACTTTTCGGTGGTAACCTTATATACGTCTATAACGTTATATGTCCTATCCTAGGGCAACCTAACATATCAGATGTAATATTTTACAACGTTCCTTGCGTGTCGGCCCCTACTTCTCGGTGGGAACATTATGTACGGTTATAACGTTATATGTCCTAACCTAAGGCCACCTAACATCTCGGACGCAATATTTAACAACATTCGTGGCGTGTCGCCCTCTACTTCTCGGTGGGAACATTATGTACGTCTATAACGTTATGTGTCCTAACCTAAGGCAACCTAACAACTCGTATGTAATATTTTACAACATTCGTGGCGTGTCGGCCCCTACTTCTCGGTGGGAACATTATGTACTTCTATAACGTTATATGTCCTATCCTAGGGCAACCTGACATCTCGGATGTAATATTTCACAACATTCGTGGCGTGTCGGCGCCTACTTCTCGGTGGGAACATTATATACTTCTATAACGTTATATGTCCTAACCGAAGGCAACATAACATCTCGGACGTGATATTTTACAACATTCGTGGTGTGTCGGCCTCTACTTCTCGGTGGGAACATTATGTGCAGCTATAACGTAATGTGTCCTAACCTAAGGCAACCTAACATCTTGGAAGCAATATTTTACAACATTCGTGGCGTGTCGGCACCTACTTCTCGGTGCGAACATTATGTACGTCTATAACGTTATATGCCCTAACCTAAGGCAACCTGATATCTCGGATATAATATTTAACAACATTCGTTACGTGTCGAACCCTACTCCTCGGTGGGAATATTATGTACGTCTATAACGTTATATGTCCTAACCTAAGGCAATCTAACATCTCGGAGGTAATATTTTACAACATTCCTTGCGTGTCGGCCCCTACTTCTTGGTGGGAACATTATGTACGACTATAACGTTATACGTCCTAACCTAAGGCAACCTAACATCTCGAATGTAATATTTCACAACATTCGTGGCGTGTCGGCACCTACTCCTCGGTGGGAACATTATGTACGTCTATAACGTTATATGCCCTAACCTAAGGCAACCTAATAACTCGGATGTAATACATAATAATTATGATGTTATATGTCCTAACCTAAAGCAAACTTACTTATCGGACATAATATTTTACAACATTCCTAGCGTGTCGGCGCCTACTTCTCCGTGGGAACATTATATACGTCTATAACGTTATATATCCTATCCTAAGGCAACCTAACACCTCGTATGTAATATTTTACAACATTCGTTGCGTGGCGGCCCCTACTTCTCGGTGGGAACATTATGTACTTCTATAACGTTACATATCCTAACGTAAGGCAACCTAACATCTCGGATTTAGTATTTTCCAACATTCCTTGCGTGTCGGCACCTACTTCTCGGTGGGAACATTATGTACCTCTATAACGTTATATATCCTATCCTAGGGCAACCTAACATCTCGGATGTAATATTTTACAACATTCCTAGCGTGTCGGCCCCTACTTCTCCGTGGGAACATTATATACGTCTATAACGTTATATATCCTAACCTAAGGCAACCTAACACGTCGTATGTAATATTTTACAACATTCGTGGCGTGTCGGCCCCTACTTCTTGGTAGGAACATTATGTACGACTATAACGTTATACGTCCTAACCTAAGGCAACCTAACATCTCGGATGTAATATTTTACAACATTCGTGGCGTGTCGGCCCCTACTTCTCGGTGGGAACATTATGTACTTCTATAACGTTATATATCTTATCCTAAGGCAACCTTACATCTCGGATGTAATATTTTACAACATTCCTTGCGTGTCGGCGCATACTGCTCCGTGAGAATATTATATACGTCTAGAACTTTATATGTCCTAACCTAAGGCAATCTAACATCTCGGAGGTAATATTTTACAACATTCCTTGCGTGTCGGCCCCTACTTCTTGGTGGGAACATTATGTACGACTATAACGTTATACGTCCTAACCTAAGGCAACCTAACATCTCGAATGTAATATTTCACAACATTCGTGGCGTGTGGCCTCTACTTCTCGGTGGGAACATTATGTACGATTATAACGTTATATGTCCTAACCTAAGGCAACCTAACACCTCGGATGTAATATCTAACAACATTCGTGGCGTGTCGGCCACTTCTTCTCGGTGGGAACATTATGTGCAGCTATAACGTAATATGTCCTAACCTAAGGCAACCTAACATCTCGGATGTAATATTTTACAACATTCCTTGCGTGTCGGCGGATACTGCTCGGTGGGAACATTATGTACTTCTATAACGTTATATACCCTATCCCAAGGCAACCTAACATCTCGGATGTAATATTTTACAGCATTCATTGCGTGTCGGCACCTACTTTTCGGTGGTAACATTATATACGTCTATAACGTTATATGTCCTAACCGAAGGCAACATAACATCTCGGACGTGATATTTTACAACATTCGCGGCGTGTCGGCCTCTACTTCTCGGTGGGAACATTATGTGCAGCTATAAAGTAATATGTCCTAACCTAAGGCAACCTAACACCTCGTATGTAATATTTTACAACATTCGTGGCGTGTCGGCACCTACTTCTCGGTGGTAACATTATGTACTTCTATAACGTTATATATCTTATCCTAAGGCAACCTAACCTCTCGGATATAATATTTTACAGCATTCCTTTCGTGTCGGCACCTACTTTTCGGTGGTAACCTTATATACGTCTATAACGTTATATGTCCTATCCTAGGGCAACCTAACATATCGGATGTAATATTTTACAACGTTCCTTGCGTGTCGGCCCCTACTTCTCGGTGGGAACATTAGGTACGGTTATAACGTTATATGTCCTAACCTAAGGCAACCTAACACCTCGGATGTAATATTTAACAAAATTCGTCCCGTGTCGGCCACTTCTTCTCGGTGGGAACATTATGTGCAGCTATAACGTAATATGTCCTAACCTAAGGCAACCTAACATCTCGGATGTAATATTTTACAACATTCCTTGCGTGTCGGCGCAAACTGCTCCGTGAGTATATTGTATACGTCTAGAACTTTATATATCCTAACATAAGGCAACCTAACATCTCGGATGTAATATTTTACAACATTCGTGGCGTGTCGGCCCCTACTTCTCGGTGGGAACATTATGTACTTCTATAACGTTATATGTCCTATCCTAGGGCAACCTAACATCTCGGATGTAATATTTCACAACATTCGTGGCGTGTCGGCGCCTACTTCTCGGTGGGAACATTATATACTTCTATAACGTTATATGTCCTAACCGAAGGCAACATAACATCTCGGACGTGATATTTTACAACATTCGTGGCGTGTCGGCCTCTACTTCTCGGTGGGAACATTATGTGCAGCTATAACGTTATGTGTCCTAACCTAAGGCAACCTAACACCTCGTATGTAATATTTTGCAACATTCGTGATGTGTAGGCTTCTACTTTTCGGTGGGAACATTATGTACGTCTATAACGTTATATGTCCTAACCTAAGGCAACTTAACACCTCGTATGTAATATTTTACAACATTCGTGGCGTGTCGGCCCCTACTTCTCGGTGGGAACATTATGTACTTCTATAACGTTATATGTCCTATCCTAGGGCAACCTAACATCTCGGATGTAATATTTTACAACATTCGTGGCGTGTCGGCGCCTACTTCTCGGTGGGAACATTATATACGTCTATAACGTTATATATCCTATCCTAAGGCAACCTAACACCTCGTATGTAATATTTTACAACATTCGTGGCGTGTCGGCCCCTACTTCTTGGTAGGAACATTATGTACGACTATAACGTTATACGTCCTAACCTAAGGCAACCTAACATCTCGGATGTAATATTTTACAACATTCCTTGCGTGTCGGCGCATACTGCTCCGTGAGAATATTATATACGTCTAGAACTTTATATATCCTAACATAAGGCAACCTAACATCTCGGACGCAATATTTTACAACATTCCATTCTTGTCGGCACCTACTTCTCGGTGGCAACATTATATACGTATTTAACGTTATATGTCCTAACATAATGCAACCTGATATCTCGGATATAATATTTAACAACATTCGTTACGTGTCGACCCCTACTCCTCGGTGGTAACATTATGTACCTCTATAACGTTATATATCCTAACCTAAGGCAACCTAACATCTCGGATGTAATATTTTACAGCATTCATTGCGTGTCGGCACCTACTTTTCGGTGGTAACATTATATACGTCTATAACGTTATATGTCCTAACCGAAGGCAACATAACATCTCGGACGTGATATTTTACAACATTCGTGGCGTGTCGGCCTCTACTTCTCGGTGGGAACATTATGTGCAGCTATAAAGTAATATGTCCTAACCTAAGGCAACCTAACACCTCGTATGTAATATTTTACAACATTCGTGGCGTGTTGGCCCCTACTTCTCGGTGGTAACATTATGTACTTCTATAACGTTATATATCTTATCCTAAGGCAACCTAACCTCTCGGATATAATATTTTACAGCATTCCTTGCGTGTCGGCACCTACTTTTCGGTGGTAACCTTATATACGTCTATAACGTTATATGTCCTATCCTAGGGCAACCTAACATATCGGATGTAATATTTTACAACGTTCCTTGCGTGTCGGCCCCTACTTCTCGGTGGGAACATTATGTACGGTTATAACGTTATATGTCCTAACCTAAGGCAACCTAACACCTCGGATGTAATATTTAACAACATTCGTCCCGTGTCGGCCACTTCTTCTCGGTGGGAACATTATGTGCAGCTATAACGTAATATGTCCTAACCTAAGGCAACCTAACATCTCGGATGTAATATTTTACAACATTCCTTGCGTGTCGGCGCAAACTGCTCCGTGAGTATATTGTATACGTCTAGAACTTTATATATCCTAACATAAGGCAACCTAACATCTCGGATGTAATATTTTACAACATTCCTTGCGTGTCGGCGCCTACTTCTCGGTGGCAACATTATGTACGGCTATAACATTATATGTCCTAACCTAAGGCCACCTAACATCTCGGACGCAATATTTAACAACATTCGTGGCGTGTCGCCCTCTACTTCTCGGTGGGAACATTATGTACGTCTATAACGTTATGTGTCCTAACCTAAGGCAACCTAACAACTCGTATGTAATATTTTACAACATTCGTGGCGTGTCGGCCCCTACTTCTCGGTGGGAACATTATGTACTTCTATAACGTTATATGTCCTATCCTAGGGCAACCTAACATCTCGGATGTAATATTTCACAACATTCGTGGCGTGTCGGCGCCTACTTCTCGGTGGGAACATTATATACTTCTATAACGTTATATGTCCTAACCGAAGGCAACATAACATCTCGGACGTGATATTTTACAACATTCGTGGTGTGTCGGCCTCTACTTCTCGGTGGGAACATTATGTGCAGCTATAACGTAATGTGTCCTAACCTAAGGCAACCTAACATCTTGGAAGCAATATTTTACAACATTCGTGGCGTGTCGGCACCTACTTCTCGGTGCGAACATTATGTACGTCTATAACGTTATATGCCCTAACCTAAGGCAACCTGATATCTCGGATATAATATTTAACAACATTCGTTACGTGTCGAACCCTACTCCTCGGTGGGAATATTATGTACGTCTATAACGTTATATGTCCTAACCTAAGGCAATCTAACATCTCGGAGGTAATATTTTACAACATTCCTTGCGTGTCGGCCCCTACTTCTTGGTGGGAACATTATGTACGACTATAACGTTATACGTCCTAACCTAA
Organism: Xylocopa violacea; assembly: GCA_963969225.1. Taxonomy (NCBI): domain Eukaryota; kingdom Metazoa; phylum Arthropoda; class Insecta; order Hymenoptera; family Apidae; genus Xylocopa; species Xylocopa violacea. The sequence continues at coordinate 1,935,983 of CAXAJV010000240.1, read as the reverse complement.
GGCAACCTAACATCTCGAATGTAATATTTCACAACATTCGTGGCGTGTCGGCACCTACTCCTCGGTGGGAACATTATGTACGTCTATAACGTTATATGCCCTAACCTAAGGCAACCTAATAACTCGGATGTAATACATAATAATTATGATGTTATATGTCCTAACCTAAAGCAAACTTACTTATCGGACATAATATTTTACAACATTCCTAGCGTGTCGGCGCCTACTTCTCCGTGGGAACATTATATACGTCTATAACGTTATATATCCTATCCTAAGGCAACCTAACACCTCGTATGTAATATTTTACAACATTCGTTGCGTGGCGGCCCCTACTTCTCGGTGGGAACATTATGTACTTCTATAACGTTACATATCCTAACGTAAGGCAACCTAACATCTCGGATTTAGTATTTTCCAACATTCCTTGCGTGTCGGCACCTACTTCTCGGTGGGAACATTATGTACCTCTATAACGTTATATATCCTATCCTAGGGCAACCTAACATCTCGGATGTAATATTTTACAACATTCCTAGCGTGTCGGCGCCTACTTCTCCGTGGGAACATTATATACGTCTATAACGTTATATATCCTAACCTAAGGCAACCTAACACGTCGTATGTAATATTTTACAACATTCGTGGCGTGTCGGCCCCTACTTCTTGGTAGGAACATTATGTACGACTATAACGTTATACGTCCTAACCTAAGGCAACCTAACATCTCGGATGTAATATTTTACAACATTCGTGGCGTGTCGGCCCCTACTTCTCGGTGGGAACATTATGTACTTCTATAACGTTATATATCTTATCCTAAGGCAACCTTACATCTCGGATGTAATATTTTACAACATTCCTTGCGTGTCGGCGGATACTGCTCGGTGGGAACATTATGTACTTCTATAACGTTATATACCCTATCCCAAGGCAACCTAACATCTCGGATGTAATATTTTACAGCATTCATTGCGTGTCGGCACCTACTTTTCGGTGGTAACATTATATACGTCTATAACGTTATATGTCCTAACCGAAGGCAACATAACATCTCGGACGTGATATTTTACAACATTCGTGGCGTGTCGGCCTCTACTTCTCGGTGGGAACATTATGTGCAGCTATAAAGTAATATGTCCTAACCTAAGGCAACCTAACACCTCGTATGTAATATTTTACAACATTCGTGGCGTGTCGGCACCTACTTCTCGGTGGTAACATTATGTACTTCTATAACGTTATATATCTTATCCTAAGGCAACCTAACCTCTCGGATATAATATTTTACAGCATTCCTTGCGTGTCGGCACCTACTTTTCGGTGGTAACCTTATATACGTCTATAACGTTATATGTCCTATCCTAGGGCAACCTAACATATCGGATGTAATATTTTACAACGTTCCTTGCGTGTCGGCCCCTACTTCTCGGTGGGAACATTATGTACGGTTATAACGTTATATGTCCTAACCTAAGGCAACCTATCACCTCGGATGTAATATTTAACAAAATTCGTCCCGTGTCGGCCACTTCTTCTCGGTGGGAACATTATGTGCAGCTATAACGTAATATGTCCTAACCTAAGGCAACCTAACATCTCGGATGTAATATTTTACAACATTCCTTGCGTGTCGGCGCAAACTGCTCCGTGAGTATATTGTATACGTCTAGAACTTTATATATCCTAACATAAGGCAACCTAACATCTCGGATGTAATATTTTACAACATTCGTGGGGTGTCGGCCCCTACTTCTCGGTGGGAACATTATGTACTTCTATAACGTTATATGTCCTATCCTAGGGCAACCTAACATCTCGGATGTAATATTTCACAACATTCGTGGCGTGTCGGCGCCTACTTCTCGGTGGGAACATTATATACTTCTATAACGTTATATGTCCTAACCGAAGGCAACATAACATCTCGGACGTGATATTTTACAACATTCGTGGCGTGTCGGCCTCTACTTCTCGGTGGGAACATTATGTGCAGCTATAACGTTATGTGTCCTAACCTAAGGCAACCTAACACCTCGTATGTAATATTTTGCAACATTCGTGATGTGTAGGCTTCTACTTTTCGGTGGGAACATTATGTACGTCTATAACGTTATATGTCCTAACCTAAGGCAACTTAACACCTCGTATGTAATATTTTACAACATTCGTGGCGTGTCGGCCCCTACTTCTCGGTGGGAACATTATGTACTTCTATAACGTTATATATCGTATCCTAAGGCAACCTAACCTCCCGGATGTAATATTTTACAACATTCCTTGCGTGTCGGCACCTACTTTTCGGTGGTAACCTTATATACGTCTACAACGTTATATGTCCTATCCCAGGGCAACCTAACATCTCGGATGTAATATTTTACAACATTCCTTGAGTTTTGGCGCATACTGCTCGGTGAGAATATTATATATGTCTAGAATTTTATATATCCTAACATAAGGCAACCTAACAAATCGGATGTAATATTTTACAACATTCCTTGCGTGTCGGCGCCTACTTCTCGGTGGGAACATTATGTACGGCTATAACATTATATGTCCTAACCTAAGGCCACCTAACATCTCGGACGCAATATTTAACAACATTCGTGGCGTGTCGGCCTCTACTTCTCGGTGGGAACATTATGTACGTCTATAACGTTATGTGTCCTAACCTAAGCCAACCTAACAACTCGTATGTAATATTTTACAACATTTGTGGCGTGTCGGCCCCTACTTCTCGGTGGGAACATTATGTACTTCTATAACGTTATATGTCCTATCCTAGGGCAACCTAACATCTCGGATGTAATATTTTACAACATTCGTGGCGTGTCGGCGCCTACTTCTCGGTGGGAACATTATATACGTCTATAACGTTATATATCCTATCCTAAGGCAACCTAACACCTCGTATGTAATATTTTACAACATTCGTGGCGTGTCGGCCCCTACTTCTTGGTAGGAACATTATGTACGACTATAACGTTATACGTCCTAACCTAAGGCAACCTAACATCTCGGATGTAATATTTTACAACATTCCTTGCGTGTCGGCGCATACTGCTCCGTGAGAATATTATATACGTCTAGAACTTTATATATCCTAACATAAGGCAACCTAACATCTCGGACGCAATATTTTACAACATTCCATTCGTGTCGGCACCTACTTCTCGGTGGCAACATTATATACGTATTTAACGTTATATGTCCTAACATAATGCAACCTGATATCTCGGATATAATATTTAACAACATTCGTTACGTGTCGACCCCTACTCCTCGGTGGTAACATTATGTACCTCTATAACGTTATATATCCTAACCTAAGGCAACCTAACATCTCGGATGTAATATTTTACAGCATTCATTGCGTGTCGGCACCTACTTTTCGGTGGTAACATTATATACGTCTATAACGTTATATGTCCTAACCGAAGGCAACATAACATCTCGGACGTGATATTTTACAACATTCGTGGCGTGTCGGCCTCTACTTCTCGGTGGGAACATTATGTGCAGCTATAAAGTAATATGTCCTAACCTAAGGCAACCTAACACCTCGTATGTAATATTTTACAACATTCGTGGCGTGTCGGCCCCTACTTCTCGGTGGTAACATTATGTACTTCTATAACGTTATATATCTTATCCTAAGGCAACCTAACCTCTCGGATATAATATTTTACAGCATTCCTTGCGTGTCGGCACCTACTTTTCGGTGGTAACCTTATATACGTCTATAACGTTATATGTCCTATCCTAGGGCAACCTAACATATCGGATGTAATATTTTACAACGTTCCTTGCGTGTCGGCCCCTACTTCTCGGTGGGAACATTATGTACCGTTATAACGTTATATGTCCTAACCTAAGGCAACCTAACACCTCGGATGTAATATTTAACAACATTCGTCCCGTGTCGGCCACTTCTTCTCGGTGGGAACATTATGTGCAGCTATAACGTAATATGTCCTAACCTAAGGCAACCTAACATCTCGGATGTAATATTTTACAACATTCCTTGCGTGTCGGCGCAAACTGCTCCGTGAGTATATTGTATACGTCTAGAACTTTATATATCCTAACATAAGGCAACCTAACATCTCGGATGTAATATTTTACAACATTCCTTGCGTGTCGGCGCCTACTTCTCGGTGGCAACATTATGTACGGCTATAACATTATATGTCCTAACCTAAGGCCACCTAACATCTCGGACGCAATATTTAACAACATTCGTGGCGTGTCGCCCTCTACTTCTCGGTGGGAACATTATGTACGTCTATAACGTTATGTGTCCTAACCTAAGGCAACCTAACAACTCGTATGTAATATTTTACAACATTCGTGGCGTGTCGGCCCCTACTTCTCGGTGGGAACATTATGTACTTCTATAACGTTATATGTCCTATCCTAGGGCAACCTAACATCTCGGATGTAATATTTCACAACATTCGTGGCGTGTCGGCGCCTACTTCTCGGTGGGAACATTATATACTTCTATAACGTTATATGTCCTAACCGAAGGCAACATAACATCTCGGACGTGATATTTTACAACATTCGTGGTGTGTCGGCCTCTACTTCTCGGTGGGAACATTATGTGCAGCTATAACGTAATGTGTCCTAACCTAAGGCAACCTAACATCTTGGAAGCAATATTTTACAACATTCGTGGCGTGTCGGCACCTACTTCTCGGTGGGAACATTATGTACGTCTATAACGTTATATGCCCTAACCTAAGGCAACCTGATATCTCGGATATAATATTTAACAACATTCGTTACGTGTCGAACCCTACTCCTCGGTGGGAATATTATGTACGTCTATAACGTTATATGTCCTAACCTAAGGCAATCTAACATCTCGGAGGTAATATTTTACAACATTCCTTGCGTGTCGGCCCCTACTTCTTGGTGGGAACATTATGTACGACTATAACGTTATACGTCCTATCCTAAGGCAACCTAACATCTCGAATGTAATATTTCACAACATTCGTGGCGTGTCGGCACCTACTCCTCGGTGGGAACATTATGTACGTCTATAACGTTATATGCCCTAACCTAAGGCAACCTAATAACTCGGATGTAATACATAATAATTATGATGTTATATGTCCTAACCTAAAGCAAACTTACTTATCGGACATAATATTTTACAACATTCCTAGCGTGTCGGCGCCTACTTCTCCGTGGGAACATTATATACGTCTATAACGTTATATATCCTATCCTAAGGCAACCTAACACCTCGTATGTAATATTTTACAACATTCGTTGCGTGGCGGCCCCTACTTCTCGGTGGGAACATTATGTACTTCTATAACGTTACATATCCTAACGTAAGGCAACCTAACATCTCGGATTTAGTATTTTCCAACATTCCTTGCGTGTCGGCACCTACTTCTCGGTGGGAACATTATGTACCTCTATAACGTTATATATCCTATCCTAGGGCAACCTAACATCTCGGATGTAATATTTTACAACATTCCTAGCGTGTCGGCGCCTACTTCTCCGTGGGAACATTATATACGTCTATAACGTTATATATCCTAACCTAAGGCAACCTAACACGTCGTATGTAATATTTTACAACATTCGTGGCGTGTCGGCCCCTACTTCTTGGTAGGAACATTATGTACGACTATAACGTTATACGTCCTAACCTAAGGCAACCTAACATCTCGGATGTAATATTTTACAACATTCGTGGCGTGTCGGCCCCTACTTCTCGGTGGGAACATTATGTACTTCTATAACGTTATATATCTTATCCTAAGGCAACCTAACATCTCGGATGTAATATTTTACAACATTCCTTGCGTGTCGGCGCATACTGCTCCGTGAGAATATTATATACGTCTAGAACTTTATATGTCCTAACCTAAGGCAATCTAACATCTCGCAGGTAATATTTTACAACATTCCTTGCGTGTCGGCCCCTACTTCTTGGTGGGAACATTATGTACGACTATAACGTTATACGTCCTAACCTAAGGCAACCTAACATCTCGAATGTAATATTTCACAACATTCGTGGCGTGTCGGCCTCTACTTCTCGGTGGGAACATTATGTACGATTATAACGTTATATGTCCTAACCTAAGGCAACCTAACACCTCGGATGTAATATCTAACAACATTCGTGGCGTGTCGGCCACTTCTTCTCGGTGGGAACATTATGTGCAGCTATAACGTAATATGTCCTAACCTAAGGCAACCTAACATCTCGGATGTAATATTTTACAACATTCCTTGCGTGTCGGCGGATACTGCTCGGTGGGAACATTATGTACTTCTATAACGTTATATACCCTATCCCAAGGCAACCTAACATCTCGGATGTAATATTTTACAGCATTCATTGCGTGTCGGCACCTACTTTTCGGTGGTAACATTATATACGTCTATAACGTTATATGTCCCAACCGAAGGCAACATAACATCTCGGACGTGATATTTTACAACATTCGTGGCGTGTCGGCCTCTACTTCTCGGTGGGAACATTATGTACGTCTATAACGTTATATGCCCTAACCTAAGGCAACCTGATATCTCGGATATAATATTTAACAACATTCGTTACGTGTCGAACCCTACTCCTCGGTGGGAATATTATGTACGTCTATAACATTATATGTCCTAACCTAAGGCAATCTAACATCTCGGAGGTAATATTTTACAACATTCCTTGCGTGTCGGCCCCTACTTCTTGGTGGGAACATTATGTACGACTATAACGTTATACGTCCTAACCTAAGGCAACCTAACATCTCGAATGTAATATTTCACAACATTCGTGGCGTGTCGGCACCTACTCCTCGGTGGGAACATTATGTACGTCTATAACGTTATATGCCCTAACCTAAGGCAACCTAATAACTCGGATGTAATACATAATAATTATGATGTTATATGTCCTAACCTAAAGCAAACTTACTTATCGGACATAATATTTTACAACATTCCTAGCGTGTCGGCGCCTACTTCTCCGTGGGAACATTATATACGTCTATAACGTTATATATCCTATCCTAAGGCAACCTAACACCTCGTATGTAATATTTTACAACATTCGTGGCGTGTCGGCCCCTACTTCTTGGTAGGAACATTATGTACGACTATAACGTTATACGTCCTAACCTAAGGCAACCTAACATCTCGGATGTAATATTTTACAACATTCCTTGCGTGTCGGCGCATACTGCTCCGTGAGAATATTATATACGTCTAGAACTTTATATATCCTAACATAAGGCAACCTAACATCTCGGACGCAATATTTTACAACATTCCATTCGTGTCGGCACCTACTTCTCGGTGGCAACATTATATACGTATTTAACGTTATATGTCCTAACATAATGCAACCTGATATCTCGGATATAATATTTAACAACATTCGTTACGTGTCGACCCCTACTCCTCGGTGGGAACATTATGTACCTCTATAACGTTATATATCCTAACCTAAGGCAACCTAACATCTCGGATGTAATATTTTACAGCATTCATTGCGTGTCGGCACCTACTTTTCGGTGGTAACATTATATACGTCTATAACGTTATATGTCCTAACCGAAGGCAACATAACATCTCGGACGTGATATTTTACAACATTCGTGGCGTGTCGGCCTCTACTCCTCGGTGGGAACATTATGTGCAGCTATAAAGTAATATGTCCTAACCTAAGGCAACCTAACACCTCGTATGTAATATTTTACAACATTCGTGGCGTGTCGGCCCCTACTTCTCGGTGGTAACATTATGTACTTCTATAACGTTATATATCTTATCCTAAGGCAACCTAACCTCTCGGATATAATATTTTACAGCATTCCTTGCGTGTCGGCACCTACTTTTCGGTCGTAACCTTATATACGTCTATAACGTTATATGTCCTATCCTAGGGCAACCTAACATATCGGATGTAATATTTTACAACGTTCCTTGCGTGTCGGCCCCTACTTCTCGGTGGGAACATTATGTACGGTTATAACGTTATATGTCCTAACCTAAGGCAACCTAACACCTCGGATGTAATATTTAACAACATTCGTCCCGTGTCGGCCACTTCTTCTCGGTGGGAACATTATGTGCAGCTATAACGTAATATGTCCTAACCTAAGGCAACCTAACATCTCGGATGTAATATTTTACAACATTCCTTGCGTGTCGGCGCAAACTGCTCCGTGAGTATATTGTATACGTCTAGAACTTTATATATCCTAACATAAGGCAACCTAACATCTCGGGTGTAATATTTTACAACATTCCTTGCGTGTCGGCGCCTACTTCTCGGTGGCAACATTATGTACGGCTATAACATTATATGTCCTAACCTAAGGCCACCTAACATCTCGGACGCAATATTTAACAACATTCGTGGCGTGTCGCCCTCTACTTCTCGGTGGGAACATTATGTACGTCTATAACGTTATGTGTCCTAACCTAAGGCAACCTAACAACTCGTATGTAATATTTTACAACATTCGTGGCGTGTCGGCTCCTACTTCTCGGTGGGAACATTATGTACGTCTATAACGTTATATGCCCTAACCTAAGGCAACCTGATATCTCGGATATAATATTTAACAACATTCGTTACGTGTCGAACCCTACTCCTCGGTGGGAATATTATGTACGTCTATAACATTATATGTCCTAACCTAAGGCAATCTAACATCTCGGAGGTAATATTTTACAACATTCCTTGCGTGTCGGCCCCTACTTCTTGGTGGGAACATTATGTACGACTATAACGTTATACGTCCTAACCTAAGGCAACCTAACATCTCGAATGTAATATTTCACAACATTCGTGGCGTGTCGGCACCTACTCCGCGGTGGGAACATTATGTACGTCTATAACGTTATATGCCCTAACCTAAGGCAACCTAATAACTCGGATGTAATACATAATAATTATGATGTTATATGTCCTAACCTAAAGCAAACTTACTTATCGGACATAATATTTTACAACATTCCTAGCGTGTCGGCGCCTACTTCTCCGTGGGAACATTATATACGTCTATAACGTTATATATCCTATCCTAAGGCAACCTAACACCTCGTATGTAATATTTTACCACATTCGTTGCGTGGCGGCCCCTACTTCTCGGTGGGAACATTATGTACTTCTATAACGTTACATATCCTAACGTAAGGCAACCTAACATCTCGGATTTAGTATTTTCCAACATTCCTTGCGTGTCGGCACCTACTTCTCGGTGGGAACATTATGTACCTCTATAACGTTATATATCCTATCCTAGGGCAACCTAACATCTCGGATGTAATATTTTACAACATTCCTAGCGTGTCGGCGCCTACTTCTCCGTGGGAACATTATATACGTCTATAACGTTATATATCCTAACCTAAGGCAACCTAACACGTCGTATGTAATATTTTACAACATTCGTGGCGTGTCGGCCCCTACTTCTTGGTAGGAACATTATGTACGACTATAACGTTATACGTCCTAACCTAAGGCAACCTAACATCTCGGATGTAATATTTTACAACATTCGTGGCGTGTCGGCCCCTACTTCTCGGTGGGAACATTATGTACTTCTATAACGTTATATATCTTATCCTAAGGCAACCTAACATCTCGGATGTAATATTTTACAACATTCCTTGCGTGTCGGCGCATACTGCTCCGTGAGAATATTATATACGTCTAGAACTTTATATGTCCTAACCTAAGGCAATCTAACATCTCGGAGGTAATATTTTACAACATTCCTTGCGTGTCGGCACCTACTTCTTGGTGGGAACATTATGTACGACTATAACGTTATATGTCCTAACCTAAGGCCACCTAACATCTCGGACGCAATATTTAACAACATTCGTGGCGTGTCGGCCTCTACTTCTCGGTGGGAACATTATGTACGTCTATAACGTTATGTGTCCTAACCTAAGGCAACCTAACAACTCGTATGTAATATTTTACAACATTTGTGGCGTGTCGGCCCCTACTTCTCGGTGGGAACATTATGTACTTCTATAACGTTATATGTCCTATCCTAGGGCAACCTAACATCTCGGATGTAATATTTTACAACATTCGTGGCGTGTCGGCGCCTACTTCTCGGTGGGAACATTATATACTTCTATAACGTTATATGTCCTAACCGAAGGCAACATAAAATCTCGGACGTGATATTTTACAACATTCGTGGCGTGTCGGCCCCTACTTCTCGGTGGGAACATTATGTACTTCTATAACGTTATATATCTTATCCTAAGGCAACCTAACATCTCGGATGTAATATTTTACAACATTCCTTGCGTGTCGGCGCATACTGCTCCGTGAGAATATTATATACGTCTAGAACTTTATATGTCCTAACCTAAGGCAATCTAACATCTCGCAGGTAATATTTTACAACATTCCTTGCGTGTCGGCCCCTACTTCTTGGTGGGAACATTATGTACGACTATAACGTTATACGTCCTAACCTAAGGCAACCTAACATCTCGAATGTAATATTTCACAACATTCGTGGCGTGTCGGCCTCTACTTCTCGGTGGGAACATTATGTACGATTATAACGTTATATGTCCTAACCTAAGGCAACCTAACACCTCGGATGTAATATCTAACAACATTCGTGGCGTGTCGGCCACTTCTTCTCGGTGGGAACATTATGTGCAGCTATAACGTAATATGTCCTAACCTAAGGCAACCTAACATCTCGGATGTAATATTTTACAACATTCCTTGCGTGTCGGCGCAAACTGCTCCGTGAGTATATTGTATACGTCTAGAACTTTATATATCCTAACATAAGGCAACCTAACATCTCGGATGTAATATTTTACAACATTCCTTGCGTGTCGGCGCCTACTTCTCGGTGGCAACATTATGTACGGCTATAACATTATATGTCCTAACCTAAGGCCACCTAACATCTCGGACGCAATATTTAACAACATTCGTGGCGTGTCGCCCTCTACTTCTCGGTGGGAACATTATGTACGTCTATAACGTTATGTGTCCTAACCTAAGGCAACCTAACAACTCGTATGTAATATTTTACAACATTCGTGGCGTGTCGGCCCCTACTTCTCGGTGGGAACATTATGTACTTCTATAACGTTATATGTCCTATCCTAGGGCAACCTAACATCTCGGATGTAATATTTCATAACATTCGTGGCGTGTCGGCGCCTACTTCTCGGTGGGAACATTATATACTTCTATAACGTTATATGTCCTAACCGAAGGCAACATAACATCTCGGACGTGATATTTTACAACATTCGTGGCGTGTCGGCCTCTACTTCTCGGTGGGAACATTATGTGCAGCTATAACGTTATGTGTCCTAACCTAAGGCAACCTAACACCTCGTATGTAATATTTTGCAACATTCGTGATGTGTAGGCTTCTACTTTTCGGTGGGAACATTATGTACGTCTATAACGTTATATGTCCTAACCTAAGGCAACTTAACACCTCGTATGTAATATTTTACAACATTCGTGGCGTGTCGGCCCCTACTTCTCGGTGGGAACATTATGTACTTCTATAACGTTATATATCGTATCCTAAGGCAACCTAACCTCCCGGATGTAATATTTTACAACATTCCTTGCGTGTCGGCACCTACTTTTCGGTGGTAACCTTATATACGTCTACAACGTTATATGTCCTATCCCAGGGCAACCTAACATCTCGGATGTAATATTTTACAACATTCCTTGAGTGTCGGCGCATACTGCTCGGTGAGAATATTATATATGTCTAGAATTTTATATATCCTAACATAAAGCAACCTAACAAATCGGATGTAATATTTTACAACATTCCTTGCGTGTCGGCGCCTACTTCTCGGTGGGAACATTATGTACGGCTATAACATTATATGTCCTAACCTAAGGCCACCTAACATCTCGGACGCAATATTTAACAACATTCGTGGCGTGTCGGCCTCTACTTCTCGGTGGGAACATTATGTACGTCTATAACGTTATATGCCCTAACCTAAGGCAACCTGATATCTCGGATATAATATTTAACAACATTCGTTACGTGTCGAACCCTACTCCTCGGTGGGAATATTATGTACGTCTATAACATTATATGTCCTAACCTAAGGCAATCTAACATCTCGGAGGTAATATTTTACAACATTCCTTGCGTGTCGGCCCCTACTTCTTGGTGGGAACATTATGTACGACTATAACGTTATACGTCCTAACCTAAGGCAACCTAACATCTCGAATGTAATATTTCACAACATTCGTGGCGTGTCGGCACCTACTCCTCGGTGGGAACATTATGTACGTCTATAACGTTATATGCCCTAACCTAAGGCAACCTAATAACTCGGATGTAATACATAATAATTATGATGTTATATGTCCTAACCTAAAGCAAACTTACTTATCGGACATAATATTTTACAACATTCCTAGCGTGTCGGCGCCTACTTCTCCGTGGGAACATTATATACGTCTATAACGTTATATATCCTATCCTAAGGCAACCTAACACCTCGTATGTAATATTTTACAACATTCGTGGCGTGTCGGCCCCTACTTCTTGGTAGGAACATTATGTACGACTATAACGTTATACGTCCTAACCTAAGGCAACCTAACATCTCGGATGTAATATTTTACAACATTCCTTGCGTGTCGGCGCATACTGCTCCGTGAGAATATTATATACGTCTAGAACTTTATATATCCTAACATAAGGCAACCTAACATCTCGGACGCAATATTTTACAACATTCCATTCGTGTCGGCACCTACTTCTCGGTGGCAACATTATATACGTATTTAACGTTATATGTCCTAACATAATGCAACCTGATATCTCGGATATAATATTTAACAACATTCGTTACGTGTCGACCCCTACTCCTCGGTGGGAACATTATGTACGACTATAACGTTATACGTCCTAACCTAAGGCAACCTAACATCTCGGATGTAATATTTTACAACATTCGTGGCGTGTCGGCCCCTACTTCTCGGTGGGAACATTATGTACTTCTATAACGTTATATATCTTATCCTAAGGCAACCTAACATCTCGGATGTAATATTTTACAACATTCCTTGCGTGTCGGCGCATACTGCTCCGTGAGAATATTATATACGTCTAGAACTTTATATGTCCTAACCTAAGGCAATCTAACATCTCGGAGGTAATATTTTACAACATTCCTTGCGTGTCGGCACCTACTTCTTGGTGGGAACATTATGTACGACTATAACGTTATATGTCCTAACCTAAGGCCACCTAACATCTCGGACGCAATATTTAACAACATTCGTGGCGTGTCGGCCTCTACTTCTCGGTGGGAACATTATGTACGTCTATAACGTTATGTGTCCTAACCTAAGGCAACCTAACAACTCGTATGTAATATTTTACAACATTTGTGGCGTGTCGGCCCCTACTTCTCGGTGGGAACATTATGTACTTCTATAACGTTATATGTCCTATCCTAGGGCAACCTAACATCTCGGATGTAATATTTTACAACATTCGTGGCGTGTCGGCGCCTACTTCTCGGTGGGAACATTATATACTTCTATAACGTTATATGTCCTAACCGAAGGCAACATAAAATCTCGGACGTGATATTTTACAACATTCGTGGCGTGTCGGCCCCTACTTCTCGGTGGGAACATTATGTACTTCTATAACGTTATATATCTTATCCTAAGGCAACCTAACATCTCGGATGTAATATTTTACAACATTCCTTGCGTGTCGGCGCATACTGCTCCGTGAGAATATTATATACGTCTAGAACTTTATATGTCCTAACCTAAGGCAATCTAACATCTCGCAGGTAATATTTTACAACATTCCTTGCGTGTCGGCCCCTACTTCTTGGTGGGAACATTATGTACGACTATAACGTTATACGTCCTAACCTAAGGCAACCTAACATCTCGAATGTAATATTTCACAACATTCGTGGCGTGTCGGCCTCTACTTCTCGGTGGGAACATTATGTACGATTATAACGTTATATGTCCTAACCTAAGGCAACCTAACACCTCGGATGTAATATCTAACAACATTCGTGGCGTGTCGGCCACTTCTTCTCGGTGGGAACATTATGTGCAGCTATAACGTAATATGTCCTAACCTAAGGCAACCTAACATCTCGGATGTAATATTTTACAACATTCCTTGCGTGTCGGCGCAAACTGCTCCGTGAGTATATTGTATACGTCTAGAACTTTATATATCCTAACATAAGGCAACCTAACATCTCGGATGTAATATTTTACAACATTCCTTGCGTGTCGGCGCCTACTTCTCGGTGGCAACATTATGTACGGCTATAACATTATATGTCCTAACCTAAGGCCACCTAACATCTCGGACGCAATATTTAACAACATTCGTGGCGTGTCGCCCTCTACTTCTCGGTGGGAACATTATGTACGTCTATAACGTTATGTGTCCTAACCTAAGGCAACCTAACAACTCGTATGTAATATTTTACAACATTCGTGGCGTGTCGGCCCCTACTTCTCGGTGGGAACATTATGTACTTCTATAACGTTATATGTCCTATCCTAGGGCAACCTAACATCTCGGATGTAATATTTCATAACATTCGTGGCGTGTCGGCGCCTACTTCTCGGTGGGAACATTATATACTTCTATAACGTTATATGTCCTAACCGAAGGCAACATAACATCTCGGACGTGATATTTTACAACATTCGTGGCGTGTCGGCCTCTACTTCTCGGTGGGAACATTATGTGCAGCTATAACGTTATGTGTCCTAACCTAAGGCAACCTAACACCTCGTATGTAATATTTTGCAACATTCGTGATGTGTAGGCTTCTACTTTTCGGTGGGAACATTATGTACGTCTATAACGTTATATGTCCTAACCTAAGGCAACTTAACACCTCGTATGTAATATTTTACAACATTCGTGGCGTGTCGGCCCCTACTTCTCGGTGGGAACATTATGTACTTCTATAACGTTATATATCGTATCCTAAGGCAACCTAACCTCCCGGATGTAATATTTTACAACATTCCTTGCGTGTCGGCACCTACTTTTCGGTGGTAACCTTATATACGTCTACAACGTTATATGTCCTATCCCAGGGCAACCTAACATCTCGGATGTAATATTTTACAACATTCCTTGAGTGTCGGCGCATACTGCTCGGTGAGAATATTATATATGTCTAGAATTTTATATATCCTAACATAAAGCAACCTAACAAATCGGATGTAATATTTTACAACATTCCTTGCGTGTCGGCGCCTACTTCTCGGTGGGAACATTATGTACGGCTATAACATTATATGTCCTAACCTAAGGCCACCTAACATCTCGGACGCAATATTTAACAACATTCGTGGCGTGTCGGCCTCTACTTCTCGGTGGGAACATTATGTACGTCTATAACGTTATATGCCCTAACCTAAGGCAACCTGATATCTCGGATATAATATTTAACAACATTCGTTACGTGTCGAACCCTACTCCTCGGTGGGAATATTATGTACGTCTATAACATTATATGTCCTAACCTAAGGCAATCTAACATCTCGGAGGTAATATTTTACAACATTCCTTGCGTGTCGGCCCCTACTTCTTGGTGGGAACATTATGTACGACTATAACGTTATACGTCCTAACCTAAGGCAACCTAACATCTCGAATGTAATATTTCACAACATTCGTGGCGTGTCGGCACCTACTCCTCGGTGGGAACATTATGTACGTCTATAACGTTATATGCCCTAACCTAAGGCAACCTAATAACTCGGATGTAATACATAATAATTATGATGTTATATGTCCTAACCTAAAGCAAACTTACTTATCGGACATAATATTTTACAACATTCCTAGCGTGTCGGCGCCTACTTCTCCGTGGGAACATTATATACGTCTATAACGTTATATATCCTATCCTAAGGCAACCTAACACCTCGTATGTAATATTTTACAACATTCGTGGCGTGTCGGCCCCTACTTCTTGGTAGGAACATTATGTACGACTATAACGTTATACGTCCTAACCTAAGGCAACCTAACATCTCGGATGTAATATTTTACAACATTCCTTGCGTGTCGGCGCATACTGCTCCGTGAGAATATTATATACGTCTAGAACTTTATATATCCTAACATAAGGCAACCTAACATCTCGGACGCAATATTTTACAACATTCCATTCGTGTCGGCACCTACTTCTCGGTGGCAACATTATATACGTATTTAACGTTATATGTCCTAACATAATGCAACCTGATATCTCGGATATAATATTTAACAACATTCGTTACGTGTCGACCCCTACTCCTCGGTGGGAACATTATGTACCTCTATAACGTTATATATCCTAACCTAAGGCAACCTAACATCTCGGATGTAATATTTTACAGCATTCATTGCGTGTCGGCACCTACTTTTCGGTGGTAACATTATATACGTCTATAACGTTATATGTCCTAACCGAAGGCAACATAACATCTCGGACGTGATATTTTACAACATTCGTGGCGTGTCGGCCTCTACTCCTCGGTGGGAACATTATGTGCAGCTATAAAGTAATATGTCCTAACCTAAGGCAACCTAACACCTCGTATGTAATATTTTACAACATTCGTGGCGTGTCGGCCCCTACTTCTCGGTGGTAACATTATGTACTTCTATAACGTTATATATCTTATCCTAAGGCAACCTAACCTCTCGGATATAATATTTTACAGCATTCCTTGCGTGTCGGCACCTACTTTTCGGTCGTAACCTTATATACGTCTATAACGTTATATGTCCTATCCTAGGGCAACCTAACATATCGGATGTAATATTTTACAACGTTCCTTGCGTGTCGGCCCCTACTTCTCGGTGGGAACATTATGTACGGTTATAACGTTATATGTCCTAACCTAAGGCAACCTAACACCTCGGATGTAATGTTTAACAACATTCGTCCCGTGTCGGCCACTTCTTCTCGGTGGGAACATTGTGTGCAGCTATAACGTAATATGTCCTAACCTAAGGCAACCTAACATCTCGGATGTAATATTTTACAACATTCCTTGCGTGTCGGCGCAAACTGCTCCGTGAGTATATTGTATACGTCTAGAACTTTATATATCCTAACATAAGGCAACCTAACATCTCGGATGTAATATTTTACAACATTCCTTGCGTGTCGGCGCCTACTTCTCGGTGGCAACATTATGTACGGCTATAACATTATATGTCCTAACCTAAGGCCACCTAACATCTCGGACGCAATATTTAACAACATTCGTGGCGTGTCGCCCTCTACTTCTCGGTGGGAACATTATGTACGTCTATAACGTTATGTGTCCTAACCTAAGGCAACCTAACAACTCGTATGTAATATTTTACAACATTCGTGGCGTGTCGGCCCCTACTTCTCGGTGGGAACATTATGTACGTCTATAACGTTATATGCCCTAACCTAAGGCAACCTGATATCTCGGATATAATATTTAACAACATTCGTTACGTGTCGAACCCTACTCCTCGGTGGGAATATTATGTACGTCTATAACATTATATGTCCTAACCTAAGGCAATCTCACATCTCGGAGGTAATATTTTACAACATTCCTTGCGTGTCGGCCCCTACTTCTTGGTGGGAACATTATGTACGACTATAACGTTATACGTCCTAACCTAAGGCAACCTAACATCTCGAATGTAATATTTCACAACATTCGTGGCGTGTCGGCACCTACTCCGCGGTGGGAACATTATGTACGTCTATAACGTTATATGCCCTAACCTAAGGCAACCTAATAACTCGGATGTAATACATAATAATTATGATGTTATATGTCCTAACCTAAAGCAAACTTACTTATCGGACATAATATTTTACAACATTCCTAGCGTGTCGGCGCCTACTTCTCCGTGGGAACATTATATACGTCTATAACGTTATATATCCTATCCTAAGGCAACCTAACACCTCGTATGTAATATTTTACAACATTCGTTGCGTGGCGGCCCCTACTTCTCGGTGGGAACATTATGTACTTCTATAACGTTACATATCCTAACGTAAGGCAACCTAACATCTCGGATTTAGTATTTTCCAACATTCCTTGCGTGTCGGCACCTACTTCTCGGTGGGAACATTATGTACCTCTATAACGTTATATATCCTATCCTAGGGCAACCTAACATCTCGGATGTAATATTTTACAACATTCCTAGCGTGTCGGCGCCTACTTCTCCGTGGGAACATTATATACGTCTATAACGTTATATATCCTAACCTAAGGCAACCTAACACGTCGTATGTAATATTTTACAACATTCGTGGCGTGTCGGCCCCTACTTCTTGGTAGGAACATTATGTACGACTATAACGTTATACGTCCTAACCTAAGGCAACCTAACATCTCGGATGTAATATTTTACAACATTCGTGGCGTGTCGGCCCCTACTTCTCGGTGGGAACATTATGTACTTCTATAACGTTATATATCTTATCCTAAGGCAACCTAACATCTCGGATGTAATATTTTACAACATTCCTTGCGTGTCGGCGCATACTGCTCCGTGAGAATATTATATACGTCTAGAACTTTATATGTCCTAACCTAAGGCAATCTAACATCTCGGAGGTAATATTTTACAACATTCCTTGCGTGTCGGCACCTACTTCTTGGTGGGAACATTATGTACGACTATAACGTTATATGTCCTAACCTAAGGCCACCTAACATCTCGGACGCAATATTTAACAACATTCGTGGCGTGTCGGCCTCTACTTCTCGGTGGGAACATTATGTACGTCTATAACGTTATGTGTCCTAACCTAAGGCAACCTAACAACTCGTATGTAATATTTTACAACATTTGTGGCGTGTCGGCCCCTACTTCTCGGTGGGAACATTATGTACTTCTATAACGTTATATGTCCTATCCTAGGGCAACCTAACATCTCGGATGTAATATTTTACAACATTCGTGGCGTGTCGGCGCCTACTTCTCGGTGGGAACATTATATACTTCTATAACGTTATATGTCCTAACCGAAGGCAACATAAAATCTCGGACGTGATATTTTACAACATTCGTGGCGTGTCGGCCTCTACTTCTCGGTGGGAACATTATATGCAGCTATAACGTAATATGTCCTAACCTAAGGCAACCTAACATCTCGGAAGCAATATTTTACAACATTCGTGGCGTGTCGGCACCTACTTCTCGGTGCGAACATTATGTACGTCTATAACGTTATATGCCCTAACCTAAGGCAACCTGATATCTCGGATATAATATTTAACAACATTCGTTACGTGTCGAACCCTACTCCTCGGTGGGAATATTATGTACGTCTATAACATTATATGTCCTAACCTAAGGCAATCTAACATCTCGGAGGTAATATTTTACAACATTCCTTGCGTGTCGGCCCCTACTTCTTGGTGGGAACATTATGTACGACTATAACGTTATACGTCCTAACCTAAGGCAACCTAACATCTCGAATGTAATATTTCACAACATTCGTGGCGTGTCGGCACCTACTCCGCGGTGGGAACATTATGTACGTCTATAACGTTATATGCCCTAACCTAAGGCAACCTAATAACTCGGATGTAATACATAATAATTATGATGTTATATGTCCTAACCTAAAGCAAACTTACTTATCGGACATAATATTTTACAACATTCCTAGCGTGTCGGCGCCTACTTCTCCGTGGGAACATTATATACGTCTATAACGTTATATATCCTATCCTAAGGCAACCTAACACCTCGTATGTAATATTTTACAACATTCGTTGCGTGGCGGCCCCTACTTCTCGGTGGGAACATTATGTACTTCTATAACGTTACATATCCTAACGTAAGGCAACCTAACATCTCGGATTTAGTATTTTCCAACATTCCTTGCGTGTCGGCACCTACTTCTCGGTGGGAACATTATGTACCTCTATAACGTTATATATCCTATCCTAGGGCAACCTAACATCTCGGATGTAATATTTTACAACATTCCTAGCGTGTCGGCGCCTACTTCTCCGTGGGAACATTATATACGTCTATAACGTTATATATCCTAACCTAAGGCAACCTAACACGTCGTATGTAATATTTTACAACATTCGTGGCGTGTCGGCCCCTACTTCTTGGTAGGAACATTATGTACGACTATAACGTTATACGTCCTAACCTAAGGCAACCTAACATCTCGGATGTAATATTTTACAACATTCGTGGCGTGTCGGCCCCTACTTCTCGGTGGGAACATTATGTACTTCTATAACGTTATATATCTTATCCTAAGGCAACCTAACATCTCGGATGTAATATTTTACAACATTCCTTGCGTGTCGGCGCATACTGCTCCGTGAGAATATTATATACGTCTAGAACTTTATATGTCCTAACCTAAGGCAATCTAACATCTCGGAGGTAATATTTTACAACATTCCTTGCGTGTCGGCCCCTACTTCTTGGTGGGAACATTATGTACGACTATAACGTTATATGTCCTAACCTAAGGCCACCTAACATCTCGGACGCAATATTTAACAACATTCGTGGCGTGTCGGCCTCTACTTCTCGGTGGGAACATTATGTACGTCTATAACGTTATGTGTCCTAACCTAAGGCAACCTAACAACTCGTATGTAATATTTTACAACATTTGTGGCGTGTCGGCCCCTACTTCTCGGTGGGAACATTATGTACTTCTATAACGTTATATGTCCTATCCTAGGGCAACCTAACATCTCGGATGTAATATTTTACAACATTCGTGGCGTGTCGGCGCCTACTTCTCGGTGGGAACATTATATACTTCTATAACGTTATATGTCCTAACCGAAGGCAACATAACATCTCGGACGTGATATTTTACAACATTCGTGGCGTGTCGGCCTCTACTTCTCGGTGGGAACATTATATGCAGCTATAACGTAATATGTCCTAACCTAAGGCAACCTAACATCTCGGACGCAATATTTTACAACATTCCATTCGTGTCGGCACCTACTTCTCGGTGGCAACATTATATACGTATTTAACGTTATATGTCCTAACATAATGCAACCTGATATCTCGGATATAATATTTAACAACATTCGTTACGTGTCGACCCCTACTCCTCGGTGGGAACATTATGTACCTCTATAACGTTATATATCCTAACCTAAGGCAACCTAACATCTCGGATGTAATATTTTACAACATTCCCTGCGTGTTCGGCCCCTACTTCTTGGTGGGAACATTATGTACGTATATAACGTTATATGTCCTAACCTAAGCCAACCTAACACCTCGTATGTAATATTTTACAACATTCGTGGCGTGTGGGCCTCTACTTCTCGGTGGGAACATTATGTACGTCTATAACATTATATGTCCTAACCTAAGGCAACCTAACACCTCGTATGTAATATTTTACAACATTCGTGGCGTGTCGGCCCCTACTTCTCGGTGGGAACATTATGTACGGCTATAACGTTATATGTCCTAACCTAAGGCAACCTAACACATCGGATGTAATATTTAACAACATTCGTGGCGTGTCGGCCACTACTTCTCGGTGGGAACATTATGTACGGCTATAACATTATATGTCCTAACCTAAGGCCACCTAACATCTCGGACGCAATATTTTACAACATTCCATGCGTGTCGGCACCTACTTCTCGGTGGGAACATTATGTACGTATATAACGTTATATGTCCTAACCTAATGCAACCTGATATCTCGGACACAATATTTAACAACATTCGTTACGTGTCGACCCCTACTCCTCGGTGGGAACATTATGTACCTCTATAACGTTATATATCCTAACCTAAGGCAACCTAACATCTCGGATGTAATATTTTACAACATTCGTGGCGTGTAGGCCTCTACTTCTCGGTGGGAACATTATGTGCGTCTATAACGTTATATGTCCTAACCTAAGGCAACCTAACACCTCGGATGTTATATTTTACAACATTCCTTGCGTGTCGGCGCATACTGCTCGGTGGGAACATTATGTACGTCTATAACGTTATATATCCTAACCTAAGGCAACCTAACATCTCGGATGTAATATTTTACAACATTCCTTGCGTGTCCGCCCCTACTTCTTGGTGGGAACATTATGTGCAGCTATAACGTTATGTGCCCTAACCTAAGGCAACCTAACACCTCGTATGTAATATTTAGCAACATTCGTGGCGCGTCGGCCACTACTTCTCGGTGGGAACATTATGTGCAGCTATAACGTAATATGTCCTAACCTAAGGCAACCTAACACCTCGGATGTAATATTTAACAACATTCGTGGCGTGTCGGCCACTACTTCTCCGTGGGAATATTATGTACGGCTATAACATTATATGTCCTAACCTAAGGCCACCTAACATCTCGGACGCAATATTTTACAACATTCCATGCGTGTCGGCACCTACTTCTCGGTGGGAACATTATGTACGTATATAACGTTATATGTCCTAACCTAATGCAACCTGATATCTCGGACACAATATTGAACAACATTCGTTACGTGTCGACCCCTACTCCTCGGTGGGAACATTATGTACCTCTATAACGTTATATATCCTAACCTAAGGCAACCTAACATCTCGGATGTAATATTTTACAACATTCGTGGCGTGTAGGCCTCTACTTCTCGGTGGGAACATTATGTGCGTCTATAACGTTATATGTCCTAACCTAAGGCAACCTAACACCTCGGATGTTATATTTTACAACATTCCTTGCGTGTCGGCGCATACTGCTCGGTGGGAACATTATGTACGTCTATAACGTTATATATCCTAACCTAAGGCAACCTAACATCTCGGATGTAATATTTTACAACATTCCTTGCGTGTCGGCCCCTACTTCTTGGTGGGAACATTATGTGCAGCTATAACGTTATGTGCCCTAACCTAAGGCAACCTAACACCTCGTATGTAATATTTTACAACATTCGTGGCGTGTAGGCCTCTATTTCTCGGTGGGAACATTATGCACGTCTATAACGTTATATGTCCTAACCTAAGGCAACCTAATACCTCGTATGTAATATTTTACAACATTCGTGGCGTGGCGGCCCCTACTTCTCGGTGGGAACATTATGTACTTCTATAACGTTACATATCTTAACGTAAGGCAACCTAACATCTCGGATTTAGTATTTTCCAACATTCCTTGCGTGTCGGCACCTACTTCTCGGTGGGAACATTATGTACCTCTATAACGTTATATATCCTAACCTAAGGCAACCTAACATCTCGGGTGTAATATTTTACAACATTCGTGGCGTGTAGGCCTCTACTTCTCGGTGGGAACATTATGTGCGTCTATAACGTTATATGTCCTAACCTAAGGCAACCTAACACCTCGGATGTTATATTTTACAACATTCCTTGCGTGTCGGCGCATACTGCTCGGTGGGAACGTTATGTACGTCTATAACGTTATATATCCTAACCTAAGGCAACCTAACATCTCGGATGTAATATTTTACAACATTCCTTGCGTGTCGGCCCCTACTTCTTGGTGGGAACATTATGTGCAGCTATAACGTTATGTGCCCTAACCTAAGGCAACCTAACACCTCGTATGTAATATTTTACAACATTCGTGGCGTGTAGGCCTCTATTTCTCGGTGGGAACATTATGCACGTCTATAACGTTATATGTCCTAACCTAAGGCAACCTAATACCTCGTATGTAATATTTTACAACATTCGTGGCGTGGCGGCCCCTACTTCTCGGTGGGAACATTATGTACGTCTATAACGTTATATATCCTAACCTAAGGCAACCTAACATCTCGGATGTAATATTTTACAACATTCCTTGCGTGTCCGCCCCTACTTCTTGGTGGGAACATTATGTGCAGCTATAACGTTATGTGCCCTAACCTAAGGCAACCTAACATCTCGTATGTAATATTTAGCAACATTCGTGGCGCGTCGGCCACTACTTCTCGGTGGGAACATTATGTGCAGCTATAACGTAATATGTCCTAACCTAAGGCAACCTAACACCTCGGATGTAATATTTAACAACATTCGTGGCGTGTCGGCCACTACTTCTCCGTGGGAATATTATGTACGGCTATAACATTATATGTCCTAACCTAAGGCCACCTAACATCTCGGACGCAATATTTTACAACATTCCATGCGTGTCGGCACCTACTTCTCGGTGGGAACATTATGTACGTATATAACGTTATATGTCCTAACCTAATGCAACCTGATATCTCGGACACAATATTGAACAACATTCGTTACGTGTCGACCCCTACTCCTCGGTGGGAACATTATGTACCTCCATAACGTTATATATCCTAACCTAAGGCAACCTAACATCTCGGATGTAATATTTTACAACATTCGTGGCGTGTAGGCCTCTACTTCTCGGTGGGAACATTATGTGCGTCTATAACGTTATATGTCCTAACCTAAGGCAACCTAACACCTCGGATGTTATATTTTACAACATTCCTTGCGTGTCGGCGCATACTGCTCGGTGGGAACATTATGTACGTCTATAACGTTATATATCCTATCCTAGGGCAACCTAACATCTCGGATGTAATATTTTACAACATTCCTTGCGTGTCGGCCCCTACTTCTCGGTGGGAACATTATGTACGGCTGTAACGTTATATGTCCTAACCTAAGGCAACCTAACATCTCGGACACAATATTTAACAACATTCGTTACGTGTCGACCCCTACTCCTCGGTGGGAACATTATGTACGTCTATAACGTTATATATCCCAACCTAAGGCAACCTAACATCTCGGATGTAATATTTTACAACATTCCTTGCGTGTCGGCCCCTACTTCTTGGTGGGAACATTATGTACGTCTATAACGTTATGTGCCCTAACCTAAGGCAACCTAACACCTCGTATGTAATATTTTACAACATTCGTGGCGTGTAGGCCTCTACTTCTCGGTGGGAACATTATGCACGTCTCTAACGTTATATGTCCTAACCTAAGGCAACCTAACACCTCGCATGTAATATTTTACAACATTCGTGGCGTGTCGGCCCCTACTTCTCGGTGCGAACATTATGTACTTCTATAACGTTACATATCCTAACGTAAGGCAACCTAACATCTCGGATTTAATATTTTCCAACATTCCTTGCGTGTCGGCACCTACTTCTCGGTGGGAACATTATGTGCGTCTATAACGTTATATGTCCTAACGTAAGGCAACCTAACATCTCGGATGTAATATTTTCCAACATTCCTTGCATGTCGGCAACTACTTCTCGGTGGGAACATTATGTACGGCTAAAACATTATATGTCCTAACCTAAGGCCACCTAACATCTCGGACGCAATATTTTACAACATTCCATGCGTGTCGGCACCTAATTCTCGGTGGGAACATTATGTACGTCTATAACGTTATATGTCCTAACCTAATGCAACCTGATATCTCGGACACAATATTTAACAACATTCGTTACGTGTCGACCCCTACTGCTTGGTGGGAACATTATGTGCGTATATAACGTTATATGTCCTAACCTAATGCAACCTGATATCTCGGACACAATATTTAACAACATTCGTTACGTGTCGACCCCTACTCATCCGTGGGAACATTATGTACGTCTACAACGTTATATATCCTAACCTAAGGCAACCTAACATCTCGGATGTAATATTTTACAACATTCCTTGCGTGTCGGTCCCTACTTCTCGGTGGGAACATTATGTACTTCTATAACGTTATATATCCTAACGTATGGCAACCTAACATCTCGGATGTAATATTTTCCAACATTCCTTGCGTGTCGGCACCTACTTCTCGGTGGGAACATTATATACGCCTATAACGTTATATATCCTATACTAGGGCAACCCAACATCTCGGACGTTATATTCTACAACATTCATGGCATGTCGGCCCCTACTTCTAGGTGGGAACATTATGTACGTCTAGAACGTTATATGTCCTAACCTAAGGCAACCTAACACCTAGTATGTAATATTTTACAACATTCGTGGCGTGTCGGCACCTACTTTTCGGTGGGAACATTATGTGCAGCTATATCGTTATATATCCTAACCTAAGGCAAACTAACATCTCGGATGTAATATTTTACAACATTCCTTGCGTGTCGGCCCATACTTCTTTGTGGGAACATTATGTACGTATGTAACGTTATATGTCCTAACCTAAGCAAACCTAACATCTCGGATGTAATATCTTACAACATGCCTTGCGTGTCGGCCCCTACTTCTTGGTGGGAACATTGTGTACGTATATAACGTTATATGTCCTACCCTAAGCAAACCTAACATCTCGGATGTAATATTTCACAACATTCGTGGCGTGTCGGCCTCTACTTCTCGGTGGGAACAGTATGTACGTCTATAACGTTATGTGCCCTAACCTAAGGCAACCTAACACCTCGTATGTAATATTTTACAACATTCGTGGCGTGTAGGCCTCTACTTCTCGGTGGCAACATTATGTACGTATGTAACGTTATATGTCCTAACCTAAGCAAACCTAACATCTCGGATGTAATATTTCACAACATTCGTGGCGTGTCGGCCTCTACTTCTCGGTGGCAACATTATGTACGTATATAACGTTATATGTCCTAACCTAAGCAAACCTAACATCTCGGATGAAATATTTCACAACATTCGTGGCGTGTCGGCCTCTACTTCTCGGTGGGAACATTATGTACGTCTATAACGATATGTGCCCTATCCTAAGGCAACCTAACACCTCGTATGTAATATTTTACAACATTCATGGCGTGTAGGGCTCTACTTCTCGGTGGGAACATTATGCACGTCTATAACGTTATATGTCCTAACCTAAGGCAACCTAACACCTCGTATGTAATATTTTACAACATTCGTGGCGTGTCGGCACCTACTTTTCGGTGGTAACATTATATACGTCTATAACCTTATGTGCCCTAACCTAAGGCAATCTAACACCTCGTATGTAATATTTTACAACATTCGTGGCGTGTAGGCCTCTACTTCTCGGTGGGAACATTATGTACGTCTATAACGTTATATATCCTAACGTAAGGCAAAATAACATCTCGGATGTAATATTTTCCAACATTCCTTGCGTGTCGGCACCTACTTCTCGGTGGGAACATTATATACGTCTATAACGTTATATATCCTATCCTAGGGCAACCTAACATCTCGGACGTTATATTCTACAACATTCGTGGCGTGTCGGCCCCTACTTCTTGGTGGGAACATTATGTACGTATATAACGTTATATGTCCTATCCTAAGCAAACCTAACATCTCGGATGTAATATTTCACAACATTCGTGGCGTGTCGGCCTCTACTTCTCGGTGGGAACAATATGTACGTCTATAACGATATGTGCCCTAACCTAAGGCAACCTAACACCTCGTATGTAATATTTTACAACATTCGTGGCGTGTAGGCCTCTACTTCTCGGTGGGAACATTATGCACGTCTATAACGTTATATGTCCTAACCTAAGGCAACCTATCACATCGTATGTAATATTTTACAACATTCGTGGCGTGTCGGCACCTACTTTTCGGTGGGAACATTATGTGCAGCTATATCGTTATATATCCTAACATAAGGCAACCTAACATCTCGGATGTAATATTTTACAACATTCCTTGCGTGTCGGCCCCTACTTCTTTGTGGGAACATTATGTACGTATGTAACGTTATATGTCCTAACCTAAGCAAACCTAACATCTCGGATGTAATATTTCACAACATTCGTACGTGTCGGCCTCTACTTCTCGGTGGGAACATTATATACGTCTATAACGTTATGTGCCCTAACCTAAGGCAACCTAACACCTCGTATGTAATATTTTACAACATTCGTGGCGTGTAGGCACCTACTTCTCGGTGGGAGCATTATGTACTTCTATAACGTTATATATCCTAACGTAAGGCAACCTAACATCTCGGATTTAATATTTTCCAACATTCCTTGCGTGTCGGCACCTACTTCTCGGTGGGAACATTATGTGCAGCTATATCGTTATATATCCTAACATAAGGCAACCTAACATCTCGGATGTAATATTTTACAACATTCCTTGCGTGTCGGCCCCTACTTCTTTGTGGGAACATTATGTACGTATGTAACGTTATATGTCCTAACCTAAGCAAACCTAACATCTCGGATGTAATATTTTACAACATTTCTTGCGTGTCGGCCCCTACTTCTTGGTGGGAACATTATGTGCGTCTATAACGTTATATATCCTAACCGAAGGCAACATAACATCTCGGATGTAATATTTTACAGCATTCCTTGCGCGTCGGCACCTACTTTTCGGTGGTAACATTATATACGTCTATAACGTTATATATCCTATCCTAGGGCAACCTAACATCTCGGACGTTATATTCTACAACATTCGTGGCGTGTCGGCCCCTACTTCTTGGTGGGAACATTATGTACGTATATAACGTTATATGTCCTATCCTAAGGGAACCTAACATCTCGGATGTAATATTTTACAGCATTCCTTGCGCGTCGGCCTCTACTTCTCGGTGGTAACATTTTATACGTCTATAACGTTATGTGCCCTAACCTAAGGCAACCTAACACCTCGTATGTAATATTTTACAACATTCGTGGCGTGTAGGCACCTACTTCTCGGTGGGAACATTATGTACTTCTATAACGTTATATGTTCTATCCTAGGGCAACTTAACATCTCGGATGTAATATTTTACAACATTCCTTGCGTGTCGGCCCCTACTTCTTGGAGGGAACATTATGTACGTATATAACGTTATATGTCCTAACATAAGCAAACCTAACATCTCGGATGTAATGTTTCACAACATTCGTGGCGTGTCGGCCTCTACTTCTCGGTGGGAACATTATGTACGTCTATAACGTTATGTGCCCTAACCTAAGGCATCCTAACATCTCGGATGTAATATTTCACAACATTCGTGGCGTGTCGGCCTCTACTTCTCGGTGCCAACATTATGTACGTATATAACGTTATATGTCCTAACCTAAGCAAACCTAACATCTCGGACGTAATATTTCACAACATTCGTGGCGTGTCGGCCTCTACTTCTCGGTGGGAACATTATGTACGTCTATAACGTTATGTGCCCTAACCTAAGGCAACCTAACACCTCGTATGTAATATTTTACAACATTCGTGGCGTGTAGGCCTCTACTTCTCGGTGGCAACATTATGTACGT
Organism: Xylocopa violacea; assembly: GCA_963969225.1. NCBI lineage: Eukaryota > Metazoa > Arthropoda > Insecta > Hymenoptera > Apidae > Xylocopa > Xylocopa violacea. The sequence continues at coordinate 1,906,753 of CAXAJV010000240.1, read as the reverse complement.
ATATAACGTTATATGTCCTAACGTAAGCAAACCTAACATCTCGGATGTAATATTTCACAACATTCGTGGCGTGTCGGCCTCTACTTCTCGGTGGGAACATTATGCACGTCTATAACGATATGTGCCCTAACCTAAGGCAACCTAACACCTCGTATGTAATATTTTACAACATTCGTGGCGTGTCGGCACCTACTTTTCAGTGGTAACATTATATACGTCTATAACGTTATATGTCCTATCCTAGGGCAACCTAACATCTCGGATGTAATATTTTACAACCTTCCTTGCGTGTCGGCCCCTACTTCTCGGTGGGAACATTATGCACGTCTATAACGTTATATGTCCTATCCTAAGGCAACCTAACATCTCGGATGTAATATTTCACAACATTCGTGGCGTGTCGGCCTCTACTTCTCGGTGGGAACATTATGTACGTCTATAACGTTATGTGCCCTAACCTAAGGCATCCTAACATCTCGGATGTAATATTTCACAACATTCGTGGCGTGTCGGCCTCTACTTCTCGGTGCCAACATTATGTACGTATATAACGTTATATGTCCTAACCTAAGCAAACCTAACATCTCGGACGTAATATTTCACAACATTCGTGGCGTGTCGGCCTCTACTTCTCGGTGGGAACATTATGTACGTCTATAACGTTATGTGCCCTAACCTAAGGCAACCTAACACCTCGTATGTAATATTTTACAACATTCGTGGCGTGTAGGCCTCTACTTCTCGGTGGCAACATTATGTACGTATATAACGTTATATGTCCTAACGTAAGCAAACCTAACATCTCGGATGTAATATTTCACAACATTCGTGGCGTGTCGGCCTCTACTTCTCGGTGGGAACATTATGTACATCTATAACGATATGTGCCCTAACCTAAGGCAACCTAACATCTCGGATGTAATATTTTACAACATTCCTTGCGTGTCCGCCCCTACTTCTTGGTGGGAACATTATGTGCAGCTATAACGTTATGTGCCCTAACCTAAGGCAACCTAACATCTCGTATGTAATATTTAGCAACATTCGTGGCGCGTCGGCCACTACTTCTCGGTGGGAACATTATGTGCAGCTATAACGTAATATGTCCTAACCTAAGGCAACCTAACACCTCGGATGTAATATTTAACAACATTCGTGGCGTGTCGGCCACTACTTCTCCGTGGGAATATTATGTACGGCTATAACATTATATGTCCTAACCTAAGGCCACCTAACATCTCGGACGCAATATTTTACAACATTCCATGCGTGTCGGCACCTACTTCTCGGTGGGAACATTATGTACGTATATAACGTTATATGTCCTAACCTAATGCAACCTGATATCTCGGACACAATATTGAACAACATTCGTTACGTGTCGACCCCTACTCCTCGGTGGGAACATTATGTACCTCCATAACGTTATATATCCTAACCTAAGGCAACCTAACATCTCGGATGTAATATTTTACAACATTCGTGGCGTGTAGGCCTCTACTTCTCGGTGGGAACATTATGTGCGTCTATAACGTTATATGTCCTAACCTAAGGCAACCTAACACCTCGGATGTTATATTTTACAACATTCCTTGCGTGTCGGCGCATACTGCTCGGTGGGAACATTATGTACGTCTATAACGTTATATATCCTATCCTAGGGCAACCTAACATCTCGGATGTAATATTTTACAACATTCCTTGCGTGTCGGCCCCTACTTCTCGGTGGGAACATTATGTACGGCTGTAACGTTATATGTCCTAACCTAAGGCAACCTAACATCTCGGACACAATATTTAACAACATTCGTTACGTGTCGACCCCTACTCCTCGGTGGGAACATTATGTACGTCTATAACGTTATATATCCCAACCTAAGGCAACCTAACATCTCGGATGTAATATTTTACAACATTCCTTGCGTGTCGGCCCCTACTTCTTGGTGGGAACATTATGTACGTCTATAACGTTATGTGCCCTAACCTAAGGCAACCTAACACCTCGTATGTAATATTTTACAACATTCGTGGCGTGTAGGCCTCTACTTCTCGGTGGGAACATTATGCACGTCTCTAACGTTATATGTCCTAACCTAAGGCAACCTAACACCTCGCATGTAATATTTTACAACATTCGTGGCGTGTCGGCCCCTACTTCTCGGTGCGAACATTATGTACTTCTATAACGTTACATATCCTAACGTAAGGCAACCTAACATCTCGGATTTAATATTTTCCAACATTCCTTGCGTGTCGGCACCTACTTCTCGGTGGGAACATTATGTGCGTCTATAACGTTATATGTCCTAACGTAAGGCAACCTAACATCTCGGATGTAATATTTTCCAACATTCCTTGCATGTCGGCAACTACTTCTCGGTGGGAACATTATGTACGGCTAAAACATTATATGTCCTAACCTAAGGCCACCTAACATCTCGGACGCAATATTTTACAACATTCCATGCGTGTCGGCACCTAATTCTCGGTGGGAACATTATGTACGTCTATAACGTTATATGTCCTAACCTAATGCAACCTGATATCTCGGACACAATATTTAACAACATTCGTTACGTGTCGACCCCTACTGCTTGGTGGGAACATTATGTGCGTATATAACGTTATATGTCCTAACCTAATGCAACCTGATATCTCGGACACAATATTTAACAACATTCGTTACGTGTCGACCCCTACTCATCCGTGGGAACATTATGTACGTCTACAACGTTATATATCCTAACCTAAGGCAACCTAACATCTCGGATGTAATATTTTACAACATTCCTTGCGTGTCGGTCCCTACTTCTCGGTGGGAACATTATGTACTTCTATAACGTTATATATCCTAACGTATGGCAACCTAACATCTCGGATGTAATATTTTCCAACATTCCTTGCGTGTCGGCACCTACTTCTCGGTGGGAACATTATATACGCCTATAACGTTATATATCCTATACTAGGGCAACCCAACATCTCGGACGTTATATTCTACAACATTCATGGCATGTCGGCCCCTACTTCTAGGTGGGAACATTATGTACGTCTAGAACGTTATATGTCCTAACCTAAGGCAACCTAACACCTAGTATGTAATATTTTACAACATTCGTGGCGTGTCGGCACCTACTTTTCGGTGGGAACATTATGTGCAGCTATATCGTTATATATCCTAACCTAAGGCAAACTAACATCTCGGATGTAATATTTTACAACATTCCTTGCGTGTCGGCCCATACTTCTTTGTGGGAACATTATGTACGTATGTAACGTTATATGTCCTAACCTAAGCAAACCTAACATCTCGGATGTAATATCTTACAACATGCCTTGCGTGTCGGCCCCTACTTCTTGGTGGGAACATTGTGTACGTATATAACGTTATATGTCCTACCCTAAGCAAACCTAACATCTCGGATGTAATATTTCACAACATTCGTGGCGTGTCGGCCTCTACTTCTCGGTGGGAACAGTATGTACGTCTATAACGTTATGTGCCCTAACCTAAGGCAACCTAACACCTCGTATGTAATATTTTACAACATTCGTGGCGTGTAGGCCTCTACTTCTCGGTGGCAACATTATGTACGTATGTAACGTTATATGTCCTAACCTAAGCAAACCTAACATCTCGGATGTAATATTTCACAACATTCGTGGCGTGTCGGCCTCTACTTCTCGGTGGCAACATTATGTACGTATATAACGTTATATGTCCTAACCTAAGCAAACCTAACATCTCGGATGAAATATTTCACAACATTCGTGGCGTGTCGGCCTCTACTTCTCGGTGGGAACATTATGTACGTCTATAACGATATGTGCCCTATCCTAAGGCAACCTAACACCTCGTATGTAATATTTTACAACATTCATGGCGTGTACGGCTCTACTTCTCGGTGGGAACATTATGCACGTCTATAACGTTATATGTCCTAACCTAAGGCAACCTAACACCTCGTATGTAATATTTTACAACATTCGTGGCGTGTCGGCACCTACTTTTCGGTGGTAACATTATATACGTCTATAACCTTATGTGCCCTAACCTAAGGCAATCTAACACCTCGTATGTAATATTTTACAACATTCGTGGCGTGTAGGCCTCTACTTCTCGGTGGGAACATTATGTACGTCTATAACGTTATATATCCTAACGTAAGGCAAAATAACATCTCGGATGTAATATTTTCCAACATTCCTTGCGTGTCGGCACCTACTTCTCGGTGGGAACATTATATACGTCTATAACGTTATATATCCTATCCTAGGGCAACCTAACATCTCGGACGTTATATTCTACAACATTCGTGGCGTGTCGGCCCCTACTTCTTGGTGGGAACATTATGTACGTATATAACGTTATATGTCCTATCCTAAGCAAACCTAACATCTCGGATGTAATATTTCACAACATTCGTGGCGTGTCGGCCTCTACTTCTCGGTGGGAACAATATGTACGTCTATAACGATATGTGCCCTAACCTAAGGCAACCTAACACCTCGTATGTAATATTTTACAACATTCGTGGCGTGTAGGCCTCTACTTCTCGGTGGGAACATTATGCACGTCTATAACGTTATATGTCCTAACCTAAGGCAACCTATCACATCGTATGTAATATTTTACAACATTCGTGGCGTGTCGGCACCTACTTTTCGGTGGGAACATTATGTGCAGCTATATCGTTATATATCCTAACATAAGGCAACCTAACATCTCGGATGTAATATTTTACAACATTCCTTGCGTGTCGGCCCCTACTTCTTTGTGGGAACATTATGTACGTATGTAACGTTATATGTCCTAACCTAAGCAAACCTAACATCTCGGATGTAATATTTCACAACATTCGTACGTGTCGGCCTCTACTTCTCGGTGGGAACATTATATACGTCTATAACGTTATGTGCCCTAACCTAAGGCAACCTAACACCTCGTATGTAATATTTTACAACATTCGTGGCGTGTAGGCACCTACTTCTCGGTGGGAGCATTATGTACTTCTATAACGTTATATATCCTAACGTAAGGCAACCTAACATCTCGGATTTAATATTTTCCAACATTCCTTGCGTGTCGGCACCTACTTCTCGGTGGGAACATTATGTGCAGCTATATCGTTATATATCCTAACATAAGGCAACCTAACATCTCGGATGTAATATTTTACAACATTCCTTGCGTGTCGGCCCCTACTTCTTTGTGGGAACATTATGTACGTATGTAACGTTATATGTCCTAACCTAAGCAAACCTAACATCTCGGATGTAATATTTTACAACATTTCTTGCGTGTCGGCCCCTACTTCTTGGTGGGAACATTATGTGCGTCTATAACGTTATATATCCTAACCGAAGGCAACATAACATCTCGGATGTAATATTTTACAGCATTCCTTGCGCGTCGGCACCTACTTTTCGGTGGTAACATTATATACGTCTATAACGTTATATATCCTATCCTAGGGCAACCTAACATCTCGGACGTTATATTCTACAACATTCGTGGCGTGTCGGCCCCTACTTCTTGGTGGGAACATTATCTACGTATATAACGTTATATGTCCTATCCTAAGGGAACCTAACATCTCGGATGTAATATTTTACAGCATTCCTTGCGCGTCGGCCTCTACTTCTCGGTGGTAACATTATATACGTCTATAACGTTATGTGCCCTAACCTAAGGCAACCTAACACCTCGTATGTAATATTTTACAACATTCGTGGCGTGTAGGCACCTACTTCTCGGTGGGAACATTATGTACTTCTATAACGTTATATGTTCTATCCTAGGGCAACTTAACATCTCGGATGTAATATTTTACAACATTCCTTGCGTGTCGGCCCCTACTTCTTGGAGGGAACATTATGTACGTATATAACGTTATATGTCCTAACATAAGCAAACCTAACATCTCGGATGTAATGTTTCACAACATTCGTGGCGTGTCGGCCTCTACTTCTCGGTGGGAACATTATGTACGTCTATAACGTTATGTGCCCTAACCTAAGGCATCCTAACATCTCGGATGTAATATTTCACAACATTCGTGGCGTGTCGGCCTCTACTTCTCGGTGCCAACATTATGTACGTATATAACGTTATATGTCCTAACCTAAGCAAACCTAACATCTCGGACGTAATATTTCACAACATTCGTGGCGTGTCGGCCTCTACTTCTCGGTGGGAACATTATGTACGTCTATAACGTTATGTGCCCTAACCTAAGGCAACCTAACACCTCGTATGTAATATTTTACAACATTCGTGGCGTGTAGGCCTCTACTTCTCGGTGGCAACATTATGTACGTATATAACGTTATATGTCCTAACGTAAGCAAACCTAACATCTCGGATGTAATATTTCACAACATTCGTGGCGTGTCGGCCTCTACTTCTCGGTGGGAACATTATGCACGTCTATAACGATATGTGCCCTAACCTAAGGCAACCTAACACCTCGTATGTAATATTTTACAACATTCGTGGCGTGTCGGCACCTACTTTTCAGTGGTAACATTATATACGTCTATAACGTTATATGTCCTATCCTAGGGCAACCTAACATCTCGGATGTAATATTTTACAACCTTCCTTGCGTGTCGGCCCCTACTTCTCGGTGGGAACATTATGCACGTCTATAACGTTATATGTCCTATCCTAAGGCAACCTAACATCTCGGATGTAATATTTCACAACATTCGTGGCGTGTCGGCCTCTACTTCTCGGTGGGAACATTATGTACGTCTATAACGTTATGTGCCCTAACCTAAGGCATCCTAACATCTCGGATGTAATATTTCACAACATTCGTGGCGTGTCGGCCTCTACTTCTCGGTGCCAACATTATGTACGTATATAACGTTATATGTCCTAACCTAAGCAAACCTAACATCTCGGACGTAATATTTCACAACATTCGTGGCGTGTCGGCCTCTACTTCTCGGTGGGAACATTATGTACGTCTATAACGTTATGTGCCCTAACCTAAGGCAACCTAACACCTCGTATGTAATATTTTACAACATTCGTGGCGTGTAGGCCTCTACTTCTCGGTGGCAACATTATGTACGTATATAACGTTATATGTCCTAACGTAAGCAAACCTAACATCTCGGATGTAATATTTCACAACATTCGTGGCGTGTCGGCCTCTACTTCTCGGTGGGAACATTATGTACATCTATAACGATATGTGCCCTAACCTAAGGCAACCTAACACCTCGTATGTAATATTTTACAACATTCGTGGCGTGTCGGCACCTACTTTTCGGTGGTAACATTATATACGTCTATAACGTTATATGTCCTATCCTAGGGCAACCTAACATCTCGGATGTAATATTTTACAACATTCCTTGCGTGTCGGCCCCTACTTCTCGGTGGGAACATTATGCACGTCTATAACGTTATATGTCCTATCCTAAGGCAACCTAACACCTGGTATGTAATATTTTACAATATTCGTGGCGTGTCGGCACCTACTTTTCGGTGGTAACATTATATACGGCTATAACGTTATATGTTCTATCCTAGGGCAACCTAACATCTCGGATGTAATATTTTACAACATTCCTTTCGTGTCGGCCCCTACTTCTCGGTGGGATCATTATATACGGCTCATAACGTTATATGTCCAAACCTAAGGCAACCTAACACCTCGGATGTAATATTTAACAACATTCGTGGCGTGTCGGCCACTACATCTCGGTGGGAACATTATGTGCAGCTACAACGTAATATGTCCTAACCTAAGGCAGCCTAACATCTCGGATGTAATATTTTACAACATTCCTTGCGTGTCGGCGCATACTGCTCCGTGGGAATATTATATACGTCTATAACCTTATATATACTAACCTAAGGCAACCTAACATCTCGGATGTAATATTTTACAACATTACTTGCGTGTCGGCTCCTACTTATCCGTGGGAACATTATACACTTCTATAACGTCATATATCCTAACCGAAGGCAACATAACATCTCGGACGTTATATTCTACAACATTCGTGGCGTGTCGGCCCCTACTTCTCGGTGGGAACATTATGCACGTCTATAACGTTATATGTCCTATCCTAAGGCAACCTAACACCTCGTATGTAATATTTTACAATATTCGTGGCGTGTCGGCACCTACTTTTCGGTGGTAACATTATATACGGCTATAACGTTATATGTCCTAACCTAAGGCAACCTAACATCTCGGATGTAATATTTTACAACATTCCTTGCGTGTTGGCCCCTACTTCTTTGTGGGAACATTATGTACGTATGTAACGTTATATGTCCTAACCTAAGCAAACCTAACATCTCGGATGTAATATTTTACAACATTTCTTGCGTGTCGGCCCCTACTTCTTGGTGGGAACATTGTGTACGTATATAACGTTATATGTCCTACCCTAAGCAAACCTAACATCTCGGATGTAATATTTCACAACATTCGTACGTGTCGGCCTCTACTTCTCGGTGGGAACATTATATACGTCTATAACGTTATGTGCCCTAACCTAAGGCAACCTAACACCTCGTATGTAATATTTTACAATATTCGTGGCGTGTAGGCACCTACTTCTCGGTGGGAGCATTATGTACTTCTATAACGTTATATATCCTAACGTAAGGCAACCTAACATCTCGGATTTAATATTTTCCAACATTCCTTGCGTGTCGGCACCTACTTCTCGGTGGGAACATTATGTGCGTCTATAACGTTATATATCCTAACCGAAGGCAACATAACATCTCGGATGTAATATTTTACAGCATTCCTTGCGCGTCGGCACCTACTTTTCGGTGGTAACATTATATACGTCTATAACGTTATATATCCTATCCTAGGGCAACCTAACATCTCGGACGTTATATTCTACAACATTCGTGGCGTGTCGGCCCCTACTTCTTGGTGGGAACATTATGTACGTATATAACGTTATATGTCCTATCCTAAGGGAACCTAACATCTCGGATGTAATATTTTACAGCATTCCTTGCGCGTCGGCCTCTACTTCTCGGTGGTAACATTATATACGTCTATAACGTTATGTGCCCTAACCTAAGGCAACCTAACACCTCGTATGTAATATTTTACAACATTCGTGGCGTGTAGGCACCTACTTCTCGGTGGGAACATTATGTACTTCTATAACGTTATATGTTCTATCCTAGGGCAACTTAACATCTCGGATGTAATATTTTACAACATTCCTTGCGTGTCGGCCCCTACTTCTTGGAGGGAACATTATGTACGTATATAACGTTATATGTCCTAACATAAGCAAACCTAACATCTCGGATGTAATGTTTCACAACATTCGTGGCGTGTCGGTCTCTACTTCTCGGTGGGAACATTATGTACGTCTATAACGTTATGTGCCCTAACCTAAGGCATCCTAACATCTCGGATGTAATATTTCACAACATTCGTGGCGTGTCGGCCTCTACTTCTCGGTGCCAACATTATGTACGTATATAACGTTATATGTCCTAACCTAAGCAAACCTAACATCTCGGACGTAATATTTCACAACATTCGTGGCGTGTCGGCCTCTACTTCTCGGTGGGAACATTATGTACGTCTATAACGTTATGTGCCCTAACCTAAGTCAACCTAACACCTCGTATGTAATATTTTACAACATTCGTGGCGTGTAGGCCTCTACTTCTCGGTGGCAACATTATGTACGTATATAACGTTATATGTCCTAACGTAAGCAAACCTAACATCTCGGATGTAATATTTCACAACATTCGTGGCGTGTCGGCCTCTACTTCTCGGTGGGAACATTATGCACGTCTATAACGATATGTGCCCTAACCTAAGGCAACCTAACACCTCGTATGTAATATTTTACAACATTCGTGGCGTGTCGGCACCTACTTTTCAGTGGTAACATTATATACGTCTATAACGTTATATGTCCTATCCTAGGGCAACCTAACATCTCGGATGTAATATTTTACAACCTTCCTTGCGTGTCGGCCCCTACTTCTCGGTGGGAACATTATGCACGTCTATAACGTTATATGTCCTATCCTAAGGCAACCTAACATCTCGGATGTAATATTTCACAACATTCGTGGCGTGTCGGCCTCTACTTCTCGGTGGGAACATTATATACGGCTATAACGTTATATGTTCTATCCTAGGGCAACCTAACATCTCGTATGTAATATTTTACAACATTCCTTTCGTGTCGGCCCCTACTTCTCGGTGGGAACATTATGTACGTCTATAACGTTATGTGCCCTAACCTAAGGCAACCTAACACCTCGTATGTAATATTTTACAACATTCGTGGCGTGTAGGCCTCTACTTCTCGGTGGCAACATTATGTACGTATATAACGTTATATGTCCTAACGTAAGCAAACCTAACATCTCGGATGTAATATTTCACAACATTCGTGGCGTGTCGGCCTCTACTTCTCGGTGGGAACATTATGTACATCTATAACGATATGTGCCCTAACCTAAGGCAACCTAACACCTCGTATGTAATATTTTACAACATTCGTGGCGTGTCGGCACCTACTTTTCGGTGGTAACATTATATACGTCTATAACGTTATATGTCCTATCCTAGGGCAACCTAACATCTCGGATGTAATATTTTACAACATTCCTTGCGTGTCGGCCCCTACTTCTCGGTGGGAACATTATGCACGTCTATAACGTTATATGTCCTATCCTAAGGCAACCTAACACCTGGTATGTAATATTTTACAATATTCGTGGCGTGTCGGCACCTACTTTTCGGTGGTAACATTATATACGGCTATAACGTTATATGTTCTATCCTAGGGCAACCTAACATCTCGGATGTAATATTTTACAACATTCCTTTCGTGTCGGCCCCTACTTCTCGGTGGGATCATTATATACGGCTCATAACGTTATATGTCCAAACCTAAGGCAACCTAACACCTCGGATGTAATATTTAATAACATTCGTGGCGTGTCGGCCACTACATCTCGGTGGGAACATTATGTGCAGCTACAACGTAATATGTCCTAACCTAAGGCAGCCTAACATCTCGGATGTAATATTTTACAACATTCCTTGCGTGTCGGCGCATACTGCTCCGTGGGAATATTATATACGTCTATAACCTTATATATACTAACCTAAGGCAACCTAACATCTCGGATGTAATATTTTACAACATTACTTGCGTCTCGGCTCCTACTTATCCGTGGGAACATTATACACTTCTATAACGTTATATATCCTAACCGAAGGCAACATAACATCTCGGACGTTATATTCTACAACATTCGTGGCGTGTCGGCCCCTACTTCTTGGTGGGAACATTATGTACGTATGTAACGTTATATGTCCTAACCTAAGCAAACCTAACATCTCGGATGTAATATTTCACAACATTCGTGGCGTGTCGGCATCTACTTCTCGGTGGCAACACTATGTACGTATATAACGTTATATGTCCTATCCTAAGGGAACCTAACATCTCGGATGTAATATTTTACAACATTCCGTGCGTGTTGGCCCCTACTTTTCGGTGGTAAGATTATGTACGTCTATAACGTTATATGTCCTAAGCTAAGGCAACCTAACATCTCGGATGTAATATTTTACAACATTCCTTGCGTGTTGGCCCCTACTTCTCGGTGGCAACATTATGTACGTATATAACGTTATATGTCCTAACCTAAGCAAACCTAACATCTCGGATGTAATATTTCACAACATTCGTGGCATGTCGGACTCTACTTCTCGGTGGGAACATTATGTACGTCTATAACGATATGTGCCCTAACCTAAGGCAACCTAACACCTCGTATGTAATATTTTACAACATTCGTGGCGTGTAGGCCTCTACTTCTCGGTGGGAACATTATGTACGTCCATAACGTTATATGTCCTAACCTAAGGCAACCTAACACCTCGTATGTAATATTTTACAACATTCGTGGCGTGTCGGCACCTACTTTTCGGTGGTAACATTATATACGTCTATAACGTTATATGTCCTATCCTAGGGCAACCTAACATCTCGGATGTAGTATTTTACAACATTCCTTGCGTGTCGGCCCCTACTTCTCGGTGGGAACATTATGCACGTCTATAACGTTATATGTCCTATCCTAAGGCAACCTAACACCTGGTATGTAATATTTTACAATATTCGTGGCGTGTCGGCACCTACTTTTCGGTGGTAACATTATATACGGCTCATAACGTTATATGTCCTATCCTGAGGCAACCTAACACCTCGTATGTAATATTTTACAACATTCGTGGCGTGTAGGCCTCTACTTCTCGGTGGGAACATTATGCACGTCTATAACGTTATATGTCCTAACCTAAGGCAACCTAACACCTCGTATGTAATATTTTACAACATTCGTGGCGTGTCGGCACCTACTTTTCGGTGGTAACATTATATACGTCTATAACGTTATATGTCCTATCCTAGGGCAACCTAACACCTCGGATGTAATATTTTACAACATTCCTTGCGTGTCGGCCCCTACTTCTCGGTGGGAACATTATGCACGTCTATAACGTTATATGTCCTATCCTAAGGCAACCTAACACCTGGTATGTAATATTTTACATTATTCGTGGCGTGTCGGCACCTACTTTTCGGTGGGAACAGTATGTACGTCTATAACGTTATGTGCCCTAACCTAAGGCAACCTAACACCTCGTATGTAATATTTTACAACATTCGTGGCGTGTAGGCCTCTACTTCTCGGTGGCAACATTATGTACGTACGTAACGTTATATGTCCTAACCTAAGCAAACCTAACATCTCGGATGTAATATTTCACAACATTCGTGGCGTGTCGGCCTCTACTTCTCGGTGGCAACATTATGTACGTATATAACGTTATATGTCCTAACCTAAGCAAACCTAACATCTCGGATGAAATATTTCACAACATTCGTGGCGTGTCGGCCTCTACTTCTCGGTGGGAACATTATGTACGTCTATAACGATATGTGCCCTATCCTAAGGCAACCTAACACCTCGTATGTAATATTTTACAACATTCATGGCGTGTAGGCCTCTACTTCTTGGTGGGAACATTATGCACGTCTATAACGTTATATGTCCTAACCTAAGGCAACCTAACACCTCGTATGTAATATTTTACAACATTCGTGGCGTGTCGGCACCTACTTTTCGGTGGTAACATTATATACGTCTATAACCTTATGTGCCCTAACCTAAGGCAATCTAACACCTCGTATGTAATATTTTACAACATTCGTGGCGTGTAGGCCTCTACTTCTCGGTGGGAACATTATGTACGTCTATAACGTTATATATCCTAACGTAAGGCAACCTAACATCTCGGATGATATATTTTCCAACATTCCTTGCGTGTCGGCACCTACTTCTCGGTGGGAACATTATATACGTCTATAACGTTATATATCCTATCCTAGGGCAACCTAACATCTCGGACGTTATATTCTACAACATTCGTGGCGTGTCGGCCCCTACTTCTTGGTGGGAACATTATGTACGTATATAACGTTATATGTCCTATCCTAAGCAAACCTAACATCTCGGATGTAATATTTCACAACATTCGTGGCGTGTCGGCCTCTACTTCTCGGTGGGAACAATATGTACGTCTATAACGATATGTGCCCTAACCTAAGGCAACCTAACACCTCGTATGTAATATTTTACAACATTCGTGGCGTGTAGGCCTCTACTTCTCGGTGGGAACATTATGCACGTCTATAACGTTATATGTCCTAACCTAAGGCAACCTAACACATCGTATGTAATATTTTACAACATTCGTGGCGTGTCGGCACCTACTTTTCGGTGGGAACATTATGTGCAGCTATATCGTTATATATCCTAACATAAGGCAACCTAACATCTCGGATGTAATATTTTACAACATTCCTTGCGTGTCGGCCCCTACTTCTTTGTGGGAACATTATGTACGTATGTAACGTTATATGTCCTAACCTAAGCAAACCTAACATCTCGGATGTAATATTTTACAACATTCCTTGCGTGTCGGCGCATACTGCTCCGTGGGAATATTATATACGTCTATAACCTTATATATACTAACCTAAGGCAACCTAACATCTCGGCTGTAATATTTTACAACATTACTTGCGTCTCGGCTCCTACTTATCCGTGGGAACATTATACACTTCTATAACGTTATATATCCTAACCGAAGGCAACATAACATCTCGGACGTTATATTCTACAACATTCGTGGCGTGTCGGCCCCTACTTCTTGGTGGGAACATTATGTACGTATGTAACGTTATATGTCCTAACCTAAGCAAACCTAACATCTCGGATGTAATATTTCACAACATTCGTGGCGTGTCGGCGCATACTGCTCCGTGGGAATATTATATACGTCTATAACCTTATATATACTAACCTAAGGCAACCTAACATCTCGGCTGTAATATTTTACAACATTACTTGCGTCTCGGCTCCTACTTATCCGTGGGAACATTATACACTTCTATAACGTTATATATCCTAACCGAAGGCAACATAACATCTCGGACGTTATATTCTACAACATTCGTGGCGTGTCGGCCCCTACTTCTTGGTGGGAACATTATGTACGTATGTAACGTTATATGTCCTAACCTAAGCAAACCTAACATCTCGGATGTAATATTTCACAACATTCGTGGCGTGTCGGCCTCTACTTCTCGGTGGGAACATTATGTACGTCTATAACGATATGTGCCCTAACCTAAGGCAACCTAACACCTCGTATGTAATATTTTACAACATTCGTGGCGTGTAGGCCTCTACTTCTCGGTGGGAACATTATGTACGTCCATAACGTTATATGTCCTAACCTAAGGCAACCTAACACCTCGTATGTAATATTTTACAACATTCGTGGCGTGTCGGCACCTACTTTTCGGTGGTAACATTATATACGTCTATAACCTTATGTGCCCTAACCTAAGGCAATCTAACACCTCGTATGTAATATTTTACAACATTCGTGGCGTGTAGGCCTCTACTTCTCGGTGGGAACATTATGTACGTCTATAACGTTATATATCCTAACGTAAGGCAACCTAACATCTCGGATGATATATTTTCCAACATTCCTTGCGTGTCGGCACCTACTTCTCGGTGGGAACATTATATACGTCTATAACGTTATATATCCTATCCTAGGGCAACCTAACATCTCGGACGTTATATTCTACAACATTCGTGGCGTGTCGGCCCCTACTTCTTGGTGGGAACATTATGTACGTATATAACGTTATATGTCCTATCCTAAGCAAACCTAACATCTCGGATGTAATATTTCACAACATTCGTGGCGTGTCGGACTCTACTTCTCGGTGGGAACAATATGTACGTCTATAACGATATGTGCCCTAACCTAAGGCAACCTAACACCTCGTATGTAATATTTTACAACATTCGTGGCGTGTAGGCCTCTACTTCTCGGTGGGAACATTATGCACGTCTATAACGTTATATGTCCTAACCTAAGGCAACCTAACACATCGTATGTAATATTTTACAACATTCGTGGCGTGTCGGCACCTACTTTTCGGTGGGAACATTATGTGCAGCTATATCGTTATATATCCTAACATAAGGCAACCTAACATCTCGGATGTAATATTTTACAACATTCCTTGCGTGTCGGCCCCTACTTCTTTGTGGGAACATTATGTACGTATGTAACGTTATATGTCCTAACCTAAGCAAACCTAACATCTCGGATGTAATATTTTACAACATTCCTTGCGTGTCGGCGCATACTGCTCCGTGGGAATATTATATACGTCTATAACCTTATATATACTAACCTAAGGCAACCTAACATCTCGGCTGTAATATTTTACAACATTACTTGCGTCTCGGCTCCTACTTATCCGTGGGAACATTATACACTTCTATAACGTTATATATCCTAACCGAAGGCAACATAACATCTCGGACGTTATATTCTACAACATTCGTGGCGTGTCGGCCCCTACTTCTTGGTGGGAACATTATGTACGTATGTAACGTTATATGTCCTAACCTAAGCAAACCTAACATCTCGGATGTAATATTTCACAACATTCGTGGCGTGTCGGCGCATACTGCTCCGTGGGAATATTATATACGTCTATAACCTTATATATACTAACCTAAGGCAACCTAACATCTCGGCTGTAATATTTTACAACATTACTTGCGTCTCGGCTCCTACTTATCCGTGGGAACATTATACACTTCTATAACGTTATATATCCTAACCGAAGGCAACATAACATCTCGGACGTTATATTCTACAACATTCGTGGCGTGTCGGCCCCTACTTCTTGGTGGGAACATTATGTACGTATGTAACGTTATATGTCCTAACCTAAGCAAACCTAACATCTCGGATGTAATATTTCACAACATTCGTGGCGTGTCGGCCTCTACTTCTCGGTGGGAACATTATGTACGTCTATAACGATATGTGCCCTAACCTAAGGCAACCTAACACCTCGTATGTAATATTTTACAACATTCGTGGCGTGTAGGCCTCTACTTCTCGGTGGGAACATTATGTACGTCCATAACGTTATATGTCCTAACCTAAGGCAACCTAACACCTCGTATGTAATATTTTACAACATTCGTGGCGTGTCGGCACCTACTTTTCGGTGGTAACATTATATACGTCTATAACGTTATATGTCCTATCCTAGGGCAACCTAACATCTCGGATGTAGTATTTTACAACATTCCTTGCGCGTCGGCCCCTACTTCTCGGTGGGAACATTATGCACGTCTATAACGTTATATGTCCTATCCTAAGGCAACCTAACACCTGGTATGTAATATTTTACAATATTCGTGGCGTGTCGGCACCTACTTTTCGGTGGTAACATTATATACGGCTATAACGTTATATGTTCTATCCTAGGGCAACCTAACATCTCTGATGTAATATTTTACAACATTCCTTTCGTGTCGGCCCCTACTTCTCGGTGGGAACATTATATACGGCTCATAACGTTATATGTCCTATCCTAAGGCAACCTAACACCTCGTATGTAATATTTTACAACATTCGTGGCGTGTAGGCCTCTACTTCTCGGTGGGAACATTATGCACGTCTATAACGTTATATGTCCTAACCTAAGGCAACCTAACACCTCGTATGTAATATTTTACAACATTCGTGGCGTGTCGGCACCTACTTTTCGGTGGTAACATTATATACGTCTATAACGTTATATGTCCTATCCTAGGGCAACCTAACACCTCGGATGTAATATTTTACAACATTCCTTGCGTGTCGGCCCCTACTTCTCGGTGGGAACATTATGCACGTCTATAACGTTATATGTCCTATCCTAAGGCAACCTAACACCTGGTATGTAATATTTTACATTATTCGTGGCGTGTCGGCACCTACTTTTCGGTGGTAACATTATATACGTCTATAACGTTATATGTCCTAACCTAAGGCAACCTAACACCTCGTATGTAATATTTTACAACATTCCTTGCGTGTCGGGTCCTACTTATCCGTGGGAACATACTATACTTCTATAACGTTATATATCCTAACCGAAGGCAACATAACATCTCGGACGTTATATTCTACAACATTCGTGGCGTGTCGGCCCCTACTTCTTGGTGGGAACATTATGTACGTATGTAACGTTATATGTCCTAACCTAAGCAAACCTAACATCTCGGATGTAATATTTCACAACATTCGTGGCGTGTCGGCCTCTACTTCTCGGTGGGAACATTATGTACGTCTATAACGATATGTGCCCTAACCTAAGGCAACCTAACACCTCGTATGTAATATTTTACAACATTCGTGGCGTGTAGGCCTCTACTTCTCGGTGGGAACATTATGTACGACCATAACGTTATATGTCCTAACCTAAGGCAACCTAACACCTTGTATGTAATATTTTACAACATTCGTGGCGTGTCGGCACCTACTTTTCGGTGGTAACATTATGTACGTATGTAACGTTATATGTCCTAACCTAAGCAAACCTAACATCTCGGATGTAATATTTTACAACATTCCTTGCGTGTCGGCGCATACTGCTCCGTGGGAATATTATATACGTCTATAACCTTATATATACTAACCTAAGGCAACCTAACATCTCGGCTGTAATATTTTACAACATTACTTGCGTCTCGGCTCCTACTTATCCGTGGGAACATTATACACTTCTATAACGTTATATATCCTAACCGAAGGCAACATAACATCTCGGACGTTATATTCTACAACATTCGTGGCGTGTCGGCCCCTACTTCTTGGTGGGAACATTATGTACGTATGTAACGTTATATGTCCTAACCTAAGCAAACCTAACATCTCGGATGTAATATTTCACAACATTCGTGGCGTGTCGGCGCATACTGCTCCGTGGGAATATTATATACGTCTATAACCTTATATATACTAACCTAAGGCAACCTAACATCTCGGCTGTAATATTTTACAACATTACTTGCGTCTCGGCTCCTACTTATCCGTGGGAACATTATACACTTCTATAACGTTATATATCCTAACCGAAGGCAACATAACATCTCGGACGTTATATTCTACAACATTCGTGGCGTGTCGGCCCCTACTTCTTGGTGGGAACATTATGTACGTATGTAACGTTATATGTCCTAACCTAAGCAAACCTAACATCTCGGATGTAATATTTCACAACATTCGTGGCGTGTCGGCCTCTACTTCTCGGTGGGAACATTATGTACGTCTATAACGATATGTGCCCTAACCTAAGGCAACCTAACACCTCGTATGTAATATTTTACAACATTCGTGGAGTGTAGGCCTCTACTTCTCGGTGGGAACATTATGTACGTCCATAACGTTATATGTCCTAACCTAAGGCAACCTAACACCTCGTATGTAATATTTTACAACATTCGTGGCGTGTCGGCACCTACTTTTCGGTGGTAACATTATATACGTCTATAACGTTATATGTCCTATCCTAGGGCAACCTAACATCTCGGATGTAGTATTTTACAACATTCCTTGCGCGTCGGCCCCTACTTCTCGGTGGGAACATTATGCACGTCTATAACGTTATATGTCCTATCCTAAGGCAACCTAACACCTGGTATGTAATATTTTACAATATTCGTGGCGTGTCGGCACCTACTTTTCGGTGGTAACATTATATACGGCTATAACGTTATATGTTCTATCCTAGGGCAACCTAACATCTCTGATGTAATATTTTACAACATTCCTTTCGTGTCGGCCCCTACTTCTCGGTGGGAACATTATATACGGCTCATAACGTTATATGTCCTATCCTAAGGCAACCTAACACCTCGTATGTAATATTTTACAACATTCGTGGCGTGTAGGCCTCTACTTCTCGGTGGGAACATTATGCACGTCTATAACGTTACATGTCCTAACCTAAGGCAACCTAACACCTCGTATGTAATATTTTACAACATTCGTGGCGTGTCGGCACCTACTTTTCGGTGGTAACATTATATACGTCTATAACGTTATATGTCCTATCCTAGGGCAACCTAACACCTCGGATGTAATATTTTACAACATTCCTTGCGTGTCGGCCCCTACTTCTCGGTGGGAACATTATGCACGTCTATAACGTTATATGTCCTATCCTAAGGCAACCTAACACCTGGTATGTAATATTTTACATTATTCGTGGCGTGTCGGCACCTACTTTTCGGTGGTAACATTATATACGTCTATAACGTTATATGTCCTAACCTAAGGCAACCTAACACCTCGTATGTAATATTTTACAACATTCCTTGCGTGTCGGGTCCTACTTATCCGTGGGAACATACTATACTTCTATAACGTTATATATCCTAACCGAAGGCAACATAACATCTCGGACGTTATATTCTACAACATTCGTGGCGTGTCGGCCCCTACTTCTTGGTGGGAACATTATGTACGTATGTAACGTTATATGTCCTAACCTAAGCAAACCTAACATCTCGGATGTAATATTTCACAACATTCGTGGCGTGTCGGCCTCTACTTCTCGGTGGGAACAATATGTACGTCTATAACGATATGTGCCCTAACCTAAGGCAACCTAACACCTCGTATGTAATATTTTACAACATTCGTGGCGTGTAGGCCTCTACTTCTCGGTGGGAACATTATGTACGTATATAACGTTATATGTCCTATCCTATGGCAACCTAACACCTCGTATGTAATATTTTACAACATTCGTGGCGTGTGGGCCTCTACTTCTCGGTGGGTACATTATGTACGTCTATAACGGTATATGTCCTAACCTAAGGCAACCTAACACCTCGTATGTAATATTTTACAACATTCCTTGCGTGTCGGGTCCTACTTATCCGTGGGAACATACTATACTTCTATAACGTTATATATCCTAACCGAAGGCAACATAACATCTCGGATGTAATATTTTACAGCATTCCTTGCGCGTCGGCACCTACTTTTCGGTGGTAACATTATATACGTCTATAACGTTATATATCCTATCCTAGGGCAACCTAACATCTCGGGCGTTATATTCTACAACATTCGTGGCGTGTCGGCCCCTACTTCTTGGTGGGAACATTATGTACGTATATAACGTTATATGTCCTATCCTAAGGGAACCTAACATCTCGGATGTAATATTTTACAGCATTCCTTGCGCGTCGGCCTCTACTTCTCGGTGGTAACATTATATACGTCTATAACGTTATGTGCCCTAACCTAAGGCAACCTAACACCTCGTATGTAATATTTTACAACATTCGTGGCGTGTAGGCACCTACTTCTCGGTGGGAGCATTATGTACTTCTATAACGTTATATATCCTAACGTAAGGCAACCTAACATCTCGGATTTAATATTTTCCAACATTCCTTGCGTGTCGGCACCTACTTCTCGGTGGGAACATTATGTGCGTCTATAACGTTATATGTTCTATCCTAGGGCAACCTAACATCTCGGATGTAATATTTTACAACATTCCTTGCGTGTCGGCCCCTACTTCTTGGTGGGAACATTATGTACGTGTATAACGTTATATGTCCTATCATAAGCAAACCTAACATCTCGGTTGTAATGTTTCACAACATTCGTGGCGTGTCGGCCTCTACTTCTCGGTGGGAACATTATGTACGTCTATAACGTTATGTGCCCTAACCTAAGGCAACCTAACACCTCGTATGTAATATTCTACAACATTCCTTGCGTGTCGGCCCCTATTTCTTGGTGGGAACATTATGTACGTATATAACGTTATATGTCCTATCCTATGGCAACCTAACACCTCGTATGTAATATTTTACAACATTCGTGGCGTGTGGGCCTCTACTTCTCGGTGGGTACATTATGTACGTCTATAACGGTATATGTCCTAACCTAAGGCAACCTAACACCTCGTATGTAATATTTTACAACATTCCTTGCGTGTCGGGTCCTACTTATCCGTGGGAACATACTATTCTTCTATAACGTTATATATCCTAACCGAAGGCAACATAACATCTCGGATGTAATATTTTACTGCATTCCTTGCGCGTCGGCACCTACTTTTCGGTGGTAACATTATATACGTCTATAACGTTATATATCCTATCCTAGGGCAACCTAACATCTCGGGCGTTATATTCTACAACATTCGTGGCGTGTCGGCCCCTACTTCTTGGTGGGAACATTATGTACGTATATAACGTTATATGTCCTATCCTAAGGGAACCTAACATCTCGGATGTAATATTTTACAGCATTCCTTGCGCGTCGGCCTCTACTTCTCGGTGGTAACATTATATACGTCTATAACGTTATGTGCCCTAACCTAAGGCAACCTAACACATCGTATGTAATATTTTACAACATTCGTGGCGTGTAGGCACCTACTTCTCGGTGGGAACATTATGTATTTCTATAACGTTATATATCCTAACGTAAGGCAACCTAACATCTCGGATTTAATATTTTCCAACATTCCTTGCGTGTCGGCACCTACTTCTCGGTGGGAACATTATGTACGTGTATAACGTTATATGTCCTATCATAAGCAAACCTAACATCTCGGTTGTAATGTTTCACAACATTCGTGGCGTGTCGGCCTCTACTTCTCGGTGGGAACATTATGTACGTCTATAACGTTATGTGCCCTAACCTAAGGCATCCTAACATCTCGGATGTAATATTTCACAACATTCGTGGCGTGTCGGCCTCTACTTCTCGGTGCCAACATTATGTACGTATATAACGTTATATGTCCTAACCTAAGCAAACCTAACATCTCGGACGTAATATTTCACAACATTCGTGGCGTGTCGGCCTCTACTTCTCGGTGGGAACATTATGTACGTCTATAACGTTATGTGCCCTAACCTAAGGCAACCTAACACCTCGTATGTAATATTTTACAACATTCGTGGCGTGTCGGCCCCTACTTCTTGGTGGGAACATTATGTACGTATATAACGTTATATGTCCTATCCTAAGCAAACCTAACATCTCGGATGTAATATTTCACATCATTCGTGGCGTGTCGGCCTCTACTTCTCGGTGGGAACAATATGTACGTCTATAACGATATGTGCCCTAACCTAAGGGCAACCTAACACCTCGTATGTAATATTTTACAACATTCCTTGCGTGTCGGCCCCTACTTCTCGGTGGGAACATTATGCACGTCTATAACGTTATATGTCCTATCCTAAGGCAACCTAACACCTGGTATGTAATATTTTACATTATTCGTGGCGTGTCGGCACCTACTTTTCGGTGGTAACATTATATACGGCTATAACGTTATATGTTCTATCCTAGGGCAACCTAACATCTCGGATGTAATATTTTACAACATTCCTTTCGTGTCGGCCCCTACTCCTCGGTGGGAACATTATATACGGCTCATAACGTTATATGTCCTATCCTAGGGCAACCTAACATCTCGGATGTAATATTTCACAACATTCGTGGCGCGTCGGCCTCTACTTCTCGGTGGGAACATTATGTACGTCTATAACGATATGTGCCCTAACCTAAGGCAACCTAACACCTCGTATGTAATATTTTACAACATTCCTTGCGTGTCGGCCCCTACTTCTTGGTGGGAACATTGTGTACGTATATAACGTTATATGTCCTACCCTAAGCAAACCTAACATCTCGGATGTAATATTTCACATCATTCGTACGTGTCGGCCTCTACTTCTCGGTGGGAACATTATGCACGTCTATAACGTTATATGTCCTAACCTAAGGCAACCTAACACCTCGTATGTAATATTTTACAACATTCGTGGCGTGTCGGCACCTACTTTTCGGTGGTAACATTATATACGTCTATAACGTTATATGTCCTATCCTAGGGCAACCTAACACCTCGGATGTAATATTTTACAACATTCCTTGCGTGTCGGCCCCTACTTCTCGGTGGGAACATTATGCACGTCTATAACGTTATATGTCCTATCCTAAGGCAACCTAACACCTGGTATGTAATATTTTACATTATTCGTGGCGTGTCGGCACCTACTTTTCGGTGGTAACATTATATACGTCTATAACGTTATATGTCCTAACCTAAGGCAACCTAACACCTCGTATGTAATATTTTACAACATTCCTTGCGTGTCGGGTCCTACTTATCCGTGGGAACATACTATACTTCTATAACGTTATATATCCTAACCGAAGGCAACATAACATCTCGGACGTTATATTCTACAACATTCGTGGCGTGTCGGCCCCTACTTCTTGGTGGGAACATTATGTACGTATGTAACGTTATATGTCCTAACCTAAGCAAACCTAACATCTCGGATGTAATATTTCACAACATTCGTGGCGTGTCGGCCTCTACTTCTCGGTGGGAACAATATGTACGTCTATAACGATATGTGCCCTAACCTAAGGCAACCTAACACCTCGTATGTAATATTTTACAACATTCGTGGCGTGTAGGCCTCTACTTCTCGGTGGGAACATTATGTACGTATATAACGTTATATGTCCTATCCTATGGCAACCTAACACCTCGTATGTAATATTTTACAACATTCGTGGCGTGTGGGCCTCTACTTCTCGGTGGGTACATTATGTACGTCTATAACGGTATATGTCCTAACCTAAGGCAACCTAACACCTCGTATGTAATATTTTACAACATTCCTTGCGTGTCGGGTCCTACTTATCCGTGGGAACATACTATACTTCTATAACGTTATATATCCTAACCGAAGGCAACATAACATCTCGGATGTAATATTTTACAGCATTCCTTGCGCGTCGGCACCTACTTTTCGGTGGTAACATTATATACGTCTATAACGTTATATATCCTATCCTAGGGCAACCTAACATCTCGGGCGTTATATTCTACAACATTCGTGGCGTGTCGGCCCCTACTTCTTGGTGGGAACATTATGTACGTATATAACGTTATATGTCCTATCCTAAGGGAACCTAACATCTCGGATGTAATATTTTACAGCATTCCTTGCGCGTCGGCCTCTACTTCTCGGTGGTAACATTATATACGTCTATAACTTTATGTGCCCTAACCTAAGGCAACCTAACACCTCGTATGTAATATTTTACAACATTCGTGGCGTGTAGGCACCTACTTCTCGGTGGGAGCATTATGTACTTCTATAACGTTATATATCCTAACGTAAGGCAACCTAACATCTCGGATTTAATATTTTCCAACATTCCTTGCGTGTCGGCACCTACTTCTCGGTGGGAACATTATGTGCGTCTATAACGTTATATGTTCTATCCTAGGGCAACCTAACATCTCGGATGTAATATTTTACAACATTCCTTGCGTGTCGGCCCCTACTTCTTGGTGGGAACATTATGTACGTGTATAACGTTATATGTCCTATCATAAGCAAACCTAACATCTCGGTTGTAATGTTTCACAACATTCGTGGCGTGTCGGCCTCTACTTCTCGGTGGGAACATTATGTACGTCTATAACGTTATGTGCCCTAACCTAAGGCAACCTAACACCTCGTATGTAATATTCTACAACATTCCTTGCGTGTCGGCCCCTATTTCTTGGTGGGAACATTATGTACGTATATAACGTTATATGTCCTATCCTATGGCAACCTAACACCTCGTATGTAATATTTTACAACATTCGTGGCGTGTGGGCCTCTACTTCTCGGTGGGTACATTATGTACGTCTATAACGGTATATGTCCTAACCTAAGGCAACCTAACACCTCGTATGTAATATTTTACAACATTCCTTGCGTGTCGGGTCCTACTTATCCGTGGGAACATACTATTCTTCTATAACGTTATATATCCTAACCGAAGGCAACATAACATCTCGGATGTAATATTTTACTGCATTCCTTGCGCGTCGGCACCTACTTTTCGGTGGTAACATTATATACGTCTATAACGTTATATATCCTATCCTAGGGCAACCTAACATCTCGGGCGTTATATTCTACAACATTCGTGGCGTGTCGGCCCCTACTTCTTGGTGGGAACATTATGTACGTATATAACGTTATATGTCCTATCCTAAGGGAACCTAACATCTCGGATGTAATATTTTACAGCATTCCTTGCGCGTCGGCCTCTACTTCTCGGTGGTAACATTATATACGTCTATAACGTTATGTGCTCTAACCTAAGGCAACCTAACACATCGTATGTAATATTTTACAACATTCGTGGCGTGTAGGCACCTACTTCTCGGTGGGAACATTATGTATTTCTATAACGTTATATATCCTAACGTAAGGCAACCTAACATCTCGGATTTAATATTTTCCAACATTCCTTGCGTGTCGGCACCTACTTCTCGGTGGGAACATTATGTACGTGTATAACGTTATATGTCCTATCATAAGCAAACCTAACATCTCGGTTGTAATGTTTCACAACATTCGTGGCGTGTCGGCCTCTACTTCTCGGTGGGAACATTATGTACGTCTATAACGTTATGTGCCCTAACCTAAGGCATCCTAACATCTCGGATGTAATATTTCACAACATTCGTGGCGTGTCGGCCTCTACTTCTCGGTGCCAACACTATGTACGTATATAACGTTATATGTCCTAACCTAAGCAAACCTAACATCTCGGACGTAATATTTCACAACATTCGTGGCGTGTCGGCCTCTACTTCTCGGTGGGAACATTATGTACGTCTATAACGTTATGTGCCCTAACCTAAGGCAACCTAACACCTCGTATGTAATATTTTACAACATTCGTGGCGTGTAGGCCTCTACTTCTCGGTGGCAATATTATGTACGTATATAACGTTATATGTCCTAACGTAAGCAAACCTAACACCTCGTATGTAATATTTTACAACATTCATGGCGTGTAGGCCTCTACTTCTCGGTGGGAACATTATGCACGTCTATAACGTTATATGTCCTAACCTACGGCAACCTAACACCTCGTATGTAATATTTTACAACATTCGTGGCGTGTCGGCACCTACTTTTCGGTGGTAACATTATATACGTCTATAACGTTATATGTCCTATCCTAGGGCAACCTAACATCTCGGATGTAATATTTTACAACATTCCTTGCGTGTCGGCCCCTACTTCTCGGTGGGAACATTATGCACGTCTATAACGTTATATGTCCTATCCTAAGGCAACCTAACACCTCGTATGTAATATTTTACAATATTCGTGGCGTGTCGGCACCTACTTTTCGGTGGTAACATTATATACGGCTATAACGTTATATGTTCTATCCTAGGGCAACCTAACATCTCGGATGTAATATTTTACAACATTCCTTTCGTGTCGGCCCCTACTTCTCGGTGGGAACATTATGCACGTCTATAACGTTATATGTCCTATCCTAAGGCAACCTAACACCTGGTATGTAATATTTTAGAATATTCGTGGCGTGTCGGCACCTACTTTTCGGTGGTAACATTATATACGGCTATAACGTTATATGTTCTATCCTAGGGCAACCTAACATCTCGTATGTAATATTTTACAACATTCCTTTCGTGTCGGCCCCTACTTCTCGGTGGGAACATTATATACGGCTCATAACGTTATATGTCCTATCCTAGGGCAACCTAACATCTCGGATGTAATATTTCACAACATTCGTGGCGTGTCGGCCTCTACTTCTCGGTGGGAACATTATGTACGTCTATAACGATATGTGCCCTAACCTAAGGCAACCTAACACCTCGTATGTAATATTTTACAACATTCGTGGCGTGTAGGCCTCTACTTCTCGGTGGGAACATTATGTACGTCTATAACGTTAAATATCCTAACGTAAGGCAACCTAACATCTCGGATGTAATATTTTCCAACATTCCTTGCGTGTCGGCACCTACTTCTCAGTGGGAACATTATATACGTCTATAACGTTATATATCCTATCCTAGGGCAACCTAACATCTCGGACGTTATATTCTACAACATTCGTGGCGTGTCGGCCCCTACTTCTTGGTGGGAACATTATGTACGTATATAACGTTATATGTCCTATCCTAAGCAAACCTAACATCTCGGATGTAATATTTCACATCATTCGTGGCGTGTCGGCCTCTACTTCTCGGTGGGAACAATATGTACGTCTATAACGATATGTGCCCTAACCTAAGGCAACCTAACACCTCGTATGTAATATTTTACAACATTCCTTGCGTGTCGGCCCCTACTTCTCGGTGGGAACATTATGCACGTCTATAACGTTATATGTCCTATCCTAAGGCAACCTAACACCTGGTATGTAATATTTTACATTATTCGTGGCGTGTCGGCACCTACTTTTCGGTGGTAACATTATATACGGCTATAACGTTATATGTTCTATCCTAGGGCAACCTAACATCTCGGATGTAATATTTTACAACATTCCTTTCGTGTCGGCCCCTACTTCTCGGTGGGAACATTATATACGGCTCATAACGTTATATGTCCTATCCTAGGGCAACCTAACATCTCGGATGTAATATTTCACAACATTCGTGGCGTGTCGGCCTCTACTTCTCGGTGGGAACATTATGTACGTCTATAACGATATGTGCCCTAACCTAAGGCAACCTAACACCTCGTATGTAATATTTTACAACATTCGTGGCGTGTAGGCCTCTACTTCTCGGTGGGAACATTATGTACGTCTATAACGTTATATATCCTAACGTAAGGCAACCTAACATCTCGGATGTAATATTTTCCAACATTCCTTGCGTGTCGGCACCTACTTCTCAGTGGGAACATTATATACGTCTATAACGTTATATATCCTATCCTAGGGCAACCTAACATCTCGGACGTTATATTCTACAACATTCGTGGCGTGTCGGCCCCTACTTCTTGGTGGGAACATTATGTACGTATATAACGTTATATGTCCTATCCTAAGCAAACCTAACATCTCGGATGTAATATTTCACATCATTCGTGGCGTGTCGGCCTCTACTTCTCGGTGGGAAAAATATGTACGTCTATAACGATATGTGCCCTAACCCAAGGCAACCTAACACCTCGTATGTAATATTTTACAACATTCGTGGCGTGTAGGCCTCTACTTCTCGGTGGGAACATTATGCACGTCTATAACGTTATATGTCCTAACCTAAGGCAACCTAACACATCGTATGTAATATTTTACAACATTCGTGGCGTGTCGGCACCTACTTTTCGGTGGGAACATTATGTGCAGCTATATCGTTATATATCCTAACCTAAGGCAACCTAACATCTCGGATGTAATCTTTTACAACATTCCTTGCGTGTCGGCCCCTACTTCTTTGTGGGAACATTATGTACGTATGTAACGTTATATGTCCTAACCTAAGCAAACCTAACTTCTCGGATGTAATATTTCACAACATTCCTTGCGTGTCTGCCCCTACTTCTTGGTGGGAACATTGTGTACGTATATAACGTTATATGTCCTACCCTAAGCAAACCTAACATCTCGGATGTAATATTTCACAACATTCGTGGCGTGTCGGCCTCTACTTCTCGGTGGGAACATTATGTACGTCTATAACGATATGTGCCCTAACCTAAGGCAACCTAACACCTCGTATGTAATATTTTACAACATTCGTGGCGTGTAGGCCTCTACTTCTCGGTGGGAACATTATGCACGTCTATAACGTTATATGTCCTAACCTAAGGCAACCTAACACCTCGTATGTAATATTTTACAACATTCGTGGCGTGTCGGCACCTACTTTTCGGTGGTAACATTATATACGTCTATAACGTTATATGTCCTATCCTAGGGCAACCTAACATCTCGGATGTAATATTTTACAACATTCCTTGCGTGTCGGCCCCTACTTCTCGGTGGGAACATTATGCACGTCTATAACGTTATATGTCCTATCCTAAGGCAACCTAACACCTCGGATGTAATATTTAACAACATTCGTGGCGTGTCGGCCACTACATCTCGGTGGGAACATTATGTGCAGCTACAACGTAATATGTCCTAACCTAAGACAGCCTAACATCTCGGATGTAATATTTTACAACATTCCTTGCGTGTCGGCGCATACTGCTCCGTGGGAATATTATATACGTCTATAACCTTATATATACTAACCTAAGGCAACCTAACATCTCGGATGTAATATTTTACAACATTACTTGCGTGTCGGCTCCTACTTATCCGTGGGAACATTATACACTTCCATAACGTTATATATCCTAACCGAAGGCAACATAACATCTCGGACGTTATATTCTACAACATTCGTGGCGTGTCGGCCCCTACTTCTTGGTGGGAACATTATGTACGTATATAACGTTATATGTCCTATCCTAAGGGAACCTAGCATCTCGGATGTAATATTTTACAGCATTCCTTGCGCGTCGGCACCTACTTTTCGGTGGTAACATTATATACGTCTATAACGTTATATGTCCTAACCTAAGGCAACCTAACATCTCGGATGTAATATTTTACAACATTCCTTGCGTGTTGGCCCCTACTTCTTTGTGGGAACATTATGTACGTATGTAACGTTATATGTCCTAACCTAAGCAAACCTAACATCTCGGATGTAATATTTCACAACATTCGTGGCGTGTCGGCCTCTACTTCTCGGTGGCAACATTATGTACGTATATAACGTTATATGTCCTACCCTAAGCAAACCTAACATCTCAGATGTAATATTTCACAACATTCGTGGCGTGTCGGCCTCTACTTCTCGGTGGGAACATTATGTACGTCTATAACGATATGTGCCCTAACCTAAGGCAACCTAACACCTCGTATGTAATATTTTACAACATTCGTGGCGTGTAGGCCTCTACTTCTCGGTGGGAACATTATGCACGTCTATAACGTTATATGTCCTAACCTAAGGCAACCTAACACCTCGTATGTAATATTTTACAACATTCGTGGCGTGTCGGCACCTACTTTTCGGTGGTAACATTATATACGTCTATAACGTTATATGTCCTATCCTAGGGCAACCTAACATCTCGGACGTGATATTTTACAACATTCGTGGCGTGTCGGCCTCTACTTCTCAGTGGGAACATTATGTGCAGCTATAACGTTATATATCCTAACCTAAGGCAACCTAACATCTCGGATGTAATATTTTACAGCATTCCTTGCGCGTCGGCACCTACTTTTCGGTGGTAACATTATATACGTCTATAACGTTATATGTCCTAACCTAAGGCAACCTAACATCTCGGATGTAATATTTTACAACATTCCTTGCGTGTTGGCCCCTACTTCTTTGTGGGAACATTATGT
Organism: Xylocopa violacea; assembly: GCA_963969225.1. Classification (NCBI taxonomy): domain Eukaryota; kingdom Metazoa; phylum Arthropoda; class Insecta; order Hymenoptera; family Apidae; genus Xylocopa; species Xylocopa violacea. The sequence goes on along the minus strand of CAXAJV010000240.1, from coordinate 1,876,013 downwards.
ACGTATGTAACGTTATATATCCTAACCTAAGCAAACCTAACACCTCGTATGTAATATTTTACAACATTCGTAGTGTGTCGGCACCTACTTTTCGGTGGTAACATTATATACGTCTATAACGTTATATGTTCTATCCTAGGGCAACCTAACATCTCGGATGTAATATTTTACAACATTCCTTTCGTGTCGGCCCCTACTTCTCGGTGGGAACATTATGTACGGTTCATAACGTTATATGTCCTAACCTAAGGCAACCTAACACCTCGGATGTAATATTTTACAACATTCCTTGCGTGTCGGCGCATACTGCTCCGTGGGAATATTATATACGTCTATAACGTTATATATACTAACCTAAGGCAACCTAACATCTCGGATGTAATATTTTACAACATTACTTGCGTGTCGGCTCCTACTTATCCGTGGGAACATTATACACTTCTATAACGTTATATATCCTAACCGAAGGCAACATAACATCTCGGACGTGATATTTTACAACATTCGTGGCGTGTCGGCCTCTACTTCTCGGTGGGAACATTATGTGCAGCTATAACGTTATATATCCTAACCTAAGGCAACCTAACATCTCGGTTGTAATATTTTACAACATTCCTTGCGTGTCGGCCTCTACTTCTCGGTGGGTACATTATGTACGTCTATAACGGTATATGTCCTAACCTAAGGCAACCTAACACCTCGTATGTAATATTATACAACATTCCTTGCGTGTCGGGGCCTACTTATCCGTGGGAACATTATATACTTCTATAACGTTATATATCCTAACCGAAGGCAACATAACATCTCGGATGTAATATTTTACAGCATTTCTTGCGTGTCGGCACCTACTTTTCGGTGGTAACATTATATACGTCTATAACGTTATATGTCCTATCCTAGGGCAACCTAACATCTCGGATGTAATATTTTACAACATTCCTTGCGTGTCGGCCCCTACTTCTCGGTGGGAACATTATGCACGTCTATAACGTTATATGTCCTATCCTAAGGCAACCTAACATCTCGTATGTAATATTTTACAATATTCGTGGCGTGTCGGCACCTACTTTTCGGTGGTAACATTATATACGTCTATAACGTTATATGTTCTATCCTAGGGCAACCTAACATCTCGGATGTAATATTTTACAACATTCCTTTCGTGTCGGCCCCTACTTCTCGGTGGGAACATTATATACGGCTCATAACGTTATATGTCCTAACCTAAGGCAACCTAACACCTCGGATGTAATATATAACAACATTCGTGGCGTGTCGGCCACTACATCTCGGTGGGAACATTATGTGCAGCTACAACGTAATATGTCCTAACCTAAGGCAGCCTAACATCTCGGATGTAATATTTTACAACATTCCTTGCGTGTCGGCGCATACTGCTCCGTGGGAATATTATATACGTCTATAACCTTATATATACTAACCTAAGGCAACCTAACATCTCGGATGTAATATTATACAACATTACTTGCATGTCGGCTCCTACTTATCCGTGGGAACATTATACACTTCTATAACGTTATATATCCTAACCGAAGGCAACATAACATCTCGGACGTGATATTTTACAACATTCGTGGCGTGTCGGCTTCTACTTCTCGGTGGGAACATTATGTGCAGCTATAACGTTATATATCCTAACCTAAGGCAACCTAACATCTCGGATGTAATATTTTACAACATTCGTGGCGTGTAGGCCTCTACTTCTCGGTGGGAACATTATGCACGTCTATAACGTTATGTGCCCTAACCTAAGGCAACCTAACTCCTCGTATGTAATATTTTACAACATTCGTGGCGTATAGGCACCTACTTCTCGGTGGGAACATTATGTACTTCTATAACGTTATATATCCTAACGTAAGGCAACCTAATATCTCGGATTTAATATTTTCCAACATTCCTTGCGTGTCGGCACCTACTTCTCGGTGGGAACATTATGTGCGTCTATAACGTTATATGTTCTATCCTAGGGCAACCTAACATGTCGGATGTAATATTTTACAACATTCCTTGCGTGTCGGCCCCTACTTCTTGGTGGGAACATTATGTACGTATATAACGTTATGTGCCCTAACCTAAGGCAACCTAACACCTCGTATGTAATATTTTACAACATTCCTTGCGTGTCGGCCCCTATTTCTTGGTGCGAACATTATGTACGTATATAACGTTATATGTCCTATCCTATGGCAACCTAACACCTCGTATGTAATATTTTACAACATTCGTGGCGTGTTGGCCTCTACTTCTCGGTGGGTACATTATGTACGTCTATAACGGTATATGTCCTAACCTAAGGCAACCTAACACCTCGTATGTAATATTTTACAACATTCCTTGCGTGTCGGGGCCGACTTATCCGTGGGAACATTATATACTTCTATAACGTTATATATCCTAACCGAAGGCAACATAACATCTCGGATGTAATATTTTACAGCATTCCTTGCGCGTCGGCACCTACTTTTCGGTGGTAACATTATATACGTCTATAACGTTATATATCCTATCCTAGGGCAACCTAACATCTCGTACGTTATATTCTACAACATTCGTGGCGTGTCGGCCCCTACTTCTTGGTGGGAACATTATGTACGTATATAACGTTATATGTCCTATCCTAAGGGAACCTAACATCTCGGATGTAATATTTTACAGCATTCCTTGCGCGTCGGCACCTACTTTTCGGTGGTAACATTATATACGTCTATAACGTTATATGTCCTAACCTAAGGCAACCTAACATCTCGGATGTAATATTTTACAACATTCCTTGCGTGTTGGCCCCTACTTCTTTGTGGGAACATTATGTACGTATGTAACGTTATATGTCCTAACCTAAGCAAACCTAACACCTCGTATGTAATATTTTACAATATTCGTGGCGTGTCGGCACCTACTTTTCGGTGGTAACATTATATACGGCTATAACGTTATATGTTCTATCCTAGGGCAACCTAACATCTCGGATGTAATATTTTACAACATTCCTTTCGTGTCGGCCCCTACTTCTCGGTGGGAACATTATATACGGCTCATAACGTTATATGTCCTAACCTAAGGCAACCTAACACCTCGGATGTAATATTTAACAACATTCGTGGCGTGTCGGCCACTACATCTCCGTGGGAACATTATGTGCAGCTACAACGTAATATGTCCTAACCTAAGGCAGCCTAACATCTCGGATGTAATATTTTACAACATTCCTTGCGTGTCGGCGCATACTGCTCCGTGGGAATATTATATACGTCTATAACGTTATATATACTAACCTAAGGCAACCTAACATCTCGGATGTAATATTTTACAACATTACTTGCGTGTCGGCTCCTACTTATCCGTGGGAACATTATACACTTCTATAACGTTATATATCCTAACCGAAGGCAACATAACATCTCGGACGTGATATTTTACAACATTCGTGGCGTGTCGGCCTCTACTTCTCGGTGGGAACATTATGTGCAGCTATAACGTTATATATCCTAACCTAAGGCAACCTAACATCTCGGATGTAATATTTTACAGCATTCCTTGCGCGTCGGCACCTACTTTTCGGTGGTAACATTATATACGTCTATAACGTTATATGTCCTAACCTAAGGCAACCTAACATCTCGGATGTAATATTTTACAACATTCCTTGCGTGTTGGCCCCTACTTCTTTGTGGGAACATTATGTACGTATGTAACGTTATATGTCCTAACCTAAGCAAACCTAACACCTCGTATGTAATATTTCACAACATTCGTGGCGTGTCGGCATCTACTTCTCGGTGGCAACACTATGTACGTATATAACGTTATATGTCCTATCCTAAGGGAACCTAACATCTCGGATGTAATATTTTACAACATTCCTTGCGTGCTGGCCCCTACTTTTCGGTGGTAACATTATGTACGTCTATAACGTTATATGTCCTAACCTAAGGCAACCTAACATCTCGGATGTAATATTTTACAACATTCCTTGCGTGTTGGCCCCTACTTCTCGGTGGCAACATTATGTACGTATATAACGTTATATGTCCTAACCTAAGCAAACCTAACATCTCGGATGTAATATTTCACAACATTCGTGGCGTGTCGGCCTCTACTTCTCGGTGGGAACATTATGTACGTCTATAACGATATGTGCCCTAACCTAAGGCAACCTAACACCTCGTATGTAATATTTTACAACATTCGTGGCGTGTAGGCCTCTACTTCTCGGTGGGAACATTATGCACGTCTATAACGTTATATGTCCTAACCTAAGGCAACCTAACACCTCGTATGTAATATTTTACAACATTCGTGGCGTGTCGGCACCTACTTTTCGGTGGTAACATTATATACGTCTATAACGTTATATGTCCTATCCTAGGGCAACCTAACATCTCGGATGTAATATTTTACAACATTCCTTGCGTGTCGGCCCCTACTTCTCGGTGGGAACATTATGCACGTCTATAACGTTATATGTCCTATCCTAAGGCAACCTAACACCTGGTATGTAATATTTTAGAATATTCGTGGCGTGTCGGCACCTACTTTTCGGTGGTAACATTATATACGGCTATAACGTTATATGTTCTATCCTAGGGCAACCTAACATCTCGTATGTAATATTTTACAACATTCGTGGCGTGTCGGCCTCTACTTCTCGGTGGGAACATTATATACGTCTATAACGTTATATGTCCTAACCTAAGCAAACCTAACATCTCGGATGTAATATTTTACAACATTCGTGGCGTGTAGGCCTCTACTTCTCGGTGGGAACATTATGTACGTCTATAACGTTATATATCCTAACGTAAGGCAACCTAACATCTCGGATGTAATATTTTCCAACATTCCTTGCGTGTCGGCACCTACTTCTCAGTGGGAACATTATATACGTCTATAACGTTATATATCCTATCCTAGGGCAACCTAACATCTCGGACGTTATATTCTACAACATTCGTGGCGTGTCGGCCCCTACTTCTTGGTGGGAACATTATGTACGTATATAACGTTATATGTCCTATCCTAAGCAAACCTAACATCTCGGATGTAATATTTCACATCATTCGTGGCGTGTCGGCCTCTACTTCTCGGTGGGAACAATATGTACGTCTATAACGATATGTGCCCTAACCTAAGGCAACCTAACACCTCGTATGTAATATTTTACAACATTCCTTGCGTGTCGGCCCCTACTTCTCGGTGGGAACATTATGTACGTCTATAACGATATGTGCCCTAACCTAAGGCAACCTAACACCTCGTATGTAATATTTTACAACATTCGTGGCGTGTAGGCCTCTACTTCTCGGTGGGAACATTATGCACGTCTATAACGTTATATGTCCTAACCTAAGGCAACCTAACACATCGTATGTAATATTTTACAACATTCGTGGCGTGTCGGCACCTACTTTTCGGTGGGAACATTATGTGCAGCTATATCGTTATATATCCTAACCTAAGGCAACCTAACATCTCGGATGTAATCTTTTACAACATTCCTTGCGTGTCGGCCCCTACTTCTTTGTGGGAACATTATGTACGTATGTAACGTTATAGGTCCTAACCTAAGCAAACCTAACTTCTCGGATGTAATATTTTACAACATTCCTTGCGTGTCCGCCCCTACTTCTTGGTGGGAACATTGTGTACGTATATAACGTTATATGTCCTACCCTAAGCAAACCTAACATCTCGGATGTAATATTTCACAACATTCGTGGCGTGTCGGCCTCTACTTCTCGGTGGGAACATTATGTACGTCTATAACGATATGTGCCCTAACCTAAGGCAACCTAACACCTCGTATGTAATATTTTACAACATTCGTGGCGTGTAGGCCTCTACTTCTCGGTGGGAACATTATGCACGTCTATAACGTTATATGTCCTAACCTAAGGCAACCTAACACCTCGTATGTAATATTTTACAACATTCGTGGCGTGTCGGCACCTACTTTTCGGTGGTAACATTATATACGTCTATAACGTTATATGTCCTATCCTAGGGCAACCTAACATCTCGGATGTAATATTTAACAACATTCCTTGCGTGTCGGCCCCTACTTCTCGGTGGGAACATTATGCACGTCTATAACGTTATATGTCCTATCCTAAGGCAACCTAACACCTCGGATGTAATATTTAACAACATTCCTTGCGTGTCGGCCACTACATCTCGGTGGGAACATTATGTGCAGCTACAACGTAATATGTCCTAACCTAAGACAGCCTAACATCTCGGATGTAATATTTTACAACATTCCTTGCGTGTCGGCGCATACTGCTCCGTGGGAATATTATATACGTCTATAACCTTATATATACTAACCTAAGGCAACCTAACATCTCGGATGTAATATTTTACAACATTACTTGCGTGTCGGCTCCTACTTATCCGTGGGAACATTATACACTTCCATAACGTTATATATCCTAACCGAAGGCAACATAACATCTCGGACGTTATATTCTACAACATTCGTGGCGTGTCGGCCCCTACTTCTTGGTGGGAACATTATGTACGTATATAACGTTATATGTCCTATCCTAAGGGAACCTAGCATCTCGGATGTAATATTTTACAGCATTCCTTGCGCGTCGGCACCTACTTTTCGGTGGTAACATTATATACGTCTATAACGTTATATGTCCTAACCTAAGGCAACCTAACATCTCGGATGTAATATTTTACAACATTCCTTGCGTGTTGGCCCCTACTTCTTTGTGGGAACATTATGTACGTATGTAACGTTATATGTCCTAACCTAAGCAAACCTAACATCTCGGATGTAATATTTCACAACATTCGTGGCGTGTCGGCCTCTACTTCTCGGTGGCAACATTATGTACGTATATAACGTTATATGTCCTACCCTAAGCAAACCTAACATCTCAGATGTAATATTTCACAACATTCGTGGCGTGTCGGCCTCTACTTCTCGGTGGGAACATTATGTACGTCTATAACGATATGTGCCCTAACCTAAGGCAACCTAACACCTCGTATGTAATATTTTACAACATTCGTGGCGTGTAGGCCTCTACTTCTCGGTGGGAACATTATGCACGTCTATAACGTTATATGTCCTAACCTAAGGCAACCTAACACCTCGTATGTAATATTTTACAACATTCGTGGCGTGTCGGCACCTACTTTTCGGTGGTAACATTATATACGTCTATAACGTTATATGTCCTATCCTAGGGCAACCTAACATCTCGGACGTGATATTTTACAACATTCGTGGCGTGTCGGCCTCTACTTCTCAGTGGGAACATTATGTGCAGCTATAACGTTATATATCCTAACCTAAGGCAACCTAACATCTCGGATGTAATATTTTACAGCATTCCTTGCGCGTCGGCACCTACTTTTCGGTGGTAACATTATATACGTCTATAACGTTATATGTCCTAACCTAAGGCAACCTAACATCTCGGATGTAATATTTTACAACATTCCTTGCGTGTTGGCCCCTACTTCTCGGTGGGAACATTATGCACGTCTATAACGTTATATGTCCTATCCTAAGGCAACCTAACACCTCGGATGTAATATTTAACAACATTCGTGGCGTGTCGGCCACTACATCTCGGTGGGAACATTATGTGCAGCTACAACGTAATATGTCCTAACCTAAGACAGCCTAACATCTCGGATGTAATATTTTACAACATTCCTTGCGTGTCGGCGCATACTGCTCCGTGGGAATATTATATACGTCTATAACCTTATATATACTAACCTAAGGCAACCTAACATCTCGGATGTAATATTTTACAACATTACTTGCGTGTCGGCTCCTACTTATCCGTGGGAACATTATACACTTCCATAACGTTATATATCCTAACCGAAGGCAACATAACATCTCGGACGTTATATTCTACAACATTCGTGGCGTGTCGGCCCCTACTTCTTGGTGGGAACATTATGTACGTATATAACGTTATATGTCCTATCCTAAGGGAACCTAGCATCTCGGATGTAATATTTTACAGCATTCCTTGCGCGTCGGCACCTACTTTTCGGTGGTAACATTATATACATCTATAACGTTATATGTCCTAACCTAAGGCAACCTAACATCTCGGATGTAATATTTTACAACATTCCTTGCGTGTTGGCCCCTACTTCTTTGTGGGAACATTATGTACGTATGTAACGTTATATGTCCTAACCTAAGCAAACCTAACATCTCGGATGTAATATTTCACAACATTCGTGGCGTGTCGGCCTCTACTTCTCGGTGGCAACATTATGTACGTATATAACGTTATATGTCCTACCCTAAGCAAACCTAACATCTCAGATGTAATATTTCACAACATTCGTGGCGTGTCGGCCTCTACTTCTCGGTGGGAACATTATGTACGTCTATAACGATATGTGCCCTAACCTAAGGCAACCTAACACCTCGTATGTAATATTTTACAACATTCGTGGCGTGTAGGCCTCTACTTCTCGGTGGGAACATTATGCACGTCTATAACGTTATATGTCCTAACCTAAGGCAACCTAACACCTCGTATGTAATATTTTACAACATTCGTGGCGTGTCGGCACCTACTTTTCGGTGGTAACATTATATACGTCTATAACGTTATATGTCCTATCCTAGGGCAACCTAACATCTCGGACGTGATATTTTACAACATTCGTGGCGTGTCGGCCTCTACTTCTCAGTGGGAACATTATGTGCAGCTATAACGTTATATATCCTAACCTAAGGCAGCCTAACATCTCGGATGTAATATTTTACAACATTCCTTGCGTGTCGGCGCATACTGCTCCGTGGGAATATTATATACGTCTATAACCTTATATATACTAACCTAAGGCAACCTAACATCTCGGATGTAATATTTTACAACATTACTTGCATGTCGGCTCCTACTTATCCGTGGGAACATTATACACTTCTATAACGTTATATATCCTAACCGAAGGCAACATAACATCTCGGACGTGATATTTTACAACATTCGTGGCGTGTCGGCTTCTACTTCTCGGTGGGAACATTATGTGCAGCTATAACGTTATATATCCTAACCTAAGGCAACCTAACATCTCGGATGTAATATTTTACAACATTCGTGGCGTGTAGGCCTCTACTTCTCGGTGGGAACATTATGCACGTCTATAACGTTATGTGCCCTAACCTAAGGCAACCTAACTCCTCGTATGTAATATTTTACAACATTCGTGGCGTATAGGCACCTACTTCTCGGTGGGAACATTATGTACTTCTATAACGTTATATATCCTAACGTAAGGCAACCTAATATCTCGGATTTAATATTTTCCAACATTCCTTGCGTGTCGGCACCTACTTCTCGGTGGGAACATTATGTGCGTCTATAACGTTATATGTTCTATCCTAGGGCAACCTAACATGTCGGATGTAATATTTTACAACATTCCTTGCGTGTCGGCCCCTACTTCTTGGTGGGAACATTATGTACGTATATAACGTTATGTGCCCTAACCTAAGGCAACCTAACACCTCGTATGTAATATTTTACAACATTCCTTGCGTGTCGGCCCCTATTTCTTGGTGCGAACATTATGTACGTATATAACGTTATATGTCCTATCCTATGGCAACCTAACACCTCGTATGTAATATTTTACAACATTCGTGGCGTGTTGGCCTCTACTTCTCGGTGGGTACATTATGTACGTCTATAACGGTATATGTCCTAACCTAAGGCAACCTAACACCTCGTATGTAATATTTTACAACATTCCTTGCGTGTCGGGGCCGACTTATCCGTGGGAACATTATATACTTCTATAACGTTATATATCCTAACCGAAGGCAACATAACATCTCGGATGTAATATTTTACAGCATTCCTTGCGCGTCGGCACCTACTTTTCGGTGGTAACATTATATACGTCTATAACGTTATATATCCTATCCTAGGGCAACCTAACATCTCGTACGTTATATTCTACAACATTCGTGGCGTGTCGGCCCCTACTTCTTGGTGGGAACATTATGTACGTATATAACGTTATATGTCCTATCCTAAGGGAACCTAACATCTCGGATGTAATATTTTACAGCATTCCTTGCGCGTCGGCACCTACTTTTCGGTGGTAACATTATATACGTCTATAACGTTATATGTCCTAACCTAAGGCAACCTAACATCTCGGATGTAATATTTTACAACATTCCTTGCGTGTTGGCCCCTACTTCTTTGTGGGAACATTATGTACGTATGTAACGTTATATGTCCTAACCTAAGCAAACCTAACACCTCGTATGTAATATTTTACAATATTCGTGGCGTGTCGGCACCTACTTTTCGGTGGTAACATTATATACGGCTATAACGTTATATGTTCTATCCTAGGGCAACCTAACATCTCGGATGTAATATTTTACAACATTCCTTTCGTGTCGGCCCCTACTTCTCGGTGGGAACATTATATACGGCTCATAACGTTATATGTCCTAACCTAAGGCAACCTAACACCTCGGATGTAATATTTAACAACATTCGTGGCGTGTCGGCCACTACATCTCCGTGGGAACATTATGTGCAGCTACAACGTAATATGTCCTAACCTAAGGCAGCCTAACATCTCGGATGTAATATTTTACAACATTCCTTGCGTGTCGGCGCATACTGCTCCGTGGGAATATTATATACGTCTATAACGTTATATATACTAACCTAAGGCAACCTAACATCTCGGATGTAATATTTTACAACATTACTTGCGTGTCGGCTCCTACTTATCCGTGGGAACATTATACACTTCTATAACGTTATATATCCTAACCGAAGGCAACATAACATCTCGGACGTGATATTTTACAACATTCGTGGCGTGTCGGCCTCTACTTCTCGGTGGGAACATTATGTGCAGCTATAACGTTATATATCCTAACCTAAGGCAACCTAACATCTCGGATGTAATATTTTACAGCATTCCTTGCGCGTCGGCACCTACTTTTCGGTGGTAACATTATATACGTCTATAACGTTATATGTCCTAACCTAAGGCAACCTAACATCTCGGATGTAATATTTTACAACATTCCTTGCGTGTTGGCCCCTACTTCTTTGTGGGAACATTATGTACGTATGTAACGTTATATGTCCTAACCTAAGCAAACCTAACACCTCGTATGTAATATTTTACAACATTCGTGGTGTGTCGGCACCTACTTTTCGGTGGTAACATTATATACGTCTATAACGTTATATGTTCTATCCTAGGGCAACCTAACATCTCGGATGTAATATTTTACAACATTCCTTTCGTGTCGGCCCCTACTTCTCGGTGGGAACATTATGTACGGCTCATAACGTTATATGTCCTAACCTAAGGCAACCTAACACCTCGGATGTAATATTTAACAACATTCGTGGCGTGTCGGCCACTACATCTCCGTGGGAACATTATGTGCAGCTACAACGTAATATGTCCTAACCTAAGGCAGCCTAACATCTCGGATGTAATATTTTACAACATTCCTTGCGTGTCGGCGCATACTGCTCCGTGGGAATATTATATACGTCTATACCGTTATATATACTAACCTAAGGCAACCTAACATCTCGGATGTAATATTTTACAACATTACTTGCGTGTCGGCTCCTACTTATCCGTGGGAACATTATACACTTCTATAACGTTATATATCCTAACCGAAGGCAACATAACATCTCGGACGTGATATTTTACAACATTCGTGGCGTGTCGGCCTCTACTTCTCGGTGGGAACATTATGTGCAGCTATAACGTTATATATCCTAACCTAAGGCAACCTAACATCTCGGTTGTAATATTTTACAACATTCCTTGCGTGTCGGCCTCTACTTCTCGGTGGGTACATTATGTACGTCTATAACGGTATATGTCCTAACCTAAGGCAACCTAACACCTCGTATGTAATATTATACAACATTCCTTGCGTGTCGGGGCCTACTTTTCCGTGGGAACATTATATACTTCTATAACGTTATATATCCTAACCGAAGGCAACATAACATCTCGGATGTAATATTTTACAGCATTTCTTGCGTGTCGGCACCTACTTTTCGGTGGTAACATTATATACGTCTATAACGTTATATGTCCTATCCTAGGGCAACCTAACATCTCGGATGTAATATTTTACAACATTCCTTGCGTGTCGGCCCCTACTTCTCGGTGGGAACATTATGCACGTCTATAACGTTATATGTCCTATCCTAAGGCAACCTAACATCTCGTATGTAATATTTTACAATATTCGTGGCGTGTCGGCACCTACTTTTCGGTGGTAACATTATATACGTCTATAACGTTATATGTTCTATCCTAGGGCAACCTAACATCTCGGATGTAATATTTTACAACATTCCTTTCGTGTCGGCCCCTACTTCTCGGTGGGAACATTATATACGGCTCATAACGTTATATGTCCTAACCTAAGGCAACCTAACACCTCGGATGTAATATATAACAACATTCGTGGCGTGTCGGCCACTACATCTCGGTGGGAACATTATGTGCAGCTACAACGTAATATGTCCTAACCTAAGGCAGCCTAACATCTCGGACGTGATATTTTACAACATTCCTTGCGTGTCGACCCCTACTCCTCGGTGGGAACATTATGTACGTCTATAACGTTATATATCCTAACGTATGGCAACCTAACATTTCGGATGTAATATTTTCCAACATTCCTTGCGTGTCGGCACCTACTTCTCGGTGGTAACATTACATACGTCTATAACGTTATATATCCTATCCTAGGGCCACCTAACACCTCGTATGTAATATTTTACAATATTCGTGGCGTGTCGGCACCTACTTTTCGGTGGTAACATTATATTCGTCTATAACGTTATATGTCCTATCCTAGGGCAACCTAACATCTCGGATGTAATATTTTACAACATTCCTTGCGTGTCGGTCCCTACTTCTCGGTGGGAACATTATGTACGGCTATAACTTTATATGTCCTAACCTAAGGCAACCTAACACCTCGGATGTAATATTTAACAACGTTCGTTGCGTGCCGGCCTCTACTTCACGGTGGGAACATTATGTACGTCTATAAGGTTATGTGCCCTAACCTAAGGCACCTAACACCTCGTATGTAATATTTTACAACATTCGTGGCGTGTAGGCTTCTACTTCTCGGTGGGAACATTATGTACGTCTATAACGTTATATATCCTAACGTAAGGCAACCTAACATCTCGGATGTAATATTTTCCAACATTCCTTGCGTGTCGGCACCTACTTCTCGGTGGGAACATTATGTACGGCTGTAACGTTATATGTCCTAACCTAAGGCAACCTAACACCTCGGATGTAATATTTTACAACATTCCTTGCGTGTCGGCGCATACTGCTCCGTGGGAATATTATATACGTCTATAACCTTATATATCCTAACCGAAGGCAACCTAACATCTCGAATGTAATATTTTACAACATTCCTTGCGTGTCGGCGCCTACTTATCCGTGGGAACATTATATACTTCTATAACGTTATATATCCTAACCGAAGGCAACATAACATCTTGGACGCGATATTTTACAACATTCGTGGCGTGTCGGCCTCTACTTCTCGGTGGGAACATTATGTACGGCTGTAACGTTATATGTCCTAACCTAAGGCAACCTAACATCTCGGACACAATATTTAACAACATTCGTTACGTGTCGACCCTTACTCCTGGGTAGGAACATTATGTACGTCTATAACGTTATATATCCTAACCTAAGGCAACCTAACATATCGGATGTAATATTTTACAACATTCCTTGCGTGTCGGCCCCTTCTTCTTGGTGGGAAAATTATGTACGTATATAACGTTATATGTCCTAACCTAAGCAAACCTATCATCTCGGATGTAATATTTCACAACATTCGTGGCGTGTCGGCCTCTACTTCTCGGTGTGAACATTATGTACGTCTATAACGTTATGTGCCCTAACCTAAGGCAACCTAACACCTTGTATGTAATATTTTACAACATTCGTGGCGTGTAGGGCTCTACTTCTCGGTGGGAACATTATGCACGTATATAACGTTATATGTCCTAACCTAAGGCAACCTAACACCTCGTATGTAATATTTTACAACATTCGTGGCGTGTCGGCACCTACTTTTCGGTGGTAACATTATATACGTCTATAACGTTATATGTCCTATCCTAGGGCAACCTAACATCTCGGACGTAATATTTTACAACATTCCTTGCGTGTCGGCCCCTACTTCTCGGTGGGAACATTATGTACGGCTATAACGTTATATGTCCTAACCTAAGGCAACCTAATACCTCGGATGTAATATTTTACAACATTCCTTGCGTGTCGGCGCATACTGCTCCGTGGGAATATTATATACGTCTATAACCTTATATATCCTAACCTAAGGCAACCGAACATCTCGAATGTAATATTTTACAACATTCCTTGCGTGTCGGCGCCTACTTATCCGTGGGAACATTGTATACTTCTACAACGTTATATATCCTAACCGAAGGCAACATAACATCTCGGAGGCGATATTTTACAACATTCGTGGCGTGTCGGCCTCTACTTCTCGGTGGGAACATTATGTGCAGCTATAACGTTATATATCCTAACCTAAGGCAACCTAACATCTCGGATGTAATATTTTCCAACATTCCTTGCGTGTCGGCCCCTACTTCTTTGTGGGAACATTATGTACGTATGTAACGTTATATGTCCTAACCTAAGCAAACCTAACATCTAGGATGTAATATTTCTCAACATTCGTGGCGTGTCGGCCTCTACTTCTCGGTGGGAACATTATGTACGTATATAACGTTATACGTCCTAACCTAAGCAAACCTAACATCTCGGATGTAATATTTCACAATGTTCGTTGCGTGCCGGCCTCTACTTCACGGTGGGAACATTATGTACGTCTATAAGGTTATGTGCCCTAACCTAAGGCACCTAACACCTCGTATGTAATATTTTACAACATTCGTGGCGTGTAGGCTTCTACTTCTCGGTGGGAACATTATGTACGTCTATAACGTTATATATCCTAACGTAAGGCAACCTAACACCTCGGATGTAATATTTTACAACATTCCTTGCGTGTCGGCGCATACTGCTCCGTGGGAATATTATATACGTCTATAACCTTATATATCCTAACCGAAGGCAACCTAACATCTCGAATGTAATATTTTACAACATTCCTTGCGTGTCGGCGCCTACTTATCCGTGGGAACATTATATACTTCTATAACGTTATATATCCTAACCGAAGGCAACATAACATCTTGGACGCGATATTTTACAACATTCGTGGCGTGTCGGCCTCTACTTCTCGGTGGGAACATTATGTACGGCTGTAACGTTATATGTCCTAACCTAAGGCAACCTAACATCTCGGACACAATATTTAACAACATTCGTTACGTGTCGACCCTTACTCCTGGGTAGGAACATTATGTACGTCTATAACGTTATATATCCTAACCTAAGGCAACCTAACATATCGGATGTAATATTTTACAACATTCCTTGCGTGTCGGCCCCTTCTTCTTGGTGGGAAAATTATGTACGTATATAACGTTATATGTCCTAACCTAAGCAAACCTATCATCTCGGATGTAATATTTCACAACATTCGTGGCGTGTCGGCCTCTACTTCTCGGTGTGAACATTATGTACGTCTATAACGTTATGTGCCCTAACCTAAGGCAACCTAACACCTCGTATGTAATATTTTACAACATTCGTGGCGTGTAGGGCTCTACTTCTCGGTGGGAACATTATGCACGTATATAACGTTATATGTCCTAACCTAAGGCAACCTAACACCTCGTATGTAATATTTTACAACATTCGTGGCGTGTCGGCACCTACTTTTCGGTGGTAACATTATATACGTCTATAACGTTATATGTCCTATCCTAGGGCAACCTAACATCTCGGACGTAATATTTTACAACATTCCTTGCGTGTCGGCCCCTACTTCTCGGTGGGAACATTATGTACGGCTATAACGTTATATGTCCTAACCTAAGGCAACCTAATACCTCGGATGTAATATTTTACAACATTCCTTGCGTGTCGGCGCATACTGCTCCGTGGGAATATTATATACGTCTATAACCTTATATATCCTAACCTAAGGCAACCGAACATCTCGAATGTAATATTTTACAACATTCCTTGCGTGTCGGCGCCTACTTATCCGTGGGAACATTGTATACTTCTACAACGTTATATATCCTAACCGAAGGCAACATAACATCTCGGAGGCGATATTTTACAACATTCGTGGCGTGTCGGCCTCTACTTCTCGGTGGGAACATTATGTGCAGCTATAACGTTATATATCCTAACCTAAGGCAACCTAACATCTCGGATGTAATATTTTCCAACATTCCTTGCGTGTCGGCCCCTACTTCTTTGTGGGAACATTATGTACGTATGTAACGTTATATGTCCTAACCTAAGCAAACCTAACATCTAGGATGTAATATTTCTCAACATTCGTGGCGTGTCGGCCTCTACTTCTCGGTGGGAACATTATGTACGTATATAACGTTATACGTCCTAACCTAAGCAAACCTAACATCTCGGATGTAATATTTCACAATGTTCGTTGCGTGCCGGCCTCTACTTCACGGTGGGAACATTATGTACGTCTATAAGGTTATGTGCCCTAACCTAAGGCACCTAACACCTCGTATGTAATATTTTACAACATTCGTGGCGTGTAGGCTTCTACTTCTCGGTGGGAACATTATGTACGTCTATAACGTTATATATCCTAACGTAAGGCAACCTAACACCTCGGATGTAATATTTTACAACATTCCTTGCGTGTCGGCGCATACTGCTCCGTGGGAATATTATATACGTCTATAACCTTATATATCCTAACCGAAGGCAACCTAACATCTCGAATGTAATATTTTACAACATTCCTTGCGTGTCGGCGCCTACTTATCCGTGGGAACATTATATACTTCTATAACGTTATATATCCTAACCGAAGGCAACATAACATCTTGGACGCGATATTTTACAACATTCGTGGCGTGTCGGCCTCTACTTCTCGGTGGGAACATTATGTACGGCTGTAACGTTATATGTCCTAACCTAAGGCAACCTAACATCTCGGACACAATATTTAACAACATTCGTTACGTGTCGACCCTTACTCCTGGGTAGGAACATTATGTACGTCTATAACGTTATATATCCTAACCTAAGGCAACCTAACATATCGGATGTAATATTTTACAACATTCCTTGCGTGTCGGCCCCTTCTTCTTGGTGGGAAAATTATGTACGTATATAACGTTATATGTCCTAACCTAAGCAAACCTATCATCTCGGATGTAATATTTCACAACATTCGTGGCGTGTCGGCCTCTACTTCTCGGTGTGAACATTATGTACGTCTATAACGTTATGTGCCCTAACCTAAGGCAACCTAACACCTCGTATGTAATATTTTACAACATTCGTGGCGTGTAGGCCTCTACTTCTCGGTGGGAACATTATGCACGTCTATAACGTTATATGTCCTAACCTAAGGCAACCTAACACCTCGTATGTAATATTTTACAACATTCGTGGCGTGTCGACACCTACTTTTCTGTGGTAACATTATATACGTCTATAACGTTATATGTCCTATCCTAGGGCAACCTAACATCTCGGATGTAATATTTTACAACATTCCTTGCGTGTCGGCCCCTACTTCTTGGTGGGAACATTGTGTACGTATATAACGTTATATGTCCTACCCTAAGCAAACCTAACATCTCGGATGTAATATTTCACAACATTCGTGGCGTGTCGGCCTCTACATCTCGGTGGGAACATTATATACGTCTATAACGTTATGTGCCCTAACCTAAGGCAACCTAACACCTCGTATGTAATATTTTACAACATTCGTGGCGTATAGGCACCTACTTCTCGGTGGGAACATTATGTACTTCTATAACGTTATATATCCTAACGTAAGGCAACCTAACATCTCGGATTTAATATTTTCCAACATTCCTTGCGTGTCGGCACCTACTTCTCGGTGGGAACATTATGTGCGTCTATAACGTTATATGTCCTACCCTAAGCAAACCTAACATCTCGGATGTAATGTTTCACAACATTCGTGGCGTGTCGGCCTCTACTTCTCGGTGGGAACATTATGTACGTCTATAACGTTATGTGCCCTAACCTAAGGCAACCTAACACCTCGTATGTAATATTTTACAACATTCCTTGCGTGTCGGCCCCTATTTCTTGGTGCGAACATTATGTACGTATATAACGTTATATGTCCTATCCTATGGCAACCTAACACCTCGTATGTAATATTTTACAACATTCGTGGCGTGTGGGCCTCTACTTCTCGGTGGGTACATTATGTACGTCTATAACGGTATATGTCCTAACCTAAGGCAACCTAACACCTCGTATGTAATATTTTACAACATTACTTGCGTGTCGGCGCCTACTTATCCGTGGGAACATTATACACTTCTATAACTTTATATATCCTAACCGAAGGCAACATAACATCTCGGGCGTGATATTTTACAACATTCGTGGCGTGTCGGCCTCTACTTCTCGGTGGGAACATTATGTGCAGCTATAACGTTATATATCCTAACCTAAGGCAACCTAACATCTCGGATGTAATATTTTCCAACATTCCTTGCGTGTCGGCACCTACTTCTCGGTGGGAACATTATGTACGGCTGTAACGTTATATGTCCTAACCTAAGGCAACCTAACATCTCGGACACAATATTTAACAACATTCGTTACGTGTCGACCCTTACTCCTGGGTAGGAACATTATGTACGTCTATAACGTTATATATCCTAACCTAAGGCAACCTAACATATCGGATGTAATATTTTACAACATTCCTTGCGTGTCGGCCCCTTCTTCTTGGTGGGAAAATTATGTACGTATATAACGTTATATGTCCTAACCGAAACAAACCTATCATCTCGGATGTAATATTTCACAACATTCGTGGCGTGTCGGCCTCTACTTCTCGGTGTGAACATTATGTACGTCTATAACGTTATGTGCCCTAACCTAAGGCAACCTAACACCTCGTATGTAATATTTTACAACATTCGTGGCGTGTAGGGCTCTACTTCTCGGTGGGAACATTATGCACGTCTATAACGTTATATGTCCTAACCTAAGGCAACCTAACACCTCGTATGTAATATTTTACAACATTCGTGGCGTGTCGGCACCTACTTTTCGGTGGTAACATTATATACGTCTATAACGTTATATGTCCTATCCTAGGGCAACCTAACATCTCGGATGTAATATTTTACAACATTCCTTGCGTGTCGGCCCCTACTTCTCGGTGGGAACATTATGTACGGCTATAACGTTATATGTCCTAACCTAAGGCAACCTAACACCTCGGATGTAATATTTTACAACATTCCTTGCGTGTCGGCGCATACTGCTCCGTGGGAATATTATATACGTCTATAACCTTATATATCCTAACCGAAGGCAACCTAACATCTCGAATGTAATATTTTACAACATTCCTTGCGTGTCGGCGCCTACTTATCCGTGGGAACATTATATACTTCTATAACGTTATATATCCTAACCGAAGGCAACATAACATCTTGGACGCGATATTTTACAACATTCGTGGCGTGTCGGCCTCTACTTCTCGGTGGGAACATTATGTACGGCTGTAACGTTATATGTCCTAACCTAAGGCAACCTAACATCTCGGACACAATATTTAACAACATTCGTTACGTGTCGACCCTTACTCCTGGGTAGGAACATTATGTACGTCTATAACCTTATATATCCTAACCTAAGGCAACCTAACATATCGGATGTAATATTTTACAACATTCCTTGCGTGTCGGCCCCTTCTTCTTGGTGGGAAAATTATGTACGTATATAACGTTATATGTCCTAACCTAAGCAAACCTATCATCTCGGATGTAATATTTCACAACATTCGTGGCGTGTCGGCCTCTACTTCTCGGTGTGAACATTATGTACGTCTATAACGTTATGTGCCCTAACCTAAGGCAACCTAACACCTCGTATGTAATATTTTACAACATTCGTGGCGTGTAGGGCTCTACTTCTCGGTGGGAACATTATGCACGTATATAACGTTATATGTCCTAACCTAAGGCAACCTAACACCTCGTATGTAATATTTTACAACATTCGTGGCGTGTCGGCACCTACTTTTCGGTGGTAACATTATATACGTCTATAACGTTATATGTCCTATCCTAGGGCAACCTAACATCTCGGACGTAATATTTTACAACATTCCTTGCGTGTCGGCCCCTACTTCTCGGTGGGAACATTATGTACGGCTATAACGTTATATGTCCTAACCTAAGGCAACCTAATACCTCGGATGTAATATTTTACAACATTCCTTGCGTGTCGGCGCATACTGCTCCGTGGGAATATTATATACGTCTATAACCTTATATATCCTAACCTAAGGCAACCGAACATCTCGAATGTAATATTTTACAACATTCCTTGCGTGTCGGCGCCTACTTATCCGTGGGAACATTGTATACTTCTACAACGTTATATATCCTAACCGAAGGCAACATAACATCTCGGAGGCGATATTTTACAACATTCGTGGCGTGTCGGCCTCTACTTCTCGGTGGGAACATTATGTGCAGCTATAACGTTATATATCCTAACCTAAGGCAACCTAACATCTCGGATGTAATATTTTCCAACATTCCTTGCGTGTCGGCCCCTACTTCTTTGTGGGAACATTATGTACGTATGTAACGTTATATGTCCTAACCTAAGCAAACCTAACATCTAGGATGTAATATTTCTCAACATTCGTGGCGTGTCGGCCTCTACTTCTCGGTGGGAACATTATGTACGTATATAACGTTATACGTCCTAACCTAAGCAAACCTAACATCTCGGATGTAATATTTCACAATGTTCGTTGCGTGCCGGCCTCTACTTCACGGTGGGAACATTATGTACGTCTATAAGGTTATGTGCCCTAACCTAAGGCACCTAACACCTCGTATGTAATATTTTACAACATTCGTGGCGTGTAGGCTTCTACTTCTCGGTGGGAACATTATGTACGTCTATAACGTTATATATCCTAACGTAAGGCAACCTAACACCTCGGATGTAATATTTTACAACATTCCTTGCGTGTCGGCGCATACTGCTCCGTGGGAATATTATATACGTCTATAACCTTATATATCCTAACCGAAGGCAACCTAACATCTCGAATGTAATATTTTACAACATTCCTTGCGTGTCGGCGCCTACTTATCCGTGGGAACATTATATACTTCTATAACGTTATATATCCTAACCGAAGGCAACATAACATCTTGGACGCGATATTTTACAACATTCGTGGCGTGTCGGCCTCTACTTCTCGGTGGGAACATTATGTACGGCTGTAACGTTATATGTCCTAACCTAAGGCAACCTAACATCTCGGACACAATATTTAACAACATTCGTTACGTGTCGACCCTTACTCCTGGGTAGGAACATTATGTACGTCTATAACGTTATATATCCTAACCTAAGGCAACCTAACATATCGGATGTAATATTTTACAACATTCCTTGCGTGTCGGCCCCTTCTTCTTGGTGGGAAAATTATGTACGTATATAACGTTATATGTCCTAACCTAAGCAAACCTATCATCTCGGATGTAATATTTCACAACATTCGTGGCGTGTCGGCCTCTACTTCTCGGTGTGAACATTATGTACGTCTATAACGTTATGTGCCCTAACCTAAGGCAACCTAACACCTCGTATGTAATATTTTACAACATTCGTGGCGTGTAGGCCTCTACTTCTCGGTGGGAACATTATGCACGTCTATAACGTTATATGTCCTAACCTAAGGCAACCTAACACCTCGTATGTAATATTTTACAACATTCGTGGCGTGTCGACACCTACTTTTCTGTGGTAACATTATATACGTCTATAACGTTATATGTCCTATCCTAGGGCAACCTAACATCTCGGATGTAATATTTTACAACATTCCTTGCGTGTCGGCCCCTACTTCTTGGTGGGAACATTGTGTACGTATATAACGTTATATGTCCTACCCTAAGCAAACCTAACATCTCGGATGTAATATTTCACAACATTCGTGGCGTGTCGGCCTCTACATCTCGGTGGGAACATTATATACGTCTATAACGTTATGTGCCCTAACCTAAGGCAACCTAACACCTCGTATGTAATATTTTACAACATTCGTGGCGTATAGGCACCTACTTCTCGGTGGGAACATTATGTACTTCTATAACGTTATATATCCTAACGTAAGGCAACCTAACATCTCGGATTTAATATTTTCCAACATTCCTTGCGTGTCGGCACCTACTTCTCGGTGGGAACATTATGTGCGTCTATAACGTTATATGTCCTACCCTAAGCAAACCTAACATCTCGGATGTAATGTTTCACAACATTCGTGGCGTGTCGGCCTCTACTTCTCGGTGGGAACATTATGTACGTCTATAACGTTATGTGCCCTAACCTAAGGCAACCTAACACCTCGTATGTAATATTTTACAACATTCCTTGCGTGTCGGCCCCTATTTCTTGGTGCGAACATTATGTACGTATATAACGTTATATGTCCTATCCTATGGCAACCTAACACCTCGTATGTAATATTTTACAACATTCGTGGCGTGTGGGCCTCTACTTCTCGGTGGGTACATTATGTACGTCTATAACGGTATATGTCCTAACCTAAGGCAACCTAACACCTCGTATGTAATATTTTACAACATTACTTGCGTGTCGGCGCCTACTTATCCGTGGGAACATTATACACTTCTATAACTTTATATATCCTAACCGAAGGCAACATAACATCTCGGGCGTGATATTTTACAACATTCGTGGCGTGTCGGCCTCTACTTCTCGGTGGGAACATTATGTGCAGCTATAACGTTATATATCCTAACCTAAGGCAACCTAACATCTCGGATGTAATATTTTCCAACATTCCTTGCGTGTCGGCACCTACTTCTCGGTGGGAACATTATGTACGGCTGTAACGTTATATGTCCTAACCTAAGGCAACCTAACATCTCGGACACAATATTTAACAACATTCGTTACGTGTCGACCCTTACTCCTGGGTAGGAACATTATGTACGTCTATAACGTTATATATCCTAACCTAAGGCAACCTAACATATCGGATGTAATATTTTACAACATTCCTTGCGTGTCGGCCCCTTCTTCTTGGTGGGAAAATTATGTACGTATATAACGTTATATGTCCTAACCGAAACAAACCTATCATCTCGGATGTAATATTTCACAACATTCGTGGCGTGTCGGCCTCTACTTCTCGGTGTGAACATTATGTACGTCTATAACGTTATGTGCCCTAACCTAAGGCAACCTAACACCTCGTATGTAATATTTTACAACATTCGTGGCGTGTAGGGCTCTACTTCTCGGTGGGAACATTATGCACGTCTATAACGTTATATGTCCTAACCTAAGGCAACCTAACACCTCGTATGTAATATTTTACAACATTCGTGGCGTGTCGGCACCTACTTTTCGGTGGTAACATTATATACGTCTATAACGTTATATGTCCTATCCTAGGGCAACCTAACATCTCGGATGTAATATTTTACAACATTCCTTGCGTGTCGGCCCCTACTTCTCGGTGGGAACATTATGTACGGCTATAACGTTATATGTCCTAACCTAAGGCAACCTAACACCTCGGATGTAATATTTTACAACATTCCTTGCGTGTCGGCGCATACTGCTCCGTGGGAATATTATATACGTCTATAACCTTATATATCCTAACCGAAGGCAACCTAACATCTCGAATGTAATATTTTACAACATTCCTTGCGTGTCGGCGCCTACTTATCCGTGGGAACATTATATACTTCTATAACGTTATATATCCTAACCGAAGGCAACATAACATCTTGGACGCGATATTTTACAACATTCGTGGCGTGTCGGCCTCTACTTCTCGGTGGGAACATTATGTACGGCTGTAACGTTATATGTCCTAACCTAAGGCAACCTAACATCTCGGACACAATATTTAACAACATTCGTTACGTGTCGACCCTTACTCCTGGGTAGGAACATTATGTACGTCTATAACCTTATATATCCTAACCTAAGGCAACCTAACATATCGGATGTAATATTTTACAACATTCCTTGCGTGTCGGCCCCTTCTTCTTGGTGGGAAAATTATGTACGTATATAACGTTATATGTCCTAACCTAAGCAAACCTATCATCTCGGATGTAATATTTCACAACATTCGTGGCGTGTCGGCCTCTACTTCTCGGTGTGAACATTATGTACGTCTATAACGTTATGTGCCCTAACCTAAGGCAACCTAACACCTCGTATGTAATGTTTTACAACATTCGTGGCGTGTAGGGCTCTACTTCTCGGTGGGAACATTATGCACGTCTATAACGTTATATGTCCTAACCTAAGGCAACCTAACACCTCGTATGTAATATTTTACAACATTCGTGGCGTGTCGGCACCTACTTTTCGGTGGTAACATTATATACGTCTATAACGTTATATGTCCTATCCTAGGGCAACCTAACATCTCGGACGTAATATTTTACAACATTCCTTGCGTGTCGGCCCCTACTTCTCGGTGGGAACATTATGTACGGCTATAACGTTATATGTCCTAACCTAAGGCAACCTAACACCTCGGATGTAATATTTTACAACATTCCTTGCGTGTCGGCGCATACTGCTCCGTGGGAATATTATATACGTCTATAACCTTATATATCCTAACCTAAGGCAACCTAACATCTCGAATGTAATATTTTACAACATTCCTTGCGTGTCGGCGCCTACTTATCCGTGGGAACATTACATACTTCTATAACGTTATATATCCTAACCGAAGGCAACATAACATCTCGGACGCGATATTTTACAACATTCGTGGCGTGTCGGCCTCTACTTCTCGGTGGGAACATTATGTGCAGCTATAACGTTATATATCCTAACCTAAGGCAACCTAACATCTCGGATGTAATATTTTCCAACATTCCTTGCGTGTCGGCCCCTACTTCTTTGTGGGAACATTATGTACGTATGTAACGTCATATGTCCTAACCTAAGCAAACCTAACATCTCGGATGTAATATTTCTCAACATTCGTGGCGTGTCGGCCTCTACTTCTCGGTGGGAACATTATGTACTTATATAACGTTATATGTCCTAACCTAAACAAACCTAACATCTCGGATGTAATATTTCACAACGTTCGTGGCGTGCCGGCCTCTACTTCACGGTGGGAACATTATGTACGTCTATAAGGTTATGTGCATTAACCTAAGGCACCTAACACCTCGTATGTAATATTTTACAACATTCATGGCGTGTAGGCCCCTTCTTCTTGGTGGGAAGATTATGTACGTATATAACGTTATATGTCCTAACCTAAGCAAACCTATCATCTCGGATGTAATATTTCACAACATTCGTGGCGTGTCGGCCTCTACTTCTCGGTGTGAACATTATGTACGTCTATAACGTTATGTGCCCTAACCTAAGGCAACCTAACACCTCGTATGTAATATTTTACAACATTCGTGGCGTGTAGGCCTCTACTTCTCGGTGGGAACATTATGCACGTCTATAACGTTATATGTCCTAACCTAAGGCAACCTAACACCTCGTATGTAATATTTTACAACATTCGTGGCGTGTCGACACCTACTTTTCTGTGGTAACATTATATACGTCTATAACGTTATATGTCCTATCCTAGGGCAACCTAACATCTCGGATGTAATATTTTACAACATTCCTTGCGTGTCGGCCCCTACTTCTTGGTGGGAACATTGTGTACGTATATAACGTTATATGTCCTACCCTAAGCAAACCTAACATCTCGGATGTAATATTTCACAACATTCGTGGCGTGTCGGCCTCTACATCTCGGTGGGAACATTATATACGTCTATAACGTTATGTGCCCTAACCTAAGGCAACCTAACACCTCGTATGTAATATTTTACAACATTCGTGGCGTATAGGCACCTACTTCTCGGTGGGAACATTATGTACTGCTATAACGTTATATGTCCTAACCTAAGGCAACCTAACATCTCGGATGTAATAATTTACAACATTCGTGGAGTGTCGCCCCTACCTCACGGTGGGAATATTATATACGTCTAAAACGTTATATGTCCTAACCTAAGGCAACCTATCATCTCGGATGTAATATTTTACAGCATTTCTTGCGTGTCGGCACCTACTTTTCGGTGGTAACATTATATACGTCTATAACGTAATATGTCCTAACCTAAGGCAGCCTAACATCTCGGATGTAATATTTTACAACATTCCTTGCGTGTCGGCACCTACTTTTCTGTGGTAACATTATATACGTCTATAACGTTATATGTCCTATCCTAGGGCAAGCTAACATCTCGGATGTAATATTTTACAACATTCCTTGCGTGTCGGCCCCTACTTCTCGGTGCGAACATTATATACTTCTATAACGTTATATATCCTAACCGAAGGCAACTAAACATCTCGGACGTGATATTTTACAACATTCCTTGCGTGTCGACCCCTACTCCTCGGTGGGAACATTATGTACGTCTATAACGTTATATATCCTAACGTATGGCAACCTAACATTTCGGATGTAATATTTTCCAACATTCCTTGCGTGTCGGCACCTACTTCTCGGTGGTAACATTACATACGTTTATAACGTTATATATCCTATCCTAGGGCCACCTAACACCTCGTATGTAATATTTTACAATATTCGTGGCGTGTCGGCACCTACTTTTCGGTGGTAACATTATATTCGTCTATAACGTTATATGTCCTATCCTAGGGCAACCTAACATCTCGGATGTAATATTTTACAACATTCCTTGCGTGTCGGTCCCTACTTCTCGGTGGGAACATTATGTACGGCTATAACTTTATATGTCCTAACCTAAGGCAACCTAACACCTCGGATGTAATATTTAACAACGTTCGTTGCGTGACGGCCTCTACTTCACGGTGGGAACATTATGTACGTCTATAAGGTTATGTGCCCTAACCTAAGGCACCTAACACCTCGTATGTAATATTTTACAACATTCGTGGCGTGTAGGCTTCTACTTCTCGGTGGGAACATTATGTACGTCTATAACGTTATATATCCTAACGTAAGGCAACCTAACATCTCGGATGTAATATTTTCCAACATTCCTTGCGTGTCGGCACCTACTTCTCGGTGGGAACATTATGTACGGCTGTAACGTTATATGTCCTAACCTAAGGCAACCTAACACCTCGGATGTAATATTTTACAACATTCCTTGCGTGTCGGCGCATACTGCTCCGTGGGAATATTATATACGTCTATAACCTTATATATCCTAACCGAAGGCAACCTAACATCTCGAATGTAATATTTTACAACATTCCTTGCGTGTCGGCGCCTACTTATCCGTGGGAACATTATATACTTCTATAACGTTATATATCCTAACCGAAGGCAACATAACATCTTGGACGCGATATTTTACAACATTCGTGGCGTGTCGGCCTCTACTTCTCGGTGGGAACATTATGTACGGCTGTAACGTTATATGTCCTAACCTAAGGCAACCTAACATCTCGGACACAATATTTAACAACATTCGTTACGTGTCGACCCTTACTCCTGGGTAGGAACATTATGTACGTCTATAACGTTATATATCCTAACCTAAGGCAACCTAACATATCGGATGTAATATTTTACAACATTCCTTGCGTGTCGGCCCCTTCTTCTTGGTGGGAAAATTATGTACGTATATAACGTTATATGTCCTAACCTAAGCAAACCTATCATCTCGGATGTAATATTTCACAACATTCGTGGCGTGTCGGCCTCTACTTCTCGGTGTGAACATTATGTACGTCTATAACGTTATGTGCCCTAACCTAAGGCAACCTAACACCTCGTATGTAATATTTTACAACATTCGTGGCGTGTAGGGCTCTACTTCTCGGTGGGAACATTATGCACGTATATAACGTTATATGTCCTAACCTAAGGCAACCTAACACCTCGTATGTAATATTTTACAACATTCGTGGCGTGTCGGCACCTACTTTTCGGTGGTAACATTATATACGTCTATAACGTTATATGTCCTATCCTAGGGCAACCTAACATCTCGGACGTAATATTTTACAACATTCCTTGCGTGTCGGCCCCTACTTCTCGGTGGGAACATTATGTACGGCTATAACGTTATATGTCCTAACCTAAGGCAACCTAATACCTCGGATGTAATATTTTACAACATTCCTTGCGTGTCGGCGCATACTGCTCCGTGGGAATATTATATACGTCTATAACCTTATATATCCTAACCTAAGGCAACCTAACATCTCGAATGTAATATTTTACAACATTCCTTGCGTGTCGGCGCCTACTTATCCGTGGGAACATTGTATACTTCTATAACGTTATATATCCTAACCGAAGGCAACATAACATCTCGGAGGCGATATTTTACAACATTCGTGGCGTGTCGGCCTCTACTTCTCGGTGGGAACATTATGTGCAGCTATAACGTTATATATCCTAACCTAAGGCAACCTAACATCTCGGATGTAATATTTTCCAACATTCCTTGCGTGTCGGCCCCTACTTCTTTGTGGCAACATTATGTACGTATGTAACGTTATATGTCCTAACCTAAGCAAACCTAACATCTCGGATGTAATATTTCTCAACATTCGTGGCGTGTCGGCCTCTACTTCTCGGTGGGAACATTATGTACTTATATAACGTTATATGTCCTAACCTAAACAAACCTAACATCTCGGATGTAATATTTCACAACGTTCGTGGCGTGCCGGCCTCTACTTCACGGTGGGAACATTATGTACGTCTATAAGGTTATGTGCATTAACCTAAGGCACCTAACACCTCGTATGTAATATTTTACAACATTCATGGCGTGTAGGCCCCTTCTTCTTGGTGGGAAAATTATGTACGTATATAACGTTATATGTCCTAACCTAAGCAAACCTATCATCTCGGATGTAATATTTCACAACATTCGTGGCGTGTCGGCCTCTACTTCTCGGTGTGAACATTATGTACGTCTATAACGTTATGTGCCCTAACCTAAGGCAACCTAACACCTCGTATGTAATATTTTACAACATTCGTGGCGTATAGGCACCTACTTCTCGGTGGGAACATTATGTACTTCTATAACGTTATATATCCTAACGTAAGGCAACCTAACATCTCGGATTTAATATTTTCCAACATTCCTTGCGTGTCGGCACCTACTTCTCGGTGGGAACATTATGTGCGTCTATAACGTTATATGTCCTACCCTAAGCAAACCTAACATCTCGGATGTAATATTTCACAACATTCGTGGCGTGTCGGCCTCTACATCTCGGTGGGAACATTATATACGTCTATAACGTTATGTGCCCTAACCTAAGGCAACCTAACACCTCGTATGTAATATTTTACAACATTCGTGGCGTATAGGCACCTACTTCTCGGTGGGAACATTATGTACTTCTATAACGTTATATATCCTAACGTAAGGCAACCTAACATCTCGGATTTAATATTTTCCAACATTCCTTGCGTGTCGGCACCTACTTCTCGGTGGGAACATTATGTGCGTCTATAACGTTATATGTCCTACCCTAAGCAAACCTAACATCTCGGATGTAATATTTCACAACATTCGTGGCGTGTCGGCCTCTACATCTCGGTGGGAACATTATATACGTCTATAACGTTATGTGCCCTAACCTAAGGCAACCTAACACCTCGTATGTAATATTTTACAACATTCGTGGCGTATAGGCACCTACTTCTCGGTGGGAACATTATGTACTTCTATAACGTTATATATCCTAACGTAAGGCAACCTAACATCTCGGATTTAATATTTTCCAACATTCCTTGCGTGTCGGCACCTACTTCTCGGTGGGAACATTATGTGCGTCTATAACGTTATATGTTCTATCCTAGGGCAACCTAACATGTCGGATGTAATATTTTACAACATTCCTTGCGTGTCGGCCCCTACTTCTTGGTGGGAACATTATGTACGTATATAACGTTATATGTCCTAACATAAGCAAACCTAACATCTCGGATGTAATGTTTCACAACATTCGTGGCGTGTCGGCCTCTACTTCTCGGTGGGAACATTATGTACGTCTATAACGTTATGTGCCCTAACCTAAGGCAACCTAACACCTCGTATGTAATATTTTACAACATTCCTTGCGTGTCGGCCCCTATTTCTTGGTGCGAACATTATGTACGTATATAACGTTATATGTCCTATCCTATGGCAACCTAACACCTCGTATGTAATATTTTACAACATTCGTGGCGTGTGGGCCTCTACTTCTCGGTGGGTACATTATGTACGTCTATAACGGTATATGTCCTAACCTAAGGCAACCTAACACCTCGTATGTAATATTTTACAACATTACTTGCGTGTCGGCGCCTACTTATCCGTGGGAACATTATACACTTCTATAACTTTATATATCCTAACCGAAGGCAACATAACATCTCGGACGTGATATTTTACAACATTCGTGGCGTGTCGGCCTCTACTTCTCGGTGGGAACATTATGTGCAGCTATAACGTTATATATCCTAACCTAAGGCAACCTAACATCTCGGATGTAATATTTTACTACATTCCTTGCGTGTCGGCCCCTACTTCTTTGTGGGAACATTATGTACGTATGTAACGTTATATGTCCTAACCTAAGCAAACCTAACATCTCGGATGTAATATTTCTCAACATTCGTGGCGTGCCGGCCTCTACTTCTCGGTGAGAACATTATGTACGTATATAACGTTATATGTCCTAACCTAAGCAAACCTAACATCTCGGATGTAATATTTCACAACGTTCGTGGCGTGCCGGCCTCTACTTCACGGTGGGAACATTATGTACGTCTATAAGGTTATGTGCCCTAACCTAAGGCACGTAACACCTCGTATGTAATATTTTAAAACATTCGTGGCGTGTAGGCCTGTACTTCTCGGTGGGAACATTATGTACGTCTATAACGTTATATATCCTAACGTAAGGCAACCTAACATCTCGGATGTAATATTTTCCAACATTCCTTGCGTGTCGGCACCTACTTCTCGGTGGGAACATTATGTACGGCTGTAACGTTATATGTCCTAACCTAAGGCAACCTAACATCTCGGACACAATATTTAACAACATTCGTTACGTGTCGACCCTTACTCCTCGGTAGGAACATTATGTACGTCTATAACGTTATATATCCTAACCTAAGGAAACCTAACATC
Source organism: Xylocopa violacea (assembly GCA_963969225.1). Classification (NCBI taxonomy): domain Eukaryota; kingdom Metazoa; phylum Arthropoda; class Insecta; order Hymenoptera; family Apidae; genus Xylocopa; species Xylocopa violacea. The sequence continues at coordinate 1,844,580 of CAXAJV010000240.1, read as the reverse complement.
TCGGATGTAATATTTTACAACATTCCTTGCGTGTCGGCCCCTTCTTCTTGGTGGGAAAATTATGTACGTATATAACGTTATATGTCCTAACCTAAGCAAACCTATCATCTCGGATGTAATATTTCACAACATTCGTGGCATGTCGGCCTCTACTTCTCGGTGTGAACATTATGTACGTCGATAACGTTATGTGCCCTAACCTAAGGCAACCTAACACCTCGTATGTAATATTTTACAACATTCGTGGCGTGTAGGCCTCTACTTCTCGGTGGGAACATTATGCACGTCTATAACGTTATATGTCCTAACCTAAGGCAACCAAACACCTCGTATGTAATATTTTACAACATTCGTGGCGTGTCGGCACCTACTTTTCTGTGGTAACATTATATACGTCTATAACGTTATATGTCCTATCCTAGGGCAACCTAACATCTCGGATGTAATATTTTACAACATTCCTTGCGTGTCGGCCCCTACTTCTCGGTGCGAACATTATATACTTCTATAACGTTATATATCCTAACCGAAGGCAACTAAACATCTCGGACGTGATATTTTACAACATTCCTTGCGTGTCGACCCCTACTCCTCGGTGGGAACATTATGTACGTCTATAACGTTATATATCCTAACGTATGGCAACCTAACATTTCGGATGTAATATTTTCCAACACTCCTTGCGTGTCGGCACCTACTTCTCGGTGGTAACATTACATACGTCTATAACGTTATATATCCTATCCTATGGCAACCTAACACCTCGTATGTAATATTTTACAACATTCGTGGCGTGTGGGCCTCTACTTCTCGGTGGGTACATTATGTACGTCTATAACGGTATATGTCCTAACCTAAGGCAACCTAACACCTCGTATGTAATATTTTACAACATTACTTGCGTGTCGGCGCCTACTTATCCGTGGGAACATTATACACTTCTATAACTTTATATATCCTAACCGAAGGCAACATAACATCTCGGACGTGATATTTTATAACATTCGTGGCGTGTCGGCCTCTACTTCTCGGTGGGAACATTATGTGCAGCTATAACGTTATATATCCTAACCTAAGGCAACCTAACATCTCGGATGTAATATTTTACAACATTCCTTGCGTGTCGGCCCCTACTTCTTTGTGGGAACATTATGTACGTATGTAACGTTATATGTCCTAACCTAAGCAAACCTAACATCTCGGATGTAATATTTTACAACATTCCTTGCGTGTCGGCCCCTTCTTCTTGGTGGGAACATTATGTACGGCTGTAACGTTATATGTCCTAACCTAAGGCAACCTAACATCTCGGACACAATATTTAACAACATTCGTTACGTGTCGACCCTTACTCCTGGGTAGGAACATTATGTACGTCTATAACGTTATATATCCTAACCTAAGGCAACCTAACATATCGGATGTAATATTTTACAACATTCCTTGCGTGTCGGCCCCTTCTTCTTGGTGGGAAAATTATGTACGTATATAACGTTATATGTCCTAACCTAAGCAAACCTATCATCTCGGATGTAATATTTCACAACATTCGTGGCGTGTCGGCCTCTACTTCTCGGTGTGAACATTATGTACGTCTATAACGTTATGTGCCCTAACCTAAGGCAACCTAACACCTCGTATGTAATATTTTACAACATTCGTGGCGTGTAGGGCTCTACTTCTCGGTGGGAACATTATGCACGTCTATAACGTTATATGTCCTAACCTAAGGCAACCTAACACCTCGTATGTAATATTTTACAACATTCGTGGCGTGTCGGCCTCTACTTCTCGGCGGGAACATTATGTGCAGCTATAACGTTATATATCCTAACCTAAGGCAACCTAACATCTCGGATGTAATATTTTACAACATTCCTTGCGTGTCGGCCCCTACTTCTTTGTGGGAACATTATGTACGTATGTAACGTTATATGTCCTAACCTAAGCAAACCTAACATCTAGGATGTAATATTTCTCAACATTCGTGGCGTGTCGGCCTCTACTTCTCGGTGGGAACATTATGTACGTATATAACGTTATACGTCCTAACCTAAGCAAACCTAACATCTCGGATGTAATATTTCACAATGTTCGTTGCGTGCCGGCCTCTACTTCACGGTGGGAACATTATGTTCGTCTATAAGGTTATGTGCCCTAACCTAAGGCACCTAACACCTCGTATGTAATATTTTACAACATTCGTGGCGTGTAGGCTTCTACTTCTCGGTGGGAACATTATGTACGTATATAACGTTATATGTCCTAACCTAAGCAAACCTATCATCTCGGATGTAATATTTCACAACATTCGTGGCGTGTCGGCCTCTACTTCTCGGTGTGAACATTATGTACGTCTATAACGTTATGTGCCCTAACCTAAGGCAACCTAACACCTCGTATGTAATATTTTACAACATTCGTGGCGTGTAGGCCTCTACTTCTCGGTGGGAACATTATGCACGTCAATGACGTTATATGTCCTAACCTAAGGCAACCTAACACCTCGTATGTAATATTTTACAACATTCGTGGCGTGTCGGCACCTACATTTCGGTGGTAACATTATATACGTCTATAACGTTATATGTCCTATCCTAGGGCAACCTAACACCTCGGATGTAATATTTTACAACATTCCTTGCGTTTCGGCCCCTACTTCTCGGTGGGAACATTATGTGCAGCTATAACGTAATATGTCCTAACCTAAGGCAGCCTAACATCTCGGATGTAATATTTTACAACATTCCTTGCGTGTCGGCGCATACTGCTCCGTGGGAATATTATATACGTCTATAACGTTATATATACTAACCTAAGGCAACCTAACATCTCGGATGTAATATTTTACAACATTCCTTGCGTGTTGGCCCCTACATCTCGGTGGGAACATTATGTGCAGCTATAACGTAATATGTCCTAACCTAAGGCAGCCTAACATCTCGGATGTAATATTTTACAACATTCCTTGCGTGTCGGCGCACACTGCTCCGTGGGAATATTATATACGTCTATAACCTTATACATCCTAACCTAAGGCAACCTAACATCTCGGATGTAATATTTTACAACATTCCTTGCGTGTCGGCGCCTACTTATCCGTGGGAACATTATATACTTCTCTAACGTTATATATCCTAACCGAAGGCAACATAACATCTCGGACGTGATATTTTACAACATTCGTGGCGTGCCGGCCTCTACTTCTCGGTGGGAACATTATGTGCAGCTATAACGTTATATATCCTAACCTAAGGCAACCTAACATCTCGGATGTAATATTTTACAACATTCCTTGCGTGTCGGCCCCTACTTCTTTGTGGGAACATTATGTACGTATGTAACGTTATATGTCCTAACCTAAGCAAACCTAACATCTCGGATGTAATATTTCTCAACATTCGTGGCGTGTCGGCCTCTACTTCTCGGAGTGAACATTATGTACGTCTATAACGTTATGTGCCCTAACCTAAGGCAACCTAACTCATCGGACGTAATATTTCACAACATTCGTGGCGTGTAGGCCTCTACTTCTCGGTGGGAACATTATGTACGGCTATAACGTTATATGTCCTAACGTAAGGCAACCTAACACCTCGGATGTAATATTTTACAACATTCCTTGCGTGTCGGCGCATACTGCTCCGTGGGAATATTATATACGTCTATAACCTTTTATATCCTAACCTAAGGCAACCTAACATCTCGGATGTAATATTTTACAACATTCCTTGCGAGACGGCGCCTACTTATACGTGGGAACATTATATACCTCTATAAAGATATATATCCTAACCGAAGGCAACATAACATCTCGGACGTGATATTTTACAACATTCGTGGCGTGTCGGCCTCTACTTCTCGGTGGGAACATTATGTGCAGCTATAACGTTATATATCCTAACCTAAGGCAACCTAACATCTCGGATGTAATATTTTACAACATTCCTTGCGTGTCGGATTCTACTTCTCGGTGAGAACATTATGTGCAGCTATAACGTTATATATCCTAACCTAACGCAACCTAACATCTCGGATGTAATATTTTCCAACATTCCTTGCGTGTCGGCACCTACTTCTCGGTGGGAACATTACATACGTCTATAACGTTATATATCCTATCCTAGAGCAACCTAACATCTCGGACGTTATATGCTACACCATTCGTGGCGTGTCGGCCCCTACTTCTTGGTGGGAACATTATGTACGTATATAACGTTATATGTCATATCCTAAGGTAACCTAACATCCCGGATGTAATATTTTACAGCATTCCTTGCGCTTCGGCACCTACTTTTCGGTGGTAACATTATATACGTCTATAACGTTATATGTCCTATCCTAGGGCCACCTAACATCTCGGATGTAATATTTTACAACATTCCTTGCGTGTCGGCCCCTACTTCTCGGTGGGAACATTATGTGCAGCTATATCGTTATATATCCTAACCTAAGGCAACCTAACATCTCGGATGTAATATTTTACAACATTCCTTGCGTGTCGGGGCCTACTTATCCGTGGGAACATTATATACTTCTATAACGTTATATATACTAACCTAAGGCAACCTAACATCTCGGATGTAATATTTTCCAACATTCCTTGCGTGTCGGCACCTACTTCTCGGTGGGAACATTACATACGTCTATAACGTTATATATCCTATCCTAGAGCAACCTAACATCTCGGACGTTATATGCTACACCATTCGTGGCGTGTCGGCCCCTACTTCTTGGTGGGAACATTATGTACGTATATAACGTTATATGTCCTATCCTAAGGTAACCTAACATCCCGGATGTAATATTTTACAGCATTCCTTGCGCGTCGGCACCTACTTTTCGGTGGTAACATTATATACGTCTATAACGTTATATATACTAACCTAAGGCAACCTAACATCTCGGATGTAATATTTTACAACATTACTTGCGTGTCGGCGCCTACTTATCCGTGGGAACATTATACACTTCTATAACGTTATATATCCTAACCGAAGGCAACATAACATCTCGGACGTGATATTTTACAACATTCGTGGCGTGTCGGCCTCTACTTCTCGGTGGGAACATTATGTGCAGCTATAACGTTATATATCCTAACCTAAGGCAACCTAACATCTCGGATGTAATATTTTACAACATTCCTTGCGTGTCGGCCCCTACTTCTTTGTGGGAACATTATGTACGTATGTAACGTTATATGTCCTAACCTAAGCAAACCTCTCATCTCGGATGTAATATTTCACAACGTTCGTGGCGTGCCGGCATCTACTTCACGGTGGGAACATTATGTACGTCTATAACGTTATATATCCTAACCTAAGGCAACCTAACATCTCGGATGTAATATTTTACAACATTCCTTGCGTGTAGGCCTCTACTTCTCGGTGGGAACATTATGTACGGCTATAACGTTATATGTCCTAACCTAAGGCAACCTAACACCTCGGATGTAATATTTTACAACATTCCTTGCGTGTCGGCGCATACTGCTCCGTGGGAATATTATATACGTCTATAACCTTATATATCCTAACCTAAGGCAACCTAACATCTCGGATGTAATATTTTACAACATTCCTTGCGTGTCGGCGCCTACTTATACGTGGGAACATTATATACCTCTATAACGTTATATATCCTAACCGAAGGCAACATAACATCTCGGACGTGATATTTTACAACATTCGTGGCGTGTCGGCCTCTACTTCTCGGTGGGAACATTATGTGCAGCTATAACGTTATATATCCTAACCTAAGGCAACCTAACATCTCGGATGTAATATTTTACAACATTCCTTGCGTGTCGGCCTCTACTTCTCGGTGAGAACATTATGTGCAGCTATAACGTTATATATCCTAACCTAAGGCAACCTAACATCTCGGATGTAATATTTTCCAACATTCCTTGCGTGTCGGCACCTACTTCTCGGTGGGAACATTACATACGTCTATAACGTTATATATCCTATCCTAGAGCAACCTAACATCTCGGACGTTATATGCTACACCATTCGTGGCGTGTCGGCCCCTACTTCTTGGTGGGAACATTATGTACGTATATAACGTTATATGTCCTATCCTAAGGTAACCTAACATCCCGGATGTAATATTTTACAGCATTCCTTGCGCTTCGGCACCTACTTTTCGGTGGTAACATTATATACGTCTATAACGTTATATGTCCTATCCTAGGGCCACCTAACATCTCGGATGTAATATTTTACAACATTCCTTGCGTGTCGGCCCCTACTTCTCGGTGGGAACATTATGTACGGCTATAACGTTATATGTCCTATCCTAGGGCAACCTAACATCTCGGATGTAATATTTTACAACATTCCTTGCGTGTCGGCCCCTACTTCTCGGTGGGAACATTATGTGCAGCTATATCGTTATATATCCTAACCTAAGGCAACCTAACATCTCGGATGTAATATTTTACAACATTCCTTGCGTGTCGGGGCCTACTTATCCGTGGGAACATTATATACTTCTATAACGTTATATATACTAAGCTAAGGCAACCTAACATCTCGGATGTAATATTTTACAACATTACTTGCGTCTCGGCGCCTACTTATCCGTGGGAACATTATACACTTCTATAACGTTATATATCCTAACCGAAGGCAACATAACATCTCGGACGTGATATTTCACAACATTCGTGGCGTGTCGGCCTCTACTTCTCGGTGGGAACATTATGTGCAGCTATAACGTTATATATCCTAACCTAAGGCAACCTAACATCTCGGATGTAATATTTTACAACATTCCTTGCGTGTCGGCCTCTACTTCTCGGTGGGAACATTATGTGCAGCTATAACGTTATATATCCTAACCTAAGGCAACCTAACATCTCGGATGTAATATTTTACAACATTCCTTGCGTGTCGGCCCCTACTTCTTTGTGGGAACATTATGTACGTATGTAACGTTATATGTCCTAACCTAAGCAAACCTAACATCTCGGATGTAATATTTCTCAACATTCGTGGCGTGTCGGCCTCTACTTCTCGGTGGGAACATTATGTACGTATATAACGTTATATGTCCTAACCTAAGCAAACCTAACATCTCGGATGTAATATTTCACACCGTTCGTGGCGTGCCGGCATCTACTTCACGGTGGGAACATTATGTACGTCTATAAGGTTATGTGCCCTAACCTAAGGCACCTAACACCTCGTATGTAATATTTTACAACATTCGTGGCGTGTAGGCCTCTACTTCTCGGTGGGAACATTATGTACGTCTATAACGTTATATATCCTAACGTAAGGCAACCTAACATCTCGGATGTAATATTTTCCAACATTCCTTGCGTGTCGGCACCTACTTCTCGGTGGGAACATTATGTACGTCTATAAAGTTATGTGCCCTAACCTAAGGCAACCTAACACCTCGTATGTAATATTTTACAACATTCGTGGCGTGTAGGCCTCTACTTCTCGGTGGGAACATTATGTACGGCTATAACGTTATATGTCCTAACCTAAGGCACCCTAACATCTCGGATGTAATATTTTACAACATTCCTTGCGTGTCGGCCCCTACTTCTTTGTGGGAACATTATGTACGTATGTAACGTTATATGTCCTAACCTAAGCAAACCTAACATCTCGGATGTAATATTTCTCAACATTCGTGGCGTGTCGGCCTCTACTTCTCGGTGGGAACATTATGTACGTATATAACGTTATATGTCCTAACCTAAGTAAACCTCTCATCTCGGATGTAATATTTCACAACGTTCGTGGCGTGCCGGCATCTACTTCACGGTGGGAACATTATGTACGTCTATAAGGTTATGTGCCCTAACCTAAGGCACCTAACACCTCGTATGTAATATTTTACAACATTCGTGGCGTTTAGGCCTCTACTTCTCGGTGGGAACATTATGTACGTCTATAACGTTATATATCCTAACGTAAGGCAACCTAACATCTCGGATGTAATATTTTCCAACATTCCTTGCGTGTCGGCACCTACTTCTCGGTGGGAACATTACATACGTCTATAACGTTATATATCCTATCCTAGAGCAACCTAACATCTCGGACGTTATATGCTACACCATTCGTGGCGTGTCGGCCCCTACTTCTTGGTGGGAACATTATGTACGTATATAACGTTATATGTCCTATCCTAAGGTAACCTAACATCCCGGATGTAATATTTTACAGCATTCCTTGCGCTTCGGCACCTACTTTTCGGTGGTAACATTATATACGTCTATAACGTTATATGTCCTATCCTAGGGCCACCTAACATCTCGGATGTAATATTTTACAACATTCCTTGCGTGTCGGCCCCTACTTCTCGGTGGGAACATTATGTACGGCTATAACGTTATATGTCCTATCCTAGGGCAACCTAACATCTCGGATGTAATATTTTACAACATTCCTTGCGTGTCGGCCCCTACTTCTCGGTGGGAACATTATGTGCAGCTATATCGTTATATATCCTAACCTAAGGCAACCTAACATCTCGGATGTAATATTTTACAACATTCCTTGCGTGTCGGGGCCTACTTATCCGTGGGAACATTATATACTTCTATAACGTTATATATACTAAGCTAAGGCAACCTAACATCTCGGATGTAATATTTTACAACATTACTTGCGTCTCGGCGCCTACTTATCCGTGGGAACATTATACACTTCTATAACGTTATATATCCTAACCGAAGGCAACATAACATCTCGGACGTGATATTTCACAACATTCGTGGCGTGTCGGCCTCTACTTCTCGGTGGGAACATTATGTGCAGCTATAACGTTATATATCCTAACCTAAGGCAACCTAACATCTCGGATGTAATATTTTACAACATTCCTTGCGTGTCGGCCTCTACTTCTCGGTGGGAACATTATGTGCAGCTATAACGTTATATATCCTAACCTAAGGCAACCTAACATCTCGGATGTAATATTTTACAACATTCCTTGCGTGTCGGCCCCTACTTCTTTGTGGGAACATTATGTACGTATGTAACGTTATATGTCCTAACCTAAGCAAACCTAACATCTCGGATGTAATATTTCTCAACATTCGTGGCGTGTCGGCCTCTACTTCTCGGTGGGAACATTATGTACGTATATAACGTTATATGTCCTAACCTAAGCAAACCTAACATCTCGGATGTAATATTTCACACCGTTCGTGGCGTGCCGGCATCTACTTCACGGTGGGAACATTATGTACGTCTATAAGGTTATGTGCCCTAACCTAAGGCACCTAACACCTCGTATGTAATATTTTACAACATTCGTGGCGTGTAGGCCTCTACTTCTCGGTGGGAACATTATGTACGTCTATAACGTTATATATCCTAACGTAAGGCAACCTAACATCTCGGATGTAATATTTTCCAACATTCCTTGCGTGTCGGCACCTACTTCTCGGTGGGAACATTATGTACGTCTATAAAGTTATGTGCCCTAACCTAAGGCAACCTAACACCTCGTATGTAATATTTTACAACATTCGTGGCGTGTAGGCCTCTACTTCTCGGTGGGAACATTATGTACGGCTATAACGTTATATGTCCTAACCTAAGGCACCCTAACATCTCGGATGTAATATTTTACAACATTCCTTGCGTGTCGGCCCCTACTTCTTTGTGGGAACATTATGTACGTATGTAACGTTATATGTCCTAACCTAAGCAAACCTAACATCTCGGATGTAATATTTCTCAACATTCGTGGCGTGTCGGCCTCTACTTCTCGGTGGGAACATTATGTACGTATATAACGTTATATGTCCTAACCTAAGTAAACCTCTCATCTCGGATGTAATATTTCACAACGTTCGTGGCGTGCCGGCATCTACTTCACGGTGGGAACATTATGTACGTCTATAAGGTTATGTGCCCTAACCTAAGGCACCTAACACCTCGTATGTAATATTTTACAACATTCGTGGCGTTTAGGCCTCTACTTCTCGGTGGGAACATTATGTACGTCTATAACGTTATATATCCTAACGTAAGGCAACCTAACATCTCGGATGTAATATTTTCCAACATTCCTTGCGTGTCGGCACCTACTTCTCGGTGGGAACATTACATACGTCTATAACGTTATATATCCTATCCTAGAGCAACCTAACATCTCGGACGTTATATGCTACACCATTCGTGGCGTGTCGGCCCCTACTTCTTGGTGGGAACATTATGTACGTATATAACGTTATATGTCCTATCCTAAGGTTACCTAACATCCCGGATGTAATATTTTACAGCATTCCTTGCGCTTCGGCACCTACTTTTCGGTGGTAACATTATATACGTCTATAACGTTATATGTCCTATCCTAGGGCCACCTAACATCTCGGATGTAATATTTTACAACATTCCTTTCGTGTCGGCCCCTACTTCTCGGTGGGAACATTATGTACGGCTATAACGTTATATGTCCTATCCTAGGGCAACCTAACATCTCGGATGTAATATTTTACAACATTCCTTGCGTGTCGGCCCCTACTTCTCGGTGGGAACATTATGTGCAGCTATATCGTTATATATCCTAACCTAAGGCAACCTAACATCTCGGATGTAATATTTTACAACATTCCTTCCGTGTCGGGGCCTACTTATCCGTGGGAACATTATATACTTCTATAACGTTATATATACTAACCTAAGGCAACCTAACATCTCGGATGTAATATTTTACAACATTACTTGCGTGTCGGCGCCTACTTATCCGTGGGAACATTATACACTTCTATAACGTTATATATCCTAACCGAAGGCAACATAACATCTCGGACGTGATATTTTACAACATTCGTGGCGTGTCGGCCTCTACTTCTCGGTGGGAACATTATGTGCAGCTATAACGTTATATATCCTAACCTAAGGCAACCTAACATCTCGGATGTAATATTTTACAACATTCCTTGCGTGTCGGCCCCTACTTCTTTGTGGGAACATTATGTACGTATGTAACGTTATATGTCCTAACCTAAGCAAACCTAACATCTCGGATGTAATATTTCTCAACATTCGTGGCGTGTCGGCCTCTACTTCTCGGTGGGAACATTATGTGCAGCTATAACGTTATATATCCTAACCTAAGGCAACCTAACATCTCGGATGTAATATTTTCCAACATTCCTTGCGTGTCGGCCCCTACTTCTTTGTGGGAACATTATGTACGTATGTAACGTTATATGTCCTAACCTAAGCAAACCTAACATCTCGGATGTAATATTTCACAACATTCGTGGCGTGTCGGCCTCTACTTCTCGGTGGGAACATTATGTGCAGCTATAACGTTATATATCCTAACCTAAGGCAACCTAACATCTCGGATGTAATATTTTACAACATTCCTTGCGTGTCGGCCCCTACTTCTTTGTGGGAACATTATGTACGTATGTAACGTTATATGTCCTAACCTAAGCAAACCTCTCATCTCGGATGTAATATTTCACAACGTTCGTGGCGTGCCGGCATCTACTTCACGGTGGGAACATTATGTACGTCTATAACGTTATATATCCTAACCTAAGGCAACCTAACATCTCGGATGTAATATTTTACAACATTCCTTGCGTGTCGGCCCCCTCTTCTTGGTGGGAAAATTATGTACGTATATAACGTTCTATGTCCTAACCTAAGCAAACCTATCATCTCGGATGTAATATTTCACAACATTCGTGGCGTGTCGGCCTCTACTTCTCGGAGTGAACATTATGTACGTCTATAACGTTATGTGCCCTAACCTAAGGCAACCTCACACCTCGTATGTAATATTTTACAACATTCGTGGCGTGTAGGCCTCTACTTCTCGGTGGGAACATTATGTACGGCTATAACGTTATATGTCCTAACCTAAGGCAACCTAACACCTCGGATGTAATATTTTACAACATTCCTTGCGTGTCGGCGCATACTGCTCCGTGGGAATATTATATACGTCTATAACCTTATATATCCTAACCTAAGGCAACCTAACATCTCGGATGTAATATTTTACAACATTCCTTGCGTGTCGGCGCCTACTTATACGTGGGAACATTATATACCTCTATAACGTTATATATCCTAACCGAAGGCAACATAACATCTCGGACGTGATATTTTACAACATTCGTGGCGTGTCGGCCTCTACTTCTCGGTGGGAACATTATGTGCAGCTATAACGTTATATATCCTAACCTAAGGCAACCTAACATCTCGGATGTAATATTTTACAACATTCCTTGCGTGTCGGCCTCTACTTCTCGGTGAGAACATTATGTGCAGCTATAACGTTATATATCCTAACCTAAGGCAACCTAACATCTCGGATGTAATATTTTCCAACATTCCTTGCGTGTCGGCACCTACTTCTCGGTGGGAACATTACATACGTCTATAACGTTATATATCCTATCCTAGAGCAACCTAACATCTCGGACGTTATATGCTACACCATTCGTGGCGTGTCGGCCCCTACTTCTTGGTGGGAACATTATGTACGTATATAACGTTATATGTCCTATCCTAAGGTAACCTAACATCCCGGATGTAATATTTTACAGCATTCCTTGCGCTTCGGCACCTACTTTTCGGTGGTAACATTATATACGTCTATAACGTTATATGTCCTATCCTAGGGCCACCTAACATCTCGGATGTAATATTTTACAACATTCCTTGCGTGTCGGCCCCTACTTCTCGGTGGGAACATTATGTACGGCTATAACGTTATATGTCCTATCCTAGGGCAACCTAACATCTCGGATGTAATATTTTACAACATTCCTTGCGTGTCGGCCCCTACTTCTCGGTGGGAACATTATGTGCAGCTATATCGTTATATATCCTAACCTAAGGCAACCTAACATCTCGGATGTAATATTTTACAACATTCCTTGCGTGTCGGGGCCTACTTATCCGTGGGAACATTATATACTTCTATAACGTTATATATACTAACCTAAGGCAACCTAACATCTCGGATGTAATATTTTACAACATTACTTGCGTCTCGGCGCCTACTTATCCGTGGGAACATTATACACTTCTATAACGTTATATATCCTAACCGAAGGCAACATAACATCTCGGACGTGATATTTCACAACATTCGTGGCGTGTCGGCCTCTACTTCTCGGTGGGAACATTATGTGCAGCTATAACGTTATATATCCTAACCTAAGGCAACCTAACATCTCGGATGTAATATTTTACAACATTCCTTGCGTGTCGGCCTCTACTTCTCGGTGGGAACATTATGTGCAGCTATAACGTTATATATCCTAACCTAAGGCAACCTAACATCTCGGATGTAATATTTTACAACATTCCTTGCGTGTCGGCCCCTACTTCTTTGTGGGAACATTTTGTACGTATGTAACGTTATATGTCCTAACCTAAGCAAACCTAACATCTCGGATGTAATATTTCTCAACATTCGTGGCGTGTCGGCCTCTACTTCTCGGTGGGAACATTATGTACGTATATAACGTTATATGTCCTAACCTAAGCAAACCTAACATCTCGGATGTAATATTTCACAACGTTCGTGGCGTGCCGGCATCTACTTCACGGTGGGAACATTATGTACGTCTATAAGGTTATGTGCCCTAACCTAAGGCACCTAACACCTCGTATGTAATATTTTACAACATTCGTGGCGTGTAGGCCTCTACTTCTCGGTGGGAACATTATGTACGTCTATAACGTTATATATCCTAACGTAAGGCAACCTAACATCTCGGATGTAATATTTTCCAACATTCCTTGCGTGTCGGCACCTACTTCTCGGTGGGAACATTATGTACGTCTATAAAGTTATGTGCCCTAACCTAAGGCAACCTAACACCTCGTATGTAATATTTTACAACATTCGTGGCGTGTAGGCCTCTACTTCTCGGTGGGAACATTATGTACGGCTATAACGTTATATGTCCTAACCTAAGGCACCCTAACATCTCGGATGTAATATTTTACAACATTCCTTGCGTGTCGGCCCCTACTTCTTTGTGGGAACATTATGTACGTATGTAACGTTATATGTCCTAACCTAAGCAAACCTAACATCTCGGATGTAATATTTCTCAACATTCGTGGCGTGTCGGCCTCTACTTCTCGGTGGGATCATTATGTACGTATATAACGTTATATGTCCTAACCTAAGTAAACCTCTCATCTCGGATGTAATATTTCACAACGTTCGTGGCGTGCCGGCATCTACTTCACGGTGGGAACATTATGTACGTCTATAAGGTTATGTGCCCTAACCTAAGGCACCTAACACCTCGTATGTAATATTTTACAACATTCGTGGCGTGTAGGCCTCCACTTCTCGGTGGGAACATTATGTACGTCTATAACGTTATATATCCTAACGTAAGGCAACCTAACATCTCGGATGTAATATTTTCCAACATTCCTTGCGTGTCGGCACCTACTTCTCGGTGGGAACATTACATACGTCTATAACGTTATATATCCTATCCTAGAGCAACCTAACATCTCGGACGTTATATGCTACACCATTCGTGGCGTGTCGGCCCCTACTTCTTGGTGGGAACATTATGTACGTATATAACGTTATATGTCCTATCCTAAGGTAACCTAACATCCCGGATGTTATATTTTACAGCATTCCTTGCGCTTCGGCACCTACTTTTCGGTGGTAACATTATATACGTCTATAACGTTATATGTCCTATCCTAGGGCCACCTAACATCTCGGATGTAATATTTTACAACATTCCTTTCGTGTCGGCCCCTACTTCTCGGTGGGAACATTATGTACGGCTATAACGTTATATGTCCTATCCTAGGGCAACCTAACATCTCGGATGTAATATTTTACAACATTCCTTGCGTGTCGGCCCCTACTTCTCGGTGGGAACATTATGTGCAGCTATATCGTTATATATCCTAACCTAAGGCAACCTAACATCTCGGATGTAATATTTTACAACATTCCTTGCGTGTCGGGGCCTACTTATCCGTGGGAACATTATATACTTCTATAACGTTATATATACTAACCTAAGGCAACCTAACATCTCGGATGTAATATTTTACAACATTACTTGCGTCTCGGCGCCTACTTATCCGTGGGAACATTATACACTTCTATAACGTTATATATCCTAACCTAAGGCAACCTAACATCTCGGATGTAATATTTTACAACATTCCTTGCGTGTCGGCGCCTACTTATACGTGGGAACATTATATACCTCTATAACGTTATATATCCTAACCGAAGGCAACATAACATCTCGGACGTGATATTTTACAACATTCGTGGCGTGTCGGCCTCTACTTCTCGGTGGGAACATTATGTGCAGCTATAACGTTATATATCCTAACCTAAGGCAACCTAACATCTCGGATGTAATATTTTACAACATTCCTTGCGTGTCGGCGCATACTGCTCCGTGGGAATATTATATACGTCTATAACCTTATATATCCTAACCTAAAGCAACCTAACATCTCGGATGTAATATTTTACAACATTCCTTGCGTGTAGGCGCCTACTTATCCGTGGGAACATTATATACTTCTATGACGTTATATATCCTAACCGAAGGCAACATAACATTTCGGACGTGATATTTTACAACATTCGTGGCGTGCCGGCCTCTACTTCTCGGTGGGAACATTATGTGCAGCTATAACGTTATATATCCTAACCTAAGGCAACCTAACATCTCGGATGTAATATTTTACAACATTCCTTGCGTGTCGGCCCCTACTTCTTTGTGGGAACATTATGTACGTATGTAACGTTATATGTCCTAACCTAAGCAAACCTAACATCTCGGATGTAATATTTCTCAACATTCGTGGCGTGTCGGCCTCTACTTCTCGGAGTGAACATTATGTACGTCTATAACGTTATGTGCCCTAACCTAAGGCAACCTAACTCATCGGACGTAATATTTCACAACATTCGTGGCGTGTAGGCCTCTACTTCTCGGTGGGAACATTATGTACGGCTATAACGTTATATGTCCTAACGTAAGGCAACCTAACATCTCGGATGTAATATTTTACAACATTCCTTGCGTGTCGGCGCATACTGCTCCGTGGGAATATTATATACGTCTATAACCTTATATATCCTAACCTAAGGCAACCTAACATCTCGGATGTAATATTTTACAACATTCCTTGCGTGTCGGCGCCTACTTATACGTGGGAACATTATATACCTCTATAACGATATATATCCTAACCGAAGGCAACATAACATCTCGGACGTGATATTTTACAACATTCGTGGCGTGTCGGCCTCTACTTCTCGGTGGGAACATTATGTACGGCTATAACGTTATATGTCCTAACGTAAGGCAACCTAACATCCCGGATGTAATATTTTACAGCATTCCTTGCGCTTCGGCACCTACTTTTCGGTGGTAACATTATATACGTCTATAACGTTATATGTCCTATCCTAGGGCCACCTAACATCTCGGATGTAATATTTTACAACATTCCTTGCGTGTCGGCCCCTACTTCTCGGTGGGAACATTATGTACGGCTATAACGTTACATGTCCTATCCTAGGGCAACCTAACATCTCGGATGTAATATTTTACAACATTCCTTGCGTGTCGGCCCCTACTTCTCGGTGGGAACATTATGTGCAGCTATATCGTTATATATCCTAACCTAAGGCAACCTAACATCTCGGATGTAATATTTTACAACATTCCTTGCGTGTCGGGGCCTACTTATCCGTGGGAACATTATATACTTCTATAACGTTATATATACTAACCTAAGGCAACCTAACATCTCGGATGTAATATTTTACAACATTACTTGCGTCTCGGCGCCTACTTATCCGTGGGAACATTATACACTTCTATAACGTTATATATCCTAACCGAAGGCAACATAACATCTCGGACTTGATATTTCACAACATTCGTGGCGTGTCGGCCTCTACTTCTCGGTGGGAACATTATGTGCAGCTATAACGTTATATATCCTAACCTAAGGCAACCTAACATCTCGGATGTAATATTTTACAACATTCCTTGCGTGTCGGCCTCTACTTCTCGGTGGGAACATTATGTGCAGCTATAACGTTATATATCCTAACCTAAGGCAACCTAACATCTCGGATGTAATATTTTACAACATTCCTTGCGTGTCGGCCCCTACTTCTCGGTGGGAACATTATGTGCAGCTATAACGTTATATATCCTAACCTAAGGCAACCTAACATCTCGGATGTAATATTTTCCAACATTCCTTGCGTGTCGGCCCCTACTTCTTTGTGGGAACATTATGTACGTATGTAACGTTATATCTCCTAACCTAAGCAAACCTAACATCTCGGATGTAATATTTCTCAACATTCGTGACGTGTCGACCTCTACTTCTCGGTGGGAACATTATGTACGTCTATAACGTTATATATCCTAACGTAAGGCAACCTAACATCTCGGATGTAATATTTTCCAACATTCCTTGCGTGTCGGCACCTACTTCTCGGTGGGAACATTATGTACGGCTGTAACGTTATATGTCCTAACCTAAGGTAACCTAACATCTCGGACACAATATTTAACAACATTCGTTACGTGTCGACCCTTACTCCTGGGTAGGAACATTATGTACGTCTATAACGTTATATATCCTAACCTAAGGCAACCTAACACCTCGTATGTAATATTTTACAACATTCCTTGCGTGTCGGCCCCTTCTTCTTGGTGGGAAAATTATGTACGTATATAACGTTCTATGTCCTAACCTAAGCAAACCTATCATATCGGATGTAATATTTCACAACATTCGTGGCGTGTCGGCCTCTACTTCTCGGTGTGAGCATTATGTACGTCTATAACGTTATGTGCCCTAACCTAAGGCAACCTAACATCCCGGATGTAATATTTTACAGCATTCCTTGCGCGTCGGCACCTACTTTTCGGTGGTAACATTATATACGTCTATAACGTTATATGTCCTATCCTAGGGCCACCTAACATCTCGGATGTAATATTTTACAACATTCCTTGCGTGTCGGCCCCTACTTCTCGGTGGGAACATTATGTACGGCTATAACGTTATATGTCCTATCCTAGGGCAACCTAACATCTCGGATGTAATATTTTACAACATTCCTTGCGTGTCGGCCCCTACTTCTCGGTGGGAACATTATGTGCAGCTATATCGTTATATATCCTAACCTAAGGCAACCTAACATCTCGGATGTAATATTTTACAACATTCCTTGCGTGTCGGGGCCTACTTATCCGTGGGAACATTATATACTTCTATAACGTTATATATACTAACCTAAGGCAACCTAACATCTCGGATGTTATATTTTACAACATTACTTGCGTGTCGGCGCCTACTTATCCGTGGGAACATTATACACTTCTATAACGTTATATATCCTAACCGAAGGCAACATAACATCTCGGACGTGATATTTTACAACATTCGTGGCGTGTCGGCACCTACTTCTCGGTGGGAACATTATGTACGGCTGTAACGTTATATGTCCTAACCTAAGGCAACCTAACATCTCGGACACAATACTTAACAACATTCGTTACGTGTCGACCCTTACTCCTGGGTAGGAACATTATGTACGTCTATAACGTTATATATCCTAACCTAAGGCAACCTAACATCTCGGATGTAATATTTTACAACATTCCTTGCGTGTCGGCCCCTTCTTCTTGGTGGGAAAATTATGTACGTATATAACGTTCTATGTCCTAACCTAAGCAAACCTATCATCTCGGATGTAATATTTCACAACATTCGTGGCGTGTCGGCCTCTACTTCTCGGAGTGAACATTATGTACGTCTATAACGTTATGTGCCCTAACCTAAGGCAACCTAACACCTCGTATGTAATATTTTACAACATTCGTGGCGTGTAGGCCTCTACTTCTCGGTGGGAACATTATGTACGGCTATAACGTTATATGTCCTAACCTAAGGCAACCTAACACCTCGGATGTAATATTTTACAGCATTCCTTGCGTGTCGGCGCATACTGCTCCGTGGGAATATTATATACGTCTATAACCTTATATATCCTAACCTAAGGCAACCTAACATCTCGGATGTAATATTTTACAACATTCCTTGCGTGTCGGCGCCTACTTATACGTGGGAACATTATATACCTCTATAACGTTATATATCCTAACCGAAGGCAACATAACATCTCGGACGTGATATTTTACAACATTCGTGGCGTGTCGGCCTCTACTTCTCGGTGGGAACATTATGTGCAGCTATAACGTTATATATCCTAACCTAAGGCAACCTAACATCTCGGATGTAATATTTTACAACATTCCTTGCGTGTCGGCCCCTACTTCTCGGTGGGAACATTATGTGCAGCTATAACGTTATATATCCTAACCTAAGGCAACCTAACATCTCGGATGTAATATTTTCCAACATTCCTTGCGTGTCGGCCCCTACATCTTTGTGGGAACATTATGTACGTATGTAACGTTATATGTCCTAACCTAAGCAAACCTAACATCTCGGATGTAATATTTCTCAACATTCGTGACGTGTCGGCCTCTACTTCTCGGTGGGAACATTATGTACGTCTATAACGTTATATATCCTAACGTAAGGCAACCTAACATCTCGGATGTAATATTTTCCAACATTCCTTGCGTGTCGGCACCTACTTCTCGGTGGGAACATTATGTACGGCTGTAACGTTATATGTCCTAACCTAAGGCAACCTAACATCTCGGACACAATATTTAACAACATTCGAGACGTGTCGACCCTTACTCATTGGTAGGAACATTATGTACGTCTATAACGTTATATATCCTAACCTAAGGCAACCTAACATCTCGGATGTAATATTTTACAACATTCCTTGCGTGTCGGCCCCTTCTTCTTGGTGGGAAAATTATGTACGTATATAACGTTCTATGTCCTAACCTAAGCAAACCTATCATCTCGGATGTAATATTTCACAACATTCGTGGCGTGTCGGCCTCTACTTCTCGGTGTGAACATTATGTACGTCTATAACGTTATGTGCCCTAACCTAAGGCAACCTAACACCTCGTATGTAATATTTTACAACATTCCTTGCGTGTCGGCCCCTACTTCTCGGTGGGAACATTATGTGCAGCTATAACGTTATATATCCTAACCTAAGGCAACCTAACATCTCGGATGTAATATTTTCCAACATTCCTTGCGTGTCGGCCCCTACTTCTTTGTGGGAACATTATGTACGTATGTAACGTTATATGTCCTAACCTAAGCAAACCTAACATCTCGGATGTAATATTTCTCAACATTCGTGGCGTGTCGGCCTCTACTTCTCGGTGGGAACATTATGTACGTCTATAACGTTATATATCCTAACCTAAGGCAACCTAACATCTCGGATGTAATATTTTACAACATTCCTTGCTTGTAGGCGCCTACTTATCCGTGGGAACATTATATACTTCTATAACGTTATATATCCTAACCGAAGGCAACATAACATCTCGGACGTGATATTTTACAACATTCGTGGCGTGCCGGCCTCTACTTCTCGGTGGGAACATTATGTGCAGCTATAACGTTATATATCCTAACCTAAGGCAACCTAACATCTCGGATGTAATATTTTACAACATTCCTTGCGTGTCGGCCCCTACTTCTTTGTGGGAACATTATGTACGTATGTAACGTTATATGTCCTAACCTAAGCAAACCTAACATCTCGGATGTAATATTTCTCAACATTCGTGGCGTGTCGGCCTCTACTTCTCGGTGGCAACATTATGTACGTATATAACGTTATATGTCCTAACCTAAGCAAACCTAACATCTCGGATGTAATATTTCACAACGTTCGTGGCGTGCCGGCATCTACTTCACGGTGGGAACATTATGTACGTCTATAAGGTTATGTGCCCTAACCTAAGGCACCTAACACCTCGTATGTAATATTTTACAACATTCGTGGCGTGTAGGCCTCTACTTCTCGGTGGGAACATTATGTACGTCTATAACGTTATATATCCTAACGTAAGGCAACCTAACATCTCGGATGTAATATTTTCCAACATTCCTTGCGTGTCGGCACCTACTTCTCGGTGGGAACATTATGTACGGCTGTAACGTTATATGTCCTAACCTAAGGCAACCTAACATCTCGGACACAATATTTAACAACATTCGTTACGTGTCGAACCTTACTCCTGGGTAGGAACATTATGTACGTCTATAACGTTATATATCCTAACCTAAGGCAACCTAACATCTCGGATGTAATATTTTACAACATTCCTTGCGTGTCGGCCCCTTCTTCTTGGTGGGAAAATTATGTACGTATATAACGTTCTATGTCCTAACCTAAGCAAACCTATCATCTCGGATGTAATATTTCACAACATTCGTGGCGTGTCGGCCTCTACTTCTCGGAGTGAACATTATGTACGTCTATAACGTTATGTGCCCTAACCTAAGGCAACCTAACACCTCGTATGTAATATTTTACAACATTCGTGGCGTGTAGGCCTCTACTTCTCGGTGGGAACATTATGTACGGCTATAACGTTATATGTCCTAACCTAAGGCAACCTAACACCTCGGATGTAATATTTTACAACATTCCTTGCGTGTCGGCGCATACTGCTCCGTGGGAATATTATATACGTCTATAACCTTATATATCCTAACCTAAGGCAACCTAACATCTCGGATGTAATATTTTACATCATTCCTTGCGTGTCGGCGCCTACTTATACGTGGGAACATTATATACCTCTATAACGTTATATATCCTAACCGAAGGCAACATAACATCTCGGACGTGATATTTTACAACATTCGTGGCGTGTCGGCCTCTACTTCTCGGTGGGAACATTATGTGCAGCTATAACGTTATATATCCTAACCTAAGGCAACCTAACATCTCGGATGTAATATTTTACAACATTCCTTGCGTGTCGGCCTCTACTTCTCGGTGAGAACATTATGTGCAGCTATAACGTTATATATCCTAACCTAAGGCAACCTAACATCTCGGATGTAATATTTTCCAACATTCCTTGCGTGTCGGCACCTACTTCTCGGTGGGAACATTATGTACGGCTGTAACGTTATATGTCCTAACCTAAGGCAACCTAACATCTCGGAAACAATATTTAACAACATTCGTTACGTGTCGAACCTTACTCCTGGGTAGGAACATTATGTACGTCTATAACGTTATATATCCTAACCTAAGGCAACCTAACATCTCGGATGTAATATTTTACAACATTCCTTGCGTGTCGGCCCCTTCTTCTTGGTGGGAAAATTATGTACGTATATAACGTTATATGTCCTAACCTAAGCAAACCTATCATCTCGGATGTAATATTTCACAACATTCGTGGCGTGTCGGCCTCTACTTCTCGGTGTGAACATTATGTACGTCTATAACGTTATGTGCCCTAACCTAAGGCAACCTAACACCTCGTATGTAATATTTTACAACATTCGTGGCGTGTAGGCCTCTACTTCTCGGTGGGAACATTATGCACGTCTATAACGTTATATGTCCTAACCTAAGGCAACCTAACACCTCGTATGTAATATTTTACAACATTCGTGGCGTGTCGGCACCTACTTTTCGGTGGTAACATTATATACGTCTATAACGTTATATGTCCTATCCTAGGGCAACCTAACACCTCGTATGTAATATTTTACAACATTCGTGGCGTGTAGGCCTCTACTTCTCGGTGGGAACATTATGTACGGCTATAACGTTATATGTCCTAACCTAAGGCAACCTAACACCTCGGATGTAATATTTTACAACATTCCTTGCGTGTCGGCGCATACTGCTCCGTGGGAATATTATATACGTCTATAACCTTATATATCCTAACCTAAGGCAACCTAACATCTCGGATGTAATATTTTACAACATTCCTTGCGTGTCGGCCCCTTCTTCTTGGTGGGAAAATTATGTACGTATATAACGTTCTATGTCCTAACCTAAGCAAACCTATCATCTCGGATGTAATATTTCACAACATTCGTGGCGTGTCGGCCTCTACTTCTCGGAGTGAACATTATGTACGTCTATAACGTTATGTGCCCTAACCTAAGGCAACCTAACACCTCGTATGTAATATTTTACAACATTCGTGGCGTGTAGGCCTCTACTTCTCGGTGGGAACATTATGTACGGCTATAACGTTATATGTCCTAACCTAAGGCAACCTAACACCTCGGATGTAATATTTTACAACATTCCTTGCGTGTCGGCGCATACTGCTCCGTGGGAATATTATATACGTCTATAACCTTATATATCCTAACCTAAGGCAACCTAACATCTCGGATGTAATATTTTACAACATTCCTTGCGTGTCGGCCTCTACTTCTCGGTGAGAACATTATGTGCAGCTATAACGTTATATATCCTAACCTAAGGCAACCTAACATCTCGGATGTAATATTTTCCAACATTCCTTGCGTGTCGGCACCTACTTCTCGGTGGGAACATTACATACGTCTATAACGTTATATATCCTATCCTAGAGCAACCTAACATCTCGGACGTTATATGCTACCCCATTCGTGGCGTGTCGGCCCCTACTTCTTGGTGGGAACATTATGTACGTATATAACGTTATATGTCCTATCCTAAGGTAACCTAACATCCCGGATGTAATATTTTACAGCATTCCTTGCGCTTCGGCACCTACTTTTCGGTGGTAACATTATATACGTCTATAACGTTATATGTCCTATCCTAGGGCCACCTAACATCTCGGATGTAATATTTTACAACATTCCTTGCGTGTCGGCCCCTACTTCTCGGTGGGAACATTATGTACGGCTATAACGTTATATGTCCTATCCTAGGGCAACCTAACATCTCGGATGTAATATTTTACAACATTCCTTGCGTGTCGGCCCCTACTTCTCGGTGGGAACATTATGTGCAGCTATATCGTTATATATCCTAACCTAAGGCAACCTAACATCTCGGATATAATATTTTACAACATTCCTTGCGTGTCGGGGCCTACTTATCCGTGGGAACATTATATACTTCTATAACGTTATATATACTAACCTAAGGCAACCTAACATCTCGGATGTAATATTTTACAACATTACTTGCGTCTCGGCGCCTACTTATCCGTGGGAACATTATACACTTCTATAACGTTATATATCCTAACCGAAGGCAACATAACATCTCGGACGTGATATTTCACAACATTCGTGGCGTGTAGGCCTCTACTTCTCGGTGGGAACATTATGTACGTCTATAACGTTATATGTCCTAATGTAAGGCAACCTAACATCTCGGATGTAATATTTTCCAACATTCCTTGCGTGTCGGCACCTACCTCTCGGTGGGAACATTATGTACGGCTGTAACGTTCTATGTCCTAACCTAAGGCAACCTAACATCTCGGACACAATACTTAACAACATTCGTTACGTGTCGACCCTTACTCCTTGGTAGGAACATTATGTACGTCTATAACGTTATATATCCTAACCTAAGGCAACCTAACATCTCGGATGTAATATTTTACAACATTCCTTGCGTGTCGGCCCCTTCTTCTTGGTGGGAAAATTATGTACGTATATAACGTTCTATGTCCTAACCTAAGCAAACCTATCATCTCGGATGTAATATTTCATAACATTCGTGGCGTGTCGGCCTCTACTTCTCGGTGTGAACATTATGTACGTCTATAACGTTATGTGCCCTAACCTAAGGCAACCTAACACCTCGTATGTAATATTTTACAACATTCGTGGCGTGTAGGCCTCTACTTCTCGGTGGGAACATTATGTACGGCTATAACGTTATATGTCCTAACCTAAGGCAACCTAACACCTCGGATGTAATATTTTACAACATTCCTTGCGTGTCGGCGCATACTGCTCCGTGGGAATATTATATACGTCTATAACATTATATATCCTAACCTAAGGCAACCTAACATCTCGGATGTAATATTTTACAACATTCCTTGCGTGTCGGCGCCTACTTATACGTGGGAACATTATATACTTCTATAACGTTATATATCCTAACCGAAGGCAACATCACATCTCGGACGTGATATTTTACAACATTCGTGGCGTGTCGGCCTCTACTTCTCGGTGGGAACATTATGTGCAGCTATAACGTTATATATCCTAACCTAAGGCAACCTAACATCTCGGATGTAATATTTTACAACATTCCTTGCGTGTCGGCCTCTACTTCTCGGTGAGAACATTATGTGCAGCTATAACGTCATATATCCTAACCTAAGGCAACCTAACGTCTCGGATGTAATATTTTACAACATTCCTTGCGTGTCGGCCCCTACTTCTCGGTGGGAACATTATGTACGGCTATAACGTTATATGTCCTATCCTAGGGCAACCTGACATCTCGGATGTAATATTTTACAACATTCCTTGCGTGTCGGCCCCTACTTCTCGGTGGGAACATTATGTGCAGCTATATCGTTATATATCCTAACCTAAGGCAACCTAACATCTCGGATGTAATATTTTACAACATTCCTTGCGTGTCGGGGCCTACTTATCCGTGGGAACATTATATACTTCTATAACGTTATATATACTAACCTAAGGCAACCTAACATCTCGGATGTAATATTTTACAACATTACTTGCGTGTCGGCGCCTACTTATCCGTGGGAACATTATACACTTCTATAACGTTATATGTCCTAACCGAAGGCAACATAACATCTCGGACGTGATATTTTACAACATTCGTGGCGTGTCGGCCTCTACTTCTCGGTGGGAACATTATGTGCAGCTATAACGTTATATATCCTAACCTAAGGCAACCTAACATCTCGGATGTAATATTTTACAACATTCCTTGCGTGTCGGCCTATACTTCTCGGTAGGAACATTATGTGCAGCTATAACGTTATATATCCTAACCTAAGGCAACCTAACATCTCGGATGTAATATTTTACAACATTCCTTGCGTGTCGGCCCCTACTTCTCGGTGGGAACATTATGTGCAGCTATAACGTAATATGTCCTAACCTAAGGCAGCCTAACATCTCGGATGTAATATTTTACAACATTCCTTGCGTGTCGGCGCATACTGCTCCGTGGGAATATTATATACGTCTATAACGTTATATATACTAACCTAAGGCAACCTAACATCTCGTATGTAATATTTTACAACATTCCTTGCGTGTCGGGGCCTACTTATCCGTGGGAACATTATATACTTCTATAACGTTATATATACTAACCTAAGGCAACCTAACATCTCGGATGTAATATTTTACAACATTACTTGCGTGTCGGCGCCTACTTATCCGTGGGAACATTATACACTTCTATAACGTTATATATCCTAACCGAAGGCAACATAACATCTCGGACGTGATATTTTACAACATTCGTGGCGTGTCGGCACCTACTTCTCGGTGGGAACATTATGTACGGCTGTAACGTTATATGTCCTAACCTAAGGCAACCTAACATCTCGGACACAATACTTAACAACATTCGTTACGTGTCGACCCTTACTCCTTGGTAGGAACATTATGTACGTCTATAACGTTATATATCCTAACCTAAGGCAACCTAACATCTCGGATGTAATATTTTACAACATTCCTTGCGTGTCGGCCCCTTCTTCTTGGTGGGAAAATTATGTACGTATATAACGTTCTATGTCCTAACCTAAGCAAATCTATCATCTCGGATGTAATATTTCACAACTTTCGTGGCGTGTCGGCCTCTACTTCTCGGTGTGAACATTATGTACGTCTATAACGTTATGTGCCCTAACCTAAGGCAACCTAACACCTCGTATGTAATATTGTACAACATTCGTGGCGTGTAGGCCTCTACTTCTCGGTGGGAACATTATGTACGGCTATAACGTTATATGTCCTAACCTAAGGCAACCTAACACCTCGGATGTAATATTTTACAACATTCCTTGCGTGTCGGCGCATACTGCTCCGTGGGAATATTATATACGTCTATAACCTTATATATCCTAACCTAAGGCAACCTAACATCTCGGATGTAATATTTTACAACATTCCTTGCGTGTCGGCGCCTACTTATACGTGGGAACATTATATACTTCTATAACGTTATATATCCTAACCGAAGGCAACATCACATCTCGGACGTGATATTTTACAACATTCGTGGCGTGTCGGCACCTACTTCTCGGTGGGAACATTATGTACGGCTGTAACGTTATATGTCCTAACCTAAGGCAACCTAACATCTCGGATGTAATATTTTACAACATTCCTTGCGTGTCGGCCTCTACTTCTCGGTGAGAACATTATGTGCAGCTATAACGTTATATATCCTAACCTAAGGCAACCTAACATCTCGGATGTAATATTTTCCAACATTCCTTGCGTGTCGGCACCTACTTCTCGGTGGGAACATTACATACGTCTATAACGTTATATATCCTATCCTAGAGCAACCTAACATCTCGGACGTTATATGCTACACCATTCGTGGCGTGTCGGCCCCTACTTCTTGGTGGGAACATTATGTACGTATATAACGTTATATGTCCTATCCTAAGGTAGCCTAACATCCCGGATGTAATATTTTACAGCATTCCTTGCGCGTCGGCACCTACTTTTCGGTGGTAACATTATATACGTCTATAACGTTATATGTCCTATCCTAGGGCCACCTAACATCTCGGATGTAATATTTTACAACATTCCTTGCGTGTCGGCCCCTACTTCTCGGTGGGAACATTATGTACGGCTATAACGTTATATGTCCTATCATAGGGCAACCTAACATCTCGGATGTAATATTTTACAACATTCCTTGCGTGTCGGCCCCTACTTCTCGGTGGGAACATTATGTGCAGCTATATCGTTATATATCCTAACCTAAGGCAACCTAACATCTCGGATGTAATATTTTACAACATTCCTTGCGTGTCGGGGCCTACTTATCCGTGGGAACATTATATACTTCTATAACGTTATATATACTAACCTAAGGCAACCTAACATCTCGGATGTAATATTTTACAACATTACTTGCGTGTCGGCGCCTACTTATCCGTGGGAACATTATACACTTCTATAACGTTATATATCCTAACCGAAGGCAACATAACATCTCGGACGTGATATTTTACAACATTCGTGGCGTGTCGGCCTCTACTTCTCGGTGGGAACATTATGTGCAGCTATAACGTTATATATCCTAACCTAAGGCAACCTAACATCTCGGATGTAATATTTTACAACATTCCTTGCGTGTCGCCCTATACTTCTCGTTGGGAACATTATGTGCAGCTATAACGTTATATATCCTAACCTAAGGCAACCTAACATCTCGGATGTAATATTTTACAACATTCCTTGCGTGTCGGCCCCTACTTCTCGGTGGGAACATTATGTGCAGCTATAACGTTATATATCCTAACCTAAGGCAACCTAACATCTCGGATGTAATATTTTCCAACATTCCTTGCGTGTCGGCCCCTACTTCTTTGTGGGAACATTATGTACGTATGTAACGTTATATGTCCTAACCTAAGCAAACCTAACATCTCGGATGTAATATTTCTCAACATTCGTGGCGTGTCGGCCTCTACTTCTCGGTGGGAACATTATGTACGTCTATAACGTTATATATCCTAACCTAAGGCAACCTAACATCTCGGATGTAATATTTTACAACATTCCTTGCGTGTAGGCGCCTACTTATCCGTGGGAACATTATATACTTCTATAACGTTATATATCCTAACCGAAGGCAACATAACATCTCGGACGTGATATTTTACAACATTCGTGGCGTGCCGGCCTCTACTTCTCGGTGGGAACATTATGTGCAGCTATAACGTTATATATCCTAACCTAAGGCAACCTAACATCTCGGATGTAATATTTTACAACATTCCTTGCGTGTCGGCCCCTACTTCTTTGTGGGAACATTATGTACGTATGTAACGTTATATGTCCTAACCTAAGCAAACCTAACATCTCGGATGTAATATTTCTCAACATTCGTGGCGTGTCGGCCTCTACTTCTCGGTGGCAACATTATGTACGTATATAACGTTATATGTCCTAACCTAAGCAAACCTAACATCTCGGATGTAATATTTCACAACGTTCGTGGCGTGCCGGCATCTACTTCACGGTGGGAACATTATGTACGTCTATAAGGTTATGTGCCCTAACCTAAGGCACCTAACACCTCGTATGTAATATTTTACAACATTCGTGGCGTGTAGGCCTCTACTTCTCGGTGGGAACATTATGTACGTCTATAACGTTATATATCCTAACGTAAGGCAACCTAACATCTCGGATGTAATATTTTCCAACATTCCTTGCGTGTCGGCACCTACTTCTCGGTGGGAACATTATGTACGGCTGTAACGTTATATGTCCTAACCTAAGGCAACCTAACATCTCGGACACAATATTTAACAACATTCGTTACGTGTCGAACCTTACTCCTGGGTAGGAACATTATGTACGTCTATAACGTTATATATCCTAACCTAAGGCAACCTAACATCTCGGATGTAATATTTTACAACATTCCTTGCGTGTCGGCCCCTTCTTCTTGGTGGGAAAATTATGTACGTATATAACGTTCTATGTCCTAACCTAAGCAAACCTATCATCTCGGATGTAATATTTCACAACATTCGTGGCGTGTCGGCCTCTACTTCTCGGAGTGAACATTATGTACGTCTATAACGTTATGTGCCCTAACCTAAGGCAACCTAACACCTCGTATGTAATATTTTACAACATTCGTGGCGTGTAGGCCTCTACTTCTCGGTGGGAACATTATGTACGGCTATAACGTTATATGTCCTAACCTAAGGCAACCTAACACCTCGGATGTAATATTTTACAACATTCCTTGCGTGTCGGCGCATACTGCTCCGTGGGAATATTATATACGTCTATAACCTTATATATCCTAACCTAAGGCAACCTAACATCTCGGATGTAATATTTTACATCATTCCTTGCGTGTCGGCGCCTACTTATACGTGGGAACATTATATACCTCTATAACGTTATATATCCTAACCGAAGGCAACATAACATCTCGGACGTGATATTTTACAACATTCGTGGCGTGTCGGCCTCTACTTCTCGGTGGGAACATTATGTGCAGCTATAACGTTATATATCCTAACCTAAGGCAACCTAACATCTCGGATGTAATATTTTACAACATTCCTTGCGTGTCGGCCTCTACTTCTCGGTGAGAACATTATGTGCAGCTATAACGTTATATATCCTAACCTAAGGCAACCTAACATCTCGGATGTAATATTTTCCAACATTCCTTGCGTGTCGGCACCTACTTCTCGGTGGGAACATTACATACGTCTATAACGTTATATATCCTATCCTAGAGCAACCTAACATCTCGGACGTTATATGCTACCCCATTCGTGGCGTGTCGGCCCCTACTTCTTGGTGGGAACATTATGTACGTATATAACGTTATATGTCCTATCCTAAGGTAACCTAACATCCCGGATGTAATATTTTACAGCATTCCTTGCGCTTCGGCACCTACTTTTCGGTGGTAACATTATATACGTCTATAACGTTATATGTCCTATCCTAGGGCCACCTAACATCTCGGATGTAATATTTTACAACATTCCTTGCGTGTCGGCCCCTACTTCTCGGTGGGAACATTATGTACGGCTATAACGTTATATGTCCTATCCTAGGGCAACCTAACATCTCGGATGTAATATTTTACAACATTCCTTGCGTGTCGGCCCCTACTTCTCGGTGGGAACATTATGTGCAGCTATATCGTTATATATCCTAACCTAAGGCAACCTAACATCTCGGATATAATATTTTACAACATTCCTTGCGTGTCGGGGCCTACTTATCCGTGGGAACATTATATACTTCTATAACGTTATATATACTAACCTAAGGCAACCTAACATCTCGGACGTGATATTTCACAACATTCGTGGCGTGTAGGCCTCTACTTCTCGGTGGGAACATTATGTACGTCTATAACGTTATATATCCTAACGTAAGGCAACCTAACATCTCGGATGTAATATTTTCCAACATTCCTTGCGTGTCGGCACCTACTTCTCGGTGGGAACATTATGTACGGCTGTAACGTTATATGTCCTAACCTAAGGCAACCTAACATCTTGGACACAATATTTAACAACATTCGTTACGTGTCGAACCTTACTCCTGGGTAGGAACATTATGTACGTCTATAACGTTATATATCCTAACCTAAGGCAACCTAACATCTCGGATGTAATATTTTACAACATTCCTTGCGTGTCGGCCCCTTCTTCTTGGTGGGAAAATTATGTACGTATATAACTTTATATGTCCTAACCTAAGCAAACCTACCATCTCGGATGTAATATTTCACAACATTCGTGGCGTGTCGGCCTCTACTTCTCGGTGTGAACATTATGTACGTCTATAACGTTATGTGCCCTAACCTAAGGCAACCTAACACCTCGTATGTAATATTTTACAACATTCGTGGCGTGTAGGCCTCTACTTCTCGGTGGGAACATTATGCACGTCTATAACGTTATATGTCCTAACCTAAGGCAACCTAACACCTCGTATGTAATATTTTACAACATTCGTGGCGTGTCGGCACCTACTTTTCGGTGGTAACATTATATACGTCTATAACGTTATATGTCCTATCCTAGGGCAACCTAACACCTCGTATGTAATATTTTACAACATTCGTGGCGTGTAGGCCTCTACTTCTCGGTGGGAACATTATGTACGGCTATAACGTTATATGTCCTAACCTAAGGCAACCTAACACCTCGGATGTAATATTTTACAACATTCCTTGCGTGTCGGCGCATACTGCTCCGTGGGAATATTATATACGTCTATAACCTTATACATCCTAACCTAAGGCAACCTAACATCTCGGATGTAATATTTTACAACATTCCTTGCGTGTCGGCCCCTTCTTCTTGGTGGGAAAATTATGTACGTATATAACGTTCTATGTCCTAACCTAAGCAAACCTATCATCTCGGATGTAATATTTCACAACATTCGTGGCGTGTCGGCCTCTACTTCTCGGAGTGAACATTATGTACGTCTATAACGTTATGTGCCCTAACCTAAGGCAACCTAACACCTCGTATGTAATATTTTACAACATTCGTGGCGTGTAGGCCTCTACTTCTCGGTGGGAACATTATGTACGGCTATAACGTTATATGTCCTAACCTAAGGCAACCTAACACCTCGGATGTAATATTTTACAACATTCCTTGCGTGTCGGCGCATACTGCTCCGTGGGAATATTATATACGTCTATAACCTTATATATCCTAACCTAAGGCAACCTAACATCTCGGATGTAATATTTTACATCATTCCTTGCGTGTCGGCGCCTACTTATACGTGGGAACATTATATACCTCTATAACGTTATATATCCTAACCGAAGGCAACATAACATCTCGGACGTGATATTTTACAACATTCGTGGCGTGTCGGCCTCTACTTCTCGGTGGGAACATTATGTGCAGCTATAACGTTATATATCCTAACCTAAGGCAACCTAACATCTCGGATGTAATATTTTACAACATTCCTTGCGTGTCGGCCTCTACTTCTCGGTGAGAACATTATGTGCAGCTATAACGTTATATATCCTAACCTAAGGCAACCTAACATCTCGGATGTAATATTTTCCAACATTCCTTGCGTGTCGGCACCTACTTCTCGGTGGGAACATTACATACGTCTATAACGTTATATATCCTATCCTAGAGCAACCTAACATCTCGGACGTTATATGCTACCCCATTCGTGGCGTGTCGGCCCCTACTTCTTGGTGGGAACATTATGTACGTATATAACGTTATATGTCCTATCCTAAGGTAACCTAACATCCCGGATGTAATATTTTACAGCATTCCTTGCGCTTCGGCACCTACTTTTCGGTGGTAACATTATATACGTCTATAACGTTATATGTCCTATCCTAGGGCCACCTAACATCTCGGATGTAATATTTTACAACATTCCTTGCGTGTCGGCCGCTACTTCTCGGTGGGAACATTATGTACGGCTATAACGTTATATGTCCTATCCTAGGGCAACCTAACATCTCGGATGTAATATTTTACAACATTCCTTGCGTGTCGGCCCCTACTTCTCGGTGGGAACATTATGTGCAGCTATATCGTTATATATCCTAACCTAAGGCAACCTAACATCTCGGATATAATATTTTACAACATTCCTTGCGTGTCGGGGCCTACTTATCCGTGGGAACATTATATACTTCTATAACGTTATATATACTAACCTAAGGCAACCTAACATCTCGGATGTAATATTTTACAACATTACTTGCGTCTCGGCGCCTACTTATCCGTGGGAACATTATACACTTCTATAACGTTATATATCCTAACCGAAGGCAACATAACATCTCGGACGTGATATTTCACAACATTCGTGGCGTGTAGGCCTCTACTTCTCGGTGGGAACATTATGTACGTCTATAACGTTATATATCCTAATGTAAGGCAACCTAACATCTCGGATGTAATATTTTCCAACATTCCTTGCGTGTCGGCACCTACTTCTCGGTGGGAACATTATGTACGGCTGTAACGTTATATGTCCTAACCTAAGGCAACCTAACATCTCGGACACAATATTTAACAACATTCGTTACGTGTCGACCCTTACTCCTTGGTAGGAACATTATGTACGTCTATAACGTTATATATCCTAACCTAAGGCAACCTAACATCTCGGATGTAATATTTTACAACATTCCTTGCGTGTCGGCCCCTTCTTCTTGGTGGGAAAATTATGTACGTATATAACGTTCTATGTCCTAACCTAAGCAAACCTATCATCTCGGATGTAATATTTCACAACATTCGTGGCGTGTCGGCCTCTACTTCTCGGTGTGAACATTATGTACGTCTATAACGTTATGTGCCCTAACCTAAGGCAACCTAACACCTCGTATGTAATATTTTACAACATTCGTGGCGTGTAGGCCTCTACTTCTCGGTGGGAACATTATGTACGGCTATAACGTTATATGTCCTAACCTAAGGCAACCTAACACCTCGGATGTAATATTTTACAACATTCCTTGCGTGTCGGCGCATACTGCTCCGTGGGAATATTATATACGTCTATAACCTTATATATCCTAACCTAAGGCAACCTAACATCTTGGATGTAATATTTTACAACATTCCTTGCGTGTCGGCCTCTACTTCTCGGTGAGAACATTATGTGCAGCTATAACGTTATATATCCTAACCTAAGGCAACCTAACATCTCGGATGTAATATTTTCCAACATTCCTTGCGTGTCGGCACCTACTTCTCGGTGGGAACATTACATACGTCTATAACGTTATATATCCTATCCTAGAGCAACCTAACATCTCGGACGTTATATGCTACACCATTCGTGGCGTGTCGGCCCCTACTTCTTGGTGGGAACATTATGTACGTATATAACGTTATATGTCCTATCCTAAGGTAACCTAACATCCCGGATGTAATATTTTACAGCATTCCTTGCGCGTCGGCACCTACTTTTCGGTGGTAACATTATATACGTCTATAACGTTATATGTCCTATCCTAGGGCCACCTAACATCTCGGATGTAATATTTTACAACATTCCTTGCGTGTCGGCCCCTACTTCTCGGTGGGAACATTATGTACGGCTATAACGTTATATGTCCTAACCTAAGGCAACCTAACACCTCGGATGTAACATTTTACAACATTCCTTGCTTGTCGGCGCATACTGCTCCGTGGGAATATTATATACGTCTATAACCTTATATATCCTAACCTAAGGCAACCTAACATCTCGGATGTAATATTTTACAACATTCCTTGCGTGTCGGCGCCTACTTATCCGTGGGAACATTATATACTTCTATAACGTTATATATCCTAACCGAAGGCAACATAACATCTCGGACGTGATATTTTACAACATTCCTTGCGTGTCGACCCCTACTCCTCGGTGGGAACATTATGTACGTCTATAACGTTATGTGCCCTAACCTAAGGCAACCTAACACCTCGTATGTAATATTTTACAACATTCGTGGCGTGTAGGCCTCTACTTCTCGGTGGGAACATTATGTACGGCTATAACGTTATATGTCCTAACCTAAGGCAACCTAACACCTCGGATGTAATATTTTACAACATTCCTTGCGTGTCGGCGCATACTGCTCCGTGGGAATATTATATACGTCTATAACCTTATATATCCTAACCTAAGGCAACCTAACATCTTGGATGTAATATTTTACAACATTCCTTGCGTGTCGGCCTCTACTTCTCGGTGAGAACATTATGTGCAGCTATAACGTTATATATCCTAACCTAAGGCAACCTAACATCTCGGATGTAATATTTTCCAACATTCCTTGCGTGTCGGCACCTACTTCTCGGTGGGAACATTACATACGTCTATAACGTTATATATCCTATCCTAGAGCAACCTAACATCTCGGACGTTATATGCTACACCATTCGTGGCGTGTCGGCCCCTACTTCTTGGTGGGAACATTATGTACGTATATAACGTTATATGTCCTATCCTAAGGTAACCTAACATCCCGGATGTAATATTTTACAGCATTCCTTGCGCGTCGGCACCTACTTTTCGGTGGTAACATTATATACGTCTATAACGTTATATGTCCTATCCTAGGGCCACCTAACATCTCGGATGTAATATTTTACAACATTCCTTGCGTGTCGGCCCCTACTTCTCGGTGGGAACATTATGTACGGCTATAACGTTATATGTCCTAACCTAAGGCAACCTAACACCTCGGATGTAACATTTTACAACATTCCTTGCTTGTCGGCGCATACTGCTCCGTGGGAATATTATATACGTCTATAACCTTATATATCCTAACCTAAGGCAACCTAACATCTCGGATGTAATATTTTACAACATTCCTTGCGTGTCGGCGCCTACTTATCCGTGGGAACATTATATACTTCTATAACGTTATATATCCTAACCGAAGGCAACATAACATCTCGGACGTGATATTTTACAACATTCCTTGCGTGTCGACCCCTACTCCTCGGTGGGAACATTATGTACGTCTATAACGTTATATATCATATCCTAGGGCCACCTAACACCTCGTATGTAATATTTTACAATATTCGTGGCGTGTCGGCACCTACTTTTCGGTGGTAACATTATATACGGCTATAACGTTATATGTCCTATCCTAGGGCAACCTAACATCTCGGATGTAATATTTTACAACATTCCTTGCGTGTCGGCCCCTAGTTCTCGGTGGGAACATTATGTACGGCTCATAACGTTATATGTCCTAACCTAAGGCAACCTAACACCTCGGATGTAATATTTAACAACATTCCTTGCGTGTCGGCGCATACTGCTCCGTGGGAATATTATATACGTCTATAACCTTATATATCCTAACCTAAGGCAACCTAACATCTCGGATGTAATATTTTACAACATTCCTTGCGTGTAGGCGCCTACTTATCCGTGGGAACATTATATACTTCTATAACGTTATATATCCTAACCGAAGGCAACATAACATCTCGGACGTGATATTTTACAACATTCGTGGCGTGTCGGCCTCTACTTCACGGTGGGAACATTATGTGCAGCTATAACGTTATATATCCTAACCTAAGGCAACCTAACATCTCGGATGTAATATTTTACAACATTCCTTGCGTGTCGGCCCCTACTTCTTTGTGGGAACATTATGTACGTATGTAACGTTATATGTCCTAACCTAAGCAAACCTAACATCTCGGATGTAATATTTCTCAACATTCGTGGCGTGTCGGCCTCTACTTCTCGGTGGCAACATTATGTACGTATATAACGTTATATGTCCTAACCCAAGCAAACCTAACATCTCGGATGTAATATTTCACAACGTTCGTGGCGTGCCGGCATCTACTTCACGGTGGGAACATTATGTACG
This sequence comes from Xylocopa violacea, assembly GCA_963969225.1. Taxonomy (NCBI): domain Eukaryota; kingdom Metazoa; phylum Arthropoda; class Insecta; order Hymenoptera; family Apidae; genus Xylocopa; species Xylocopa violacea. Next base: position 1,807,569 of record CAXAJV010000240.1, on the reverse strand, counting down.
TCTATAAGGTTATGTGCCCTAACCTAAGGCACCTAACACCTCGTATGTAATATTTTACAACATTCGTGGCGTGTAGGCCTCTACTTCTCGGTGGGAACATTATGTACGTCTATAACGTTATATATCCTAACGTAAGGCAACCTAACATCTCGGATGTAATATTTTCCAACATTCCTTGCGTGTCGGCACCTACTTCTCGGTGGGAACATTATGTACGGCTGTAACGTTATATGTCCTAACCTAAGGCAACCTAACATCTCGGATGTAATATTTTACAACATTCCTTGCGTGTCGGCCCCTTCTTCTTGGTGGGAAAATTATGTACGTATATAACGTTATATGTCCTAACCTAAGCAAACCTATCATTTCGGATGTAATATTTTACAACATTCCTTGCGTGTCGGCCCCTTCTTCTTGGTGGGAAAATTATGTACGTATATAACGTTATATGTCCTAACCTAAGCAAACCTATCATTTCGGATGTAATATTTCACAACATTCGTGGCGTGTAGGCCTCTGCTTCTCGGTGGGAACATTATGCACGTCTATAACGTTATATGTCCTAACCTAAGGCAACCTAACACCTCGTATGTAATATTTTACAACATTCGTGGCGTGTCGGCACCTACTTTTCGGTGGTAACATTATATACGTCTATAACGTTATATGTCCTATCCTAGGGCAACCTAACATCTCGGATGTAATATTTTACAACATTCCTTGCGTGTCGGCCCCTACTTCTCGGTGGGAACATTATGTACGGCTATAACGTTATATGTCCTAACCTATGGCAACCTAACACCTCGGATGTAATATTTTACAACATTCCTTGCGTGTCGGCGCATACTGCTCCGTGGGAATATTATATACGTCTATAACCTTATATATCCTAACCTAAGGCAACCTAACATCTGGGATGTAATATTTTACAACATTCGTGGCGTGTCGGCACCTACTTTTCGGTGGGAACATTATGTGCAGCTATATCGTTATATATCCTAACCTAAGGCAACCTAACATCTCGGATGTAATATTTTCCAACATTCCTTGCGAGTCGGCACCTACTTCTCGGTGGGAACATTATGCACGTCTATAACGTTATATGTCCTATCCTAAGGCAACCTAACACCCCGTATGTAATATTTTACAATATTCGTGGCGTGTCGGCACCTACTTTTCGGTGGTAACATTATATACGGCTATAACGTTATATATCCTAACCGAAGGCAACATAACATCTCGGACGTGATATTTTACAGCATTCCTTGCGCGTCGGCACCTACTTTTCGGTGGTAACATTATATACGTCTATAACGTTATATGTTCTATCCTAGGGCAACCTAACACCTCGGATGTAATATTTGACAACATTCCTGGCGTGTCGGCACCTACTTTTCGGTGGTAACATTATATACGTCTATAACGTTATATGTCCTATCCTAGGGCAACCTAACATCTCGGATGTAATATTTTACAACATTCCTTGCGTGTCGGCCCCTACTTCTCGGTGGGAACATTATGTACGGCTATAACGTTATATGTCCTAACCTAAGGCAACCTAACACCTCGGATGTAATATTTTACAACATTCCTTGCGTGTCGGCGCATACTGCTCCGTGGGAATATTATATACGTCTATAACCTTATATATCCTAACCTAAGGCAACCTAACATCTCGGATGTAATATTTTACAACATTCGTGGCGTGTCGGCACCTACTTTTCGGTGGGAACATTATGTGCAGCTATATCGTTATATATCCTAACCTAAGGCAACCTAACATCTCGGATGTAATATTTTCCAACATTCCTTGCGTGTCGGCACCTACTTCTCGGTGGGAACATTATGCACGTCTATAACGTTATATGTCCTATCCTAAGGCAACCTAACACCCCGTATGTAATATTTTACAATATTCGTGGCGTGTCGGCACCTACTTTTCGGTGGTAACATTATATACGGCTATAACGTTATATATCCTAACCGAAGGCAACATAACTTCTCGGACGTGATATTTTACAGCATTCCTTGCGCGTCGGCACCTACTTTTCGGTGGTAACATTATATACGTCTATAACGTTATATGTTCTATCCTAGGGCAACCTAACACCTCGGATGTAATATTTGACAACATTTGTGGCGTGTCGGCCACTACTTCTCGGTGGGAACATTATGTACGGCTATAACGTTATATGTCCTATCCTAGGGCATCCTAACATCTCGGATGTAATATTTTACAACATTCCTTGCGCGTCGGGCCCTACTTCTCGGTGGGAACATTATGTACGTATATAACGTTATATGTCCTATCCTAAGGGAACCTAACAGCTCGTATGTAATATTTTACAACATTCGTGGCGTGTGGGCCTCTACTTCTCGGTGGGTACATTGTGTACGTCTATAACGTTATATGTCCTAACCTAAGGCAACCTAACACCTCGTATGTAATATTTTCCAACATTCCTTGCGTGTCGGCCTCTACTTCTCGGTGGGAACATTATGTACGTATATAACGTTATATGTCCTAACCTAAGCAAACCTAACATCTCGGATGTAATATTTCACAACATTCGTGGCGTGTCGGCCTCTACTTCACGGTGGGAACATTATGTACGTCTATAACGTTATGTGCCCTATCCTAGGGCAACCGTACACCTCGTATGTAATGTTTTACAACATTCGTGGCGTGTAGGCCTCTACTTCTCGGTGGGAACATTATGTACGTCTATAACGTTATATATCCTAACGTAAGGCAACCTAACATCTCGGATGTAATATTTTACAACATTCGTGGCGTGTCGGCACCTACTTCTCGGTGGGAACATTATGTACGGCTGTAACGTTATATGTCCTAACCTAAGGCAACCTAACATCTCGGATGTAATATTTTACAACATTCCTTGCGTGTCGGCCCCTTCTTCTTGGTGGGAAAATTATGTACGTATATAACGTTATATGTCCTAACCTAAGCAAACCTATCATTTCGGATGTAATATTTTACAACATTCCTTGCGTGTCGGCCCCTTCTTCTTGGTGGGAAAATTATGTACGTATATAACGTTATATGTCCTAACCTAAGCAAACCTATCATTTCGGATGTAATATTTCACAACATTCGTGGCGTGTAGGCCTCTGCTTCTCGGTGGGAACATTATGCACGTCTATAAAGTTATATGTCCTAACCTAAGGCAACCTAACACCTCGTATGTAATATTTTGCAACATTCGTGGCGTGTCGGCACCTACTTTTCGGTGGTAACATTATATACGTCTATAACGTTATATGTCCTATCCTAGGGCAACCTAACATCTCGGATGTAATATTTTACAACATTCCTTGCGTGTCGGCACCTACTTTTCGGTGGTAACATTATATACGGCTATAACGTTATATATCCTAACCGAAGGCAACATAACTTCTCGGACGTGATATTTTACAGCATTCCTTGCGCGTCGGCACCTACTTTTCGGTGGTAACATTATATACGTCTATAACGTTATATGTTCTATCCTAGGGCAACCTAACACCTCGGATGTAATATTTGACAACATTTGTGGCGTGTCGGCCACTACTTCTCGGTGGGAACATTATGTACGGCTATAACGTTATATGTCCTATCCTAGGGCAACCTAACATCTCGGATGTAATATTTTACAACATTCCTTGCGCGTCGGGCCCTACTTCTCGGTGGGAACATTATGTACGTATATAACGTTATATGTCCTATCCTAAGGGAACCTAACAGCTCGTATGTAATATTTTACAACATTCGTGGCGTGTGGGCCTCTACTTCTCGGTGGGTACATTGTGTACGTCTATAACGTTATATGTCCTAACCTAAGGCAACCTAACACCTCGTATGTAATATTTTCCAACATTCCTTGCGTGTCGGCCTCTACTTCTCGGTGGGAACATTATGTACGTATATAACGTTATATGTCCTAACCTAAGCAAACCTAACATCTCGGATGTAATATTTCACAACATTCGTGGCGTGTCGGCCTCTACTTCACGGTGGGAACATTATGTACGTCTATAACGTTATGTGCCCTATCCTAGGGCAACCGTACACCTCGTATGTAATGTTTTACAACATTCGTGGCGTGTAGGCCTCTACTTCTCGGTGGGAACATTATGTACGTCTATAACGTTATATATCCTAACGTAAGGCAACCTAACATCTCGGATGTAATATTTTACAACATTCGTGGCGTGTCGGCACCTACTTCTCGGTGGGAACATTATGTACGGCTGTAACGTTATATGTCCTAACCTAAGGCAACCTAACATCTCGGATGTAATATTTTACAACATTCCTTGCGTGTCGGCCCCTTCTTCTTGGTGGGAAAATTATGTACGTATATAACGTTATATGTCCTAACCTAAGCAAACCTATCATTTCGGATGTAATATTTTACAACATTCCTTGCGTGTCGGCCCCTTCTTCTTGGTGGGAAAATTATGTACGTATATAACGTTATATGTCCTAACCTAAGCAAACCTATCATTTCGGATGTAATATTTCACAACATTCGTGGCGTGTAGGCCTCTGCTTCTCGGTGGGAACATTATGCACGTCTATAACGTTATATGTCCTAACCTAAGGCAACCTAACACCTCGTATGTAATATTTTGCAACATTCGTGGCGTGTCGGCACCTACTTTTCGGTGGTAACATTATATACGTCTATAACGTTATATGTCCTATCCTAGGGCAACCTAACATCTCGGATGTAATATTTTACAACATTCCTTGCGTGTCGGCCCCTACTTCTCGGTGGGAACATTATGTACGGCTATAACGTTATATGTCCTAACCTATGGCAACCTAACACCTCGGATGTAATATTTTACAACATTCCTTGCGTGTCGGCGCATACTGCTCCGTGGGAATATTATATACGTCTATAACCTTATATATCCTAACCTAAGGCAACCTAACATCTGGGATGTAATATTTTACAACATTCGTGGCGTGTCGGCACCTACTTTCGGTGGGAACATTATGTGCAGCTATATCGTTATATATCCTAACCTAAGGCAACCTAACATCTCGGATGTAATATTTTCCAACATTCCTTGCGAGTCGGCACCTACTTCTCGGTGGGAACATTATGTACGTCTATAACGTTATGTGCCCTATCCTAGGGCAACCGTACACCTCGTATGTAATGTTTTACAACATTCGTGGCGTGTAGGCCTCTACTTCTCGGTGGGAACATTATGTACGTCTATAACGTTATATATCCTAACGTAAGGCAACCTAACATCTCGGATGTAATATTTTCCAACATTCCTTGCGTGTCGGCACCTACTTCTCGGTGGGAACATTATGTACGGCTGTAACGTTATATGTCCTAACCTAAGGCAACCTAACATCTCGGATGTAATATTTTACAACATTTCTTGCGTGTCGGCCCCTTCTTCTTGGTGGGAAAATTATGTACGTATATAACGTTATATGTCCTAACCTAAGCAAACCTATCATTTCGGATGTAATATTTTACAACATTCCTTGCGTGTCGGCCCCTTCTTCTTGGTGGGAAAATTATGTACGTATATAACGTTATATGTCCTAACCTAAGCAAACCTATCATTTCGGATGTAATATTTCACAACATTCGTGGCGTGTAGGCCTCTGCTTCTCGGTGGGAACATTATGCACGTCTATAACGTTATATGTCCTAACCTAAGGCAACCTAACACCTCGTATGTAATATTTTGCAACATTCGTGGCGTGTCGGCACCTACTTTTCGGTGGTAACATTATATACGTCTATAACGTTATATGTCCTATCCTAGGGCAACCTAACATCTCGGATGTAATATTTTACAACATTCCTTGCGTGTCGGCCCCTACTTCTCGGTGGGAACATTATGTACGGCTATAACGTTATATGTCCTAACCTATGGCAACCTAACACCTCGGATGTAATATTTTACAACATTCCTTGCGTGTCGGCGCATACTGCTCCGTGGGAATATTATATACGTCTATAACCTTATATATCCTAACCTAAGGCAACCTAACATCTGGGATGTAATATTTTACAATATTCGTGGCGTGTCGGCACCTACTTTTCGGTGGGAACATTATGCACGTCTATAACGTTATATGTCCTATCCTAAGGCAACCTAACACCCCGTATGTAATATTTTACAATATTCGTGGCGTGTCGGCACCTACTTTTCGGTGGTAACATTATATACGGCTATAACGTTATATATCCTAACCGAAGGCAACATAACATCTCGGACGTGATATTTTACAGCATTCCTTGCGCGTCGGCACCTACTTTTCGGTGGTAACATTATATACGTCTATAACGTTATATGTTCTATCCTAGGGCAACCTAACACCTCGGATGTAATATTTGACAACATTCCTGGCGTGTCGGCACCTACTTTTCGGTGGTAACATCATATACGTCTATAACGTTATATGTCCTATCCTAGGGCAACCTAACATCTCGGATGTAATATTTTACAACATTCCTTGCGTGTCGGCCCCTACTTCTCGGTGGGAACATTATGTACGGCTATAACGTTATATGTCCTAACCTAAGGCAACCTAACACCTCGGATGTAATATTTTACAACATTCCTTGCGTGTCGGCGCATACTGCTCCGTGGGAATATTATATACGTCTATAACCTTATATATCCTAACCTAAGGCAACCTAACATCTCGGATGTAATATTTTACAACATTCGTGGCGTGTCGGCACCTACTTTTCGGTGGGAACATTATGTGCAGCTATATCGTTATATATCCTAACCTAAGGCAACCTAACATCTCGGATGTAATATTTTCCAACATTCCTTGCGTGTCGGCACCTACTTCTCGGTGGGAACATTATGCACGTCTATAACGTTATATGTCCTATCCTAAGGCAACCTAACACCCCGCATGTAATATTTTACAATATTCGTGGCGTGTCGGCACCTACTTTTCGGTGGTAACATTATATACGGCTATAACGTTATATATCCTAACCGAAGGCAACATAACATCTCGGACGTGATATTTTACAGCATTCCTTGCGCGTCGGCACCTACTTTTCGGTGGTAACATTATATACGTCTATAACGTTATATGTTCTATCCTAGGGCAACCTAACACCTCGGATGTAATATTTGACAACATTTGTGGCGTGTCGGCCACTACTTCTCGGTGGGAACATTATGTGCGGCTATAACGTTATATGTCCTATCCTAGGGCAACCTAACATCTCGGATGTAATATTTTACAACATTCCTTGCGCGTCGGGCCCTACTTCTCGGTGGGAACATTATGTACGTATATAACGTTATATGTCCTATCCTAAGGGAACCTAACAGCTCGTATGTAATATTTTACAACATTCGTGGCGTGTGGGCCTCTACTTCTCGGTGGGTACATTGTGTACGTCTATAACGTTATATGTCCTAACCTAAGGCAACCTAACACCTCGTATGTAATATTTTCCAACATTCCTTGCGTGTCGGCCTCTACTTCTCGGTGGGAACATTATGTACGTATATAACGTTATATGTCCTAACCTAAGCAAACCTAACATCTCGGATGTAATATTTCACAACATTCGTGGCGTGTCGGCCTCTACTTCACGGTGGGAACATTATGTACGTCTATAACGTTATGTGCCCTATCCTAGGGCAACCGTACACCTCGTATGTAATATTTTACAACATTCGTGGCGTGTAGGCCTCTACTTCTCGGTGGGAACATTATGTACGTCTATAACGTTATATATCCTAACGTAAGGCAACCTAACATCTCGGATGTAATATTTTACAACATTCGTGGCGTGTCGGCACCTACTTCTCGGTGGGAACATTATGTACGGCTGTAACGTTATATGTCCTAACCTAAGGCAACCTAACATCTCGGATGTAATATTTTACAACATTCCTTGCGTGTCGGCCCCTTCTTCTTGGTGGGAAAATTATGTACGTATATAACGTTATATGTCCTAACCTAAGCAAACCTATCATTTCGGATGTAATATTTTACAACATTCCTTGCGTGTCGGCCCCTTCTTCTTGGTGGGAAAATTATGTACGTATATAACGTTATATGTCCTAACCTAAGCAAACCTATCATTTCGGATGTAATATTTCACAACATTCGTGGCGTGTAGGCCTCTGCTTCTCGGTGGGAACATTATGCACGTCTATAACGTTATATGTCCTAACCTAAGGCAACCTAACACCTCGTATGTAATATTTTGCAACATTCGTGGCGTGTCGGCACCTACTTTTCGGTGGTAACATTATATACGTCTATAACGTTATATGTCCTATCCTAGGGCAACCTAACATCTCGGATGTAATATTTTACAACATTCCTTGCGTGTCGGCCCCTACTTCTCGGTGGGAACATTATGTACGGCTATAACGTTATATGTCCTAACCTATGGCAACCTAACACCTCGGATGTAATATTTTACAACATTCCTTGCGTGTCGGCGCATACTGCTCCGTGGGAATATTATATACGTCTATAACCTTATATATCCTAACCTAAGGCAACCTAACATCTGGGATGTAATATTTTACAACATTCGTGGCGTGTCGGCACCTACTTTCGGTGGGAACATTATGTGCAGCTATATCGTTATATATCCTAACCTAAGGCAACCTAACATCTCGGATGTAATATTTTCCAACATTCCTTGCGAGTCGGCACCTACTTCTCGGTGGGAACATTATGTACGTCTATAACGTTATGTGCCCTATCCTAGGGCAACCGTACACCTCGTATGTAATGTTTTACAACATTCGTGGCGTGTAGGCCTCTACTTCTCGGTGGAAACATTATGTACGTCTATAACGTTATATATCCTAACGTAAGGCAACCTAACATCTCGGATGTAATATTTTCCAACATTCCTTGCGTGTCGGCACCTACTTCTCGGTGGGAACATTATGTACGGCTGTAACGTTATATGTCCTAACCTAAGGCAACCTAACATCTCGGATGTAATATTTTACAACATTCCTTGCGTGTCGGCCCCTTCTTCTTGGTGGGAAAATTATGTACGTATATAACGTTATATGTCCTAACCTAAGCAAACCTATCATTTCGGATGTAATATTTTACAACATTCCTTGCGTGTCGGCCCCTTCTTCTTGGTGGGAAAATTATGTACGTATATAACGTTATATGTCCTAACCTAAGCAAACCTATCATTTCGGATGTAATATTTCACAACATTCGTGGCGTGTAGGCCTCTGCTTCTCGGTGGGAACATTATGCACGTCTATAACGTTATATGTCCTAACCTAAGGCAACCTAACACCTCGTATGTAATATTTTGCAACATTCGTGGCGTGTCGGCACCTACTTTTCGGTGGTAACATTATATACGTCTATAACGTTATATGTCCTATCCTAGGGCAACCTAACATCTCGGATGTAATATTTTACAACATTCCTTGCGTGTCGGCCCCTACTTCTCGGTGGGAACATTATGTACGGCTATAACGTTATATGTCCTAACCTATGGCAACCTAACACCTCGGATGTAATATTTTACAACATTCCTTGCGTGTCGGCGCATACTGCTCCGTGGGAATATTATATACGTCTATAACCTTATATATCCTAACCTAAGGCAACCTAACATCTGGGATGTAATATTTTACAACATTCGTGGCGTGTCGGCACCTACTTTTCGGTGGGAACATTATGTGCAGCTATATCGTTATATATCCTAACCTAAGGCAACCTAACATCTCGGATGTAATATTTTCCAACATTCCTTGCGAGTCGGCACCTACTTCTCGGTGGGAACATTATGCACGTCTATAACGTTATATGTCCTATCCTAAGGCAACCTAACACCCCGTATGTAATATTTTACAATATTCGTGGCGTGTCGGCACCTACTTTTCGGTGGTAACATTATATACGGCTATAACGTTATATATCCTAACCGAAGGCAACATAACATCTCGGACGTGATATTTTACAGCATTCCTTGCGCGTCGGCACCTACTTTTCGGTGGTAACATTATATACGTCTATAACGTTATATGTTCTATCCTAGGGCAACCTAACACCTCGGATGTAATATTTGACAACATTCCTGGCGTGTCGGCACCTACTTTTCGGTGGTAACATCATATACGTCTATAACGTTATATGTCCTATCCTAGGGCAACCTAACATCTCGGATGTAATATTTTACAACATTCCTTGCGTGTCGGCCCCTACTTCTCGGTGGGAACATTATGTACGGCTATAACGTTATATGTCCTAACCTAAGGCAACCTAACACCTCGGATGTAATATTTTACAACATTCCTTGCGTGTCGGCGCATACTGCTCCGTGGGAATATTATATACGTCTATAACCTTATATATCCTAACCTAAGGCAACCTAACATCTCGGATGTAATATTTTACAACATTCGTGGCGTGTCGGCACCTACTTTTCGGTGGGAACATTATGTGCAGCTATATCGTTATATATCCTAACCTAAGGCAACCTAACATCTCGGATGTAATATTTTCCAACATTCCTTGCGTGTCGGCACCTACTTCTCGGTGGGAACATTATGCACGTCTATAACGTTATATGTCCTATCCTAAGGCAACCTAACACCCCGCATGTAATATTTTACAATATTCGTGGCGTGTCGGCACCTACTTTTCGGTGGTAACATTATATACGGCTATAACGTTATATATCCTAACCGAAGGCAACATAACATCTCGGACGTGATATTTTACAGCATTCCTTGCGCGTCGGCACCTACTTTTCGGTGGTAACATTATATACGTCTATAACGTTATATGTTCTATCCTAGGGCAACCTAACACCTCGGATGTAATATTTGACAACATTTGTGGCGTGTCGGCCACTACTTCTCGGTGGGAACATTATGTGCGGCTATAACGTTATATGTCCTATCCTAGGGCAACCTAACATCTCGGATGTAATATTTTACAACATTCCTTGCGTGTCGGCGCATACTGCTCCGTGGGAATATTATATACGTCTATAACCTTATATATCCTAACCTAAGGCAACCTAACATCTGGGATGTAATATTTTACAACATTCGTGGCGTGTCGGCACCTACTTTTCGGTGGGAACATTATGTGCAGCTATATCGTTATATATCCTAACCTAAGGCAACCTAACATCTCGGATGTAATATTTTCCAACATTCCTTGCGAGTCGGCACCTACTTCTCGGTGGGAACATTATGCACGTCTATAACGTTATATGTCCTATCCTAAGGCAACCTAACACCCCGTATGTAATATTTTACAATATTCGTGGCGTGTCGGCACCTACTTTTCGGTGGTAACATTATATACGGCTATAACGTTATATATCCTAACCGAAGGCAACATAACATCTCGGACGTGATATTTTACAGCATTCCTTGCGCGTCGGCACCTACTTTTCGGTGGTAACATTATATACGTCTATAACGTTATATGTTCTATCCTAGGGCAACCTAACACCTCGGATGTAATATTTGACAACATTCCTGGCGTGTCGGCACCTACTTTTCGGTGGTAACATTATATACGTCTATAACGTTATATGTCCTATCCTAGGGCAACCTAACATCTCGGATGTAATATTTTACAACATTCCTTGCGTGTCGGCCCCTACTTCTCGGTGGGAACATTATGTACGGCTATAACGTTATATGTCCTAACCTAAGGCAACCTAACACCTCGGATGTAATATTTTACAACATTCCTTGCGTGTCGGCGCATACTGCTCCGTGGGAATATTATATACGTCTATAACCTTATATATCCTAACCTAAGGCAACCTAACATATCGGATGTAATATTTTACAACATTCGTGGCGTGTCGGCACCTACTTTTCGGTGGGAACATTATGTGCAGCTATATCGTTATATATCCTAACCTAAGGCAACCTAACATCTCGGATGTAATATTTTCCAACATTCCTTGCGTGTCGGCACCTACTTCTCGGTGGGAACATTATGCACGTCTATAACGTTATATGTCCTATCCTAAGGCAACCTAACACCCCGTATGTAATATTTTACAATATTCGTGGCGTGTCGGCACCTACTTTTCGGTGGTAACATTATATACGGCTATAACGTTATATATCCTAACCGATGGCAACATAACATCTCGGACGTGATATTTTACAGCATTCCTTGCGCGTCGGCACCTACTTTTCGGTGGTAACATTATATACGTCTATAACGTTATATGTTCTATCCTAGGGCAACCTAACACCTCGGATGTAATATTTGACAACATTTGTGGCGTGTCGGCCACTACTTCTCGGTGGGAACATTATGTACGGCTATAACGTTATATGTCCTATCCTAGGGCAACCTAACATCTCGGATGTAATATTTTACAACATTCCTTGCGCGTCGGGCCCTACTTCTCGGTGGGAACATTATGTACGTATATAACGTTATATGTCCTATCCTAAGGGAACCTAACAGCTCGTATGTAATATTTTACAACATTCGTGGCGTGTGGGCCTCTACTTCTCGGTGGGTACATTGTGTACGTCTATAACGTTATATGTCCTAACCTAAGGCAACCTAACACCTCGTATGTAATATTTTCCAACATTCCTTGCGTGTCGGCCTCTACTTCTCGGTGGGAACATTATGTACGTATATAACGTTATATGTCCTAACCTAAGCAAACCTAACATCTCGGATGTAATATTTCACAACATTCGTGGCGTGTCGGCCTCTACTTCACGGTGGGAACATTATGTACGTCTATAACGTTATGTGCCCTATCCTAGGGCAACCGTACACCTCGTATGTAATATTTTACAACATTCGTGGCGTGTAGGCCTCTACTTCTCGGTGGGAACATTATGTACGTCTATAACGTTATATATCCTAACGTAAGGCAACCTAACATCTCGGATGTAATATTTTCCAACATTCCTTGCGTGTCGGCACCTACTTCTCGGTGGGAATATTATGTACGTATATAACGTTATGTGCCCTAACCTAAGGCAACCGTACACCTCGTATGTAATATTTTACACCATTCGTGGCGTGTCGGCCTCTACTTCTCGGTGGGAACATTATGTACGTCTATAACGTTATGTGCCCTAACCTAAGGCAACCTAACACCTCGTATGTAATATTTTACAACATTCGTGGCGTGTAGGCCTCTACTTCTCGGTGGGAACATTGTGTACGTCTATAACGTTATATATCCTAACGTAAGGCAACCTAACATCTAGGATGTAATATTTTCCAACATTCCTTGCGTGTCGGCACCTATTTTTCGGTGGGAATATTATATACTTCTATAACGTTATATATCCTATCCTAGGGCAACCTAACATCTCGGACGTTATATTCTACAACATTCGTGGCGTGTCGGCCCCTACTTCTTGGTGGGAACATTATGTACGTATATAACGTTATATGTCCTATCCTAAGGCAACCTAACATCTCGGGAGTAATATTTTACAGCATTCCTTGCGTGTCGGCACCTACTTCTCCGTGGGAACATTATATACGTCTATAACGTTATATATCCTAACCTAAGGCACCTAACACCTCGTATGTAATATTTTACAACATTCGTGGCGTGTGGGCCTCTACTTCTCGGTGGGAACATTATGTACGTCTATAACGTTATATATCCTAACATAAGGCAACCTAACAACTCGGATGTAATATTTCACAATATTTCTGGCGTTTCAGCCCCTTCATTTCTGTGGGAACATTATGTACGTCTATAACGTTTTATGCCCTAACCTAAGGCAACCTAACAACTCGGATGTAATACATAATAATTATGACGTTATATGTCCTAACCTAAGGCAACCTAACTTCTCGGACGTAATATTTTACAACATTCCTTGCGTGTCTGCGCCTACTTCTCCGTGGGAACATTATATACGTCTATAACGTTATGTATCCTAACCTAAGGCAACCTAACACCTCGGATGTAATATTTAACAACATTCGTGGCGTGTCGGCCACTACATCTCGGTGGGAACATTATGTGCAGCTATAACGTAATATGTCCTAACCTAAGGCAGCCTAACATCTCGGATGTAATATTTTACAACTTGCGTGTCGGCGCATACTGCTCCGTGGGAATATTATATACGTCTATAACCTTATATATCCTAACCTAAGGCAAACTAACATCTCGGATGTAATATTTTACAACATTACTTGCGTGTCGGCGCCTACTTATCCTTGGGAACATTATACACTTCTATAACTTTATATATCCTAACCGAAGGCAACATAACATCTCGGACGTGATATTTTACAACATTCGTGGCGTGTCGGCCTCTACTTCTCGGTGGGAACAATATGTGCAGCTATAACGTTATATATCCTAACCTAAGGCAACCTAACATCTCGGATGTAATATTTTACAACATTCCTTTCGTGTCGGCCCCTACTTCTTCGTGGGAACATTATGTACGTATGTAACGTTATATGTCCTAACCTAAGCAAACCTAACATCTCGGATGTAATATTTCTCAACATTCGTGGCGTGTCGGCCTCTACTCCTCGGTGGGAACATTATGTACGTATATAACGTTATACGTCCTAACCTAAGCAAACCTAACATCTCGGATGTAATATTTAACAACATTCGTGGCGTGTCGGCCCCTACTTCTTGGTGGGAACATTATGTACGTATATAACGTTATATGTCCTATCCTAAGGCAACCTAACATCTCGGGAGTAATATTTTACAGCATTCCTTGCGTGTCGGCACCTACTTCTCCGTGGGAACATTATATACGTCTATAACGTTATATATCCTAACCTAAGGCAACCTAACACCTCGTATGTAATATTTTACAACATTCGTGGCGTGTGGGCCTCTACTTCTCGGTGGGAACATTATGTACGTCTATAACGTTATATGTCTTAACCTAAGGCAACCTAACACCTCGTATGTAATATTTTACAACATTCCTTGCGTGTCGGGGCCTACTTATCAGTGGGAACATTATATACTTCTATAACGTTATATATCCTAACCGAAGGCAACATAACATCTCGGACGTGATATTTTACAGCATTCCTTGCGCGTCGGCACCTACTTTTCGGTGGTAACATTATATACGTCTATAACGTTATATGTTCTATCCTAGGGCAACCTAACACCTCGGATGTAATATTTTACAACATTCGTGGCGTGTCGGCCACTAGTTCTCGGTGGGAACATTATGTGCAGCTATAACGTAATATGTCCTAACCTAAGGCAGCCTAACATCTCGGATGTAATATTTTACAACATTCCATACGTGTCGGCGCCTACTTATTCGTGGGAGCATTATATAGTTCTATAACGTAATATGTCCTAACCTAAGGCAACCTAACATCTCCGACGCAATATTTTACAACATTCCATGCGTGTCGGCACCTACATCTCGGTGGGAACATTATGTACGTCTATAACGTTATATATCCTAACATAAGGCAACCTAACAACTCGGATGTAATATTTCACAATATTTCTGGCGTTTCAGCCCCTTCATTTCTGTGGGAACATTATGTACGTCTATAACGTTTTATGCCCTAACCTAAGGCAACCTAACAACTCGGATGTAATACATAATAATTATGACGTTATATGTCCTAACCTAAGGCAACCTAACTTCTCGGACGTAATATTTTACAACATTCCTTGCGTGTCTGCGCCTACTTCTCCGTGGGAACATTATATACGTCTATAACGTTATGTATCCTAACCTAAGGCAACCTAACACCTCGGATGTAATATTTAACAACATTCGTGGCGTGTCGGCCACTACATCTCGGTGGGAACATTATGTGCAGCTATAACGTAATATGTCCTAACCTAAGGCAGCCTAACATCTCGGATGTAATATTTTACAACTTGCGTGTCGGCGCATACTGCTCCGTGGGAATATTATATACGTCTATAACCTTATATATCCTAACCTAAGGCAAACTAACATCTCGGATGTAATATTTTACAACATTACTTGCGTGTCGGCGCCTACTTATCCGTGGGAACATTATACACTTCTATAACTTTATATATCCTAACCGAAGGCAACATAACATCTCGGACGTGATATTTTACAACATTCGTGGCGTGTCGGCCTCTACTTCTCGGTGGGAACAATATGTGCAGCTATAACGTTATATATCCTAACCTAAGGCAACCTAACATCTCGGATGTAATATTTTACAACATTCCTTTCGTGTCGGCCCCTACTTCTCGGTGGGAACATTATGTACGGCTATAACGTTATATGTCCTAACCTAAGGCAACCTAACACCTCGGATGTAATATTTTACAACATTCCTTGCGTGTCGGCGCATACTGCTCCGTGGGAATATTATATACGTCTATAACCTTATATATCCTAACCTAAGGCAACCTAACATCTCGGATGTAATATTTTACAACATTCGTGGCGTGTCGGCACCTACTTTTCGGTGGGAACATTATGTGCAGCTATATCGTTATATATCCTAACCTAAGGCAACCTAACATCTCGGATGTAATATTTTCCAACATTCCTTGCGTGTCGGCACCTACTTCTCGGTGGGAACATTATGCACGTCTATAACGTTATATGTCCTATCCTAAGGCAACCTAACACCCCGCATGTAATATTTTACAATATTCGTGGCGTGTCGGCACCTACTTTTCGGTGGTAACATTATATACGGCTATAACGTTATATATCCTAACCGAAGGCAACATAACATCTCGGACGTGATATTTTACAGCATTCCTTGCGCGTCGGCACCTACTTTTCGGTGGTAACATTATATACGTCTATAACGTTATATGTTCTATCCTAGGGCAACCTAACACCTCGGATGTAATATTTGACAACATTTGTGGCGTGTCGGCCACTACTTCTCGGTGGGAACATTATGTGCGGCTATAACGTTATATGTCCTATCCTAGGGCAACCTAACATCTCGGATGTAATATTTTACAACATTCCTTGCGCGTCGGGCCCTACTTCTCGGTGGGAACATTATGTACGTATATAACGTTATATGTCCTATCCTAAGGGAACCTAACAGCTCGTATGTAATATTTTACAACATTCGTGGCGTGTGGGCCTCTACTTCTCGGTGGGTACATTGTGTACGTCTATAACGTTATATGTCCTAACCTAAGGCAACCTAACACCTCGTATGTAATATTTTCCAACATTCCTTGCGTGTCGGCCTCTACTTCTCGGTGGGAACATTATGTACGTATATAACGTTATATGTCCTAACCTAAGCAAACCTAACATCTCGGATGTAATATTTCACAACATTCGTGGCGTGTCGGCCTCTACTTCACGGTGGGAACATTATGTACGTCTATAACGTTATGTGCCCTATCCTAGGGCAACCGTACACCTCGTATGTAATATTTTACAACATTCGTGGCGTGTAGGCCTCTACTTCTCGGTGGGAACATTATGTACGTCTATAACGTTATATATCCTAACGTAAGGCAACCTAACATCTCGGATGTAATATTTTCCAACATTCCTTGCGTGTCGGCACCTACTTCTCGGTGGGAATATTATGTACGTATATAACGTTATGTGCCCTAACCTAAGGCAACCGTACACCTCGTATGTAATATTTTACACCATTCGTGGCGTGTCGGCCTCTACTTCTCGGTGGGAACATTATGTACGTCTATAACGTTATGTGCCCTAACCTAAGGCAACCTAACACCTCGTATGTAATATTTTACAACATTCGTGGCGTGTAGGCCTCTACTTCTCGGTGGGAACATTGTGTACGTCTATAACGTTATATATCCTAACGTAAGGCAACCTAACATCTAGGATGTAATATTTTCCAACATTCCTTGCGTGTCGGCACCTATTTTTCGGTGGGAATATTATATACTTCTATAACGTTATATATCCTATCCTAGGGCAACCTAACATCTCGGACGTTATATTCTACAACATTCGTGGCGTGTCGGCCCCTACTTCTTGGTGGGAACATTATGTACGTATATAACGTTATATGTCCTATCCTAAGGCAACCTAACATCTCGGGAGTAATATTTTACAGCATTCCTTGCGTGTCGGCACCTACTTCTCCGTGGGAACATTATATACGTCTATAACGTCATATATCCTAACCTAAGGCAACCTAACACCTCGTATGTAATATTTTACAACATTCGTGGCGTGTGGGCCTCTACTTCTCGGTGGGTACATTGTGTACGTCTATAACGTTATATGTCCTAACCTAAGGCAACCTAACACCTCGTATGTAATATTTTCCAACATTCCTTGCGTGTCGGCCTCTACTTCTCGGTGGGAACATTATGTACGTCTATAACGTTATGTGCCCTATCCTAGGGCAACCGTACACCTCGTATGTAATGTTTTACAACATTCGTGGCGTGTAGGCCTCTACTTCTCGGTGGGAACATTATGTACGTCTATAACGTTATATATCCTAACGTAAGGCAACCTAACATCTCGGATGTAATATTTTCCAACATTCCTTGCGTGTCGGCACCTACTTCTCGGTGGGAACATTATGTACGGCTGTAACGTTATATGTCCTAACCTAAGGCAACCTAACATCTCGGATGTAATATTTTACAACATTCCTTGCGTGTCGGCGCCTTCTTCTTGGTGGGAAAATTATGTACGTATATAACGTTATATGTCCTAACCTAAGCAAACCTATCATTTCGGATGTAATATTTTACAACATTCCTTGCGTGTCGGCCCCTTCTTCTTGGTGGGAAAATTATGTACGTATATAACGTTATATGTCCTAACCTAAGCAAACCTATCATTTCGGATGTAATATTTCACAACATTCGTGGCGTGTAGGCCTCTGCTTCTCGGTGGGAACATTATGCACGTCTATAACGTTATATGTCCTAACCTAAGGCAACCTAACACCTCGTATGTAATATTTTGCAACATTCGTGGCGTGTCGGCACCTACTTTTCGGTGGTAACATTATATACGTCTATAACGTTATATGTCCTATCCTAGGGCAACCTAACATCTCGGATGTAATATTTTACAACATTCCTTGCGTGTCGGCCCCTACTTCTCGGTGGGAACATTATGTACGGCTATAACGTTATATGTCCTAACCTATGGCAACCTAACACCTCGGATGTAATATTTTACAACATTCCTTGCGTGTCGGCGCATACTGCTCCGTGGGAATATTATATACGTCTATAGCCTTATATATCCTAACCTAAGGCAACCTAACATCTGGGATGTAATATTTTACAACATTCGTGGCGTGTCGGCACCTACTTTTCGGTGGGAACATTATGTGCAGCTATATCGTTATATATCCTAACCTAAGGCAACCTAACATCTCGGATGTAATATTTTCCAACATTCCTTGCGAGTCGGCACCTACTTCTCGGTGGGAACATTATGCACGTCTATAACGTTATATGTCCTATCCTAAGGCAACCTAACACCCCGTATGTAATATTTTACAATATTCGTGGCGTGTCGGCACCTACTTTTCGGTGGTAACATTATATACGGCTATAACGTTATATATCCTAACCGAAGGCAACATAACATCTCGGACGTGATATTTTACAGCATTCCTTGCGCGTCGGCACCTACTTTTCGGTGGTAACATTATATACGTCTATAACGTTATATGTTCTATCCTAGGGCAACCTAACACCTCGGATGTAATATTTGACAACATTCCTGGCGTGTCGGCACCTACTTTTCGGTGGTAACATTATATACGTCTATAACGTTATATGTCCTATCCTAGGGCAACCTAACATCTCGGATGTAATATTTTACAACATTCCTTGCGTGTCGGCCCCTACTTCTCGGTGGGAACATTATGTACGGCTATAACGTTATATGTCCTAACCTAAGGCAACCTAACACCTCGGATGTAATATTTTACAACATTCCTTGCGTGTCGGCGCATACTGCTCCGTGGGAATATTATATACGTCTATAACCTTATATATCCTAACCTAAGGCAACCTAACATCTCGGATGTAATATTTTACAACATTCGTGGCGTGTCGGCACCTACTTTTCGGTGGGAACATTATGTGCAGCTATATCGTTATATATCCTAACCTAAGGCAACCTAACATCTCGGATGTAATATTTTCCAACATTCCTTGCGTGTCGGCACCTACTTCTCGGTGGGAACATTATGCACGTCTATAACGTTATATGTCCTATCCTAAGGCAACCTAACACCCCGTATGTAATATTTTACAATATTCGTGGCGTGTCGGCACCTACTTTTCGGTGGTAACATTATATACGGCTATAACGTTATATATCCTAACCGATGGCAACATAACATCTCGGACGTGATATTTTACAGCATTCCTTGCGCGTCGGCACCTACTTTTCGGTGGTAACATTATATACGTCTATAACGTTATATGTTCTATCCTAGGGCAACCTAACACCTCGGATGTAATATTTGACAACATTTGTGGCGTGTCGGCCACTACTTCTCGGTGGGAACATTATGTACGGCTATAACGTTATATGTCCTATCCTAGGGCAACCTAACATCTCGGATGTAATATTTTACAACATTCCTTGCGCGTCGGGCCCTACTTCTCGGTGGGAACATTATGTACGTATATAACGTTATATGTCCTATCCTAAGGGAACCTAACAGCTCGTATGTAATATTTTACAACATTCGTGGCGTGTGGGCCTCTACTTCTCGGTGGGTACATTGTGTACGTCTATAACGTTATATGTCCTAACCTAAGGCAACCTAACACCTCGTATGTAATATTTTCCAACATTCCTTGCGTGTCGGCCTCTACTTCTCGGTGGGAACATTATGTACGTATATAACGTTATATGTCCTAACCTAAGCAAACCTAACATCTCGGATGTAATATTTCACAACATTCGTGGCGTGTCGGCCTCTACTTCACGGTGGGAACATTATGTACGTCTATAACGTTATGTGCCCTATCCTAGGGCAACCGTACACCTCGTATGTAATATTTTACAACATTCGTGGCGTGTAGGCCTCTACTTCTCGGTGGGAACATTATGTACGTCTATAACGTTATATATCCTAACGTAAGGCAACCTAACATCTCGGATGTAATATTTTCCAACATTCCTTGCGTGTCGGCACCTACTTCTCGGTGGGAATATTATGTACGTATATAACGTTATGTGCCCTAACCTAAGGCAACCGTACACCTCGTATGTAATATTTTACACCATTCGTGGCGTGTCGGCCTCTACTTCTCGGTGGGAACATTATGTACGTCTATAACGTTATGTGCCCTAACCTAAGGCAACCTAACACCTCGTATGTAATATTTTACAACATTCGTGGCGTGTAGGCCTCTACTTCTCGGTGGGAACATTGTGTACGTCTATAACGTTATATATCCTAACGTAAGGCAACCTAACATCTAGGATGTAATATTTTCCAACATTCCTTGCGTGTCGGCACCTATTTTTCGGTGGGAATATTATATACTTCTATAACGTTATATATCCTATCCTAGGGCAACCTAACATCTCGGACGTTATATTCTACAACATTCGTGGCGTGTCGGCCCCTACTTCTTGGTGGGAACATTATGTACGTATATAACGTTATATGTCCTATCCTAAGGCAACCTAACATCTCGGGAGTAATATTTTACAGCATTCCTTGCGTGTCGGCACCTACTTCTCCGTGGGAACATTATATACGTCTATAACGTTATATATCCTAACCTAAGGCAACCTAACACCTCGTATGTAATATTTTAAAACATTCGTGGCGTGTGGGCCTCTACTTCTCGGTGGGAACATTATGTACGTCTATAACGTTATATATCCTAACATAAGGCAACCTAACAACTCGGATGTAATATTTCACAATATTTCTGGCGTTTCAGCCCCTTCATTTCTGTGGGAACATTATGTACGTCTATAACGTTTTATGCCCTAACCTAAGGCAACCTAACAACTCGGATGTAATACATAATAATTATGACGTTATATGTCCTAACCTAAGGCAACCTAACTTCTCGGACGTAATATTTTACAACATTCCTTGCGTGTCTGCGCCTACTTCTCCGTGGGAACATTATATACGTCTATAACGTTATGTATCCTAACCTAAGGCAACCTAACACCTCGGATGTAATATTTAACAACATTCGTGGCGTGTCGGCCACTACATCTCGGTGGGAACATTATGTGCAGCTATAACGTAATATGTCCTAACCTAAGGCAGCCTAACATCTCGGATGTAATATTTTACAACTTGCGTGTCGGCGCATACTGCTCCGTGGGAATATTATATACGTCTATAACCTTATATATCCTAACCTAAGGCAAACTAACATCTCGGATGTAATATTTTACAACATTACTTGCGTGTCGGCGCCTACTTATCCTTGGGAACATTATACACTTCTATAACTTTATATATCCTAACCGAAGGCAACATAACATCTCGGACGTGATATTTTACAACATTCGTGGCGTGTCGGCCTCTACTCCTCGGTGGGAACATTATGTACGTATATAACGTTATACGTCCTAACCTAAGCAAACCTAACATCTCGGATGTAATATTTAACAACATTCGTGGCGTGTCGGCCCCTACTTCTTGGTGGGAACATTATGTACGTATATAACGTTATATGTCCTATCCTAAGGCAACCTAACATCTCGGGAGTAATATTTTACAGCATTCCTTGCGTGTCGGCACCTACTTCTCCGTGGGAACATTATATACGTCTATAACGTTATATATCCTAACCTAAGGCAACCTAACACCTCGTATGTAATATTTTACAACATTCGTGGCGTGTGGGCCTCTACTTCTCGGTGGGAACATTATGTACGTCTATAACGTTATATGTCTTAACCTAAGGCAACCTAACACCTCGTATGTAATATTTTACAACATTCCTTGCGTGTCGGGGCCTACTTATCAGTGGGAACATTATATACTTCTATAACGTTATATATCCTAACCGAAGGCAACATAACATCTCGGACGTGATATTTTACAGCATTCCTTGCGCGTCGGCACCTACTTTTCGGTGGTAACATTATATACGTCTATAACGTTATATGTTCTATCCTAGGGCAACCTAACACCTCGGATGTAATATTTTACAACATTCGTGGCGTGTCGGCCACTAGTTCTCGGTGGGAACATTATGTGCAGCTATAACGTAATATGTCCTAACCTAAGGCAGCCTAACATCTCGGATGTAATATTTTACAACATTCCATGCGTGTCGGCGCCTACTTATTCGTGGGAGCATTATATAGTTCTATAACGTAATATGTCCTAACCTAAGGCAACCTAACATCTCCGACGCAATATTTTACAACATTCCATGCGTGTCGGCACCTACATCTCGGTGGGAACATTATGTACGTCTATAACGTTATATATCCTAACATAAGGCAACCTAACAACTCGGATGTAATATTTCACAATATTTCTGGCGTTTCAGCCCCTTCATTTCTGTGGGAACATTATGTACGTCTATAACGTTTTATGCCCTAACCTAAGGCAACCTAACAACTCGGATGTAATACATAATAATTATGACGTTATATGTCCTAACCTAAGGCAACCTAACTTCTCGGACGTAATATTTTACAACATTCCTTGCGTGTCTGCGCCTACTTCTCCGTGGGAACATTATATACGTCTATAACGTTATGTATCCTAACCTAAGGCAACCTAACACCTCGGATGTAATATTTAACAACATTCGTGGCGTGTCGGCCACTACATCTCGGTGGGAACATTATGTGCAGCTATAACGTAATATGTCCTAACCTAAGGCAGCCTAACATCTCGGATGTAATATTTTACAACTTGCGTGTCGGCGCATACTGCTCCGTGGGAATATTATATACGTCTATAACCTTATATATCCTAACCTAAGGCAAACTAACATCTCGGATGTAATATTTTACAACATTACTTGCGTGTCGGCGCCTACTTATCCGTGGGAACATTATACACTTCTATAACTTTATATATCCTAACCGAAGGCAACATAACATCTCGGACGTGATATTTTACAACATTCGTGGCGTGTCGGCCTCTACTTCTCGGTGGGAACAATATGTGCAGCTATAACGTTATATATCCTAACCTAAGGCAACCTAACATCTCGGATGTAATATTTTACAACATTCCTTTCGTGTCGGCCCCTACTTCTTCGTGGGAACATTATGTACGTATGTAACGTTATATGTCCTAACCTAAGCAAACCTAACATCTCGGATGTAATATTTCTCAACATTCGTGGCGTGTCGGCCTCTACTCCTCGGCGGGAACATTATGCACGTCTATAACGTTATATGTCCTATCCTAAGGCAACCTAACACCCCGTATGTAATATTTTACAATATTCGTGGCGTGTCGGCACCTACTTTTCGGTGGTAACATTATATACGGCTATAACGTTATATATCCTAACCGAAGGCAACATAACATCTCGGACGTGATATTTTACAGCATTCCTTGCGCGTCGGCACCTACTTTTCGGTGGTAACATTATATACGTCTATAACGTTATATGTTCTATCCTAGGGCAACCTAACACCTCGGATGTAATATTTGACAACATTCCTGGCGTGTCGGCACCTACTTTTCGGTGGTAACATTATATACGTCTATAACGTTATATGTCCTATCCTAGGGCAACCTAACATCTCGGATGTAATATTTTACAACATTCCTTGCGTGTCGGCCCCTACTTCTCGGTGGGAACATTATGTACGGCTATAACGTTATATGTCCTAACCTAAGGCAACCTAACACCTCGGATGTAATATTTTACAACATTCCTTGCGTGTCGGCGCATACTGCTCCGTGGGAATATTATATACGTCTATAACCTTATATATCCTAACCTAAGGCAACCTAACATCTCGGATGTAATATTTTACAACATTCGTGGCGTGTCGGCACCTACTTTTCGGTGGGAACATTATGTGCAGCTATATCGTTATATATCCTAACCTAAGGCAACCTAACATCTCGGATGTAATATTTTCCAACATTCCTTGCGTGTCGGCACCTACTTCTCGGTGGGAACATTATGCACGTCTATAACGTTATATGTCCTATCCTAAGGCAACCTAACACCCCGCATGTAATATTTTACAATATTCGTGGCGTGTCGGCACCTACTTTTCGGTGGTAACATTATATACGGCTATAACGTTATATATCCTAACCGAAGGCAACATAACATCTCGGACGTGATATTTTACAGCATTCCTTGCGCGTCGGCACCTACTTTTCGGTGGTAACATTATATACGTCTATAACGTTATATGTTCTATCCTAGGGCAACCTAACACCTCGGATGTAATATTTGACAACATTTGTGGCGTGTCGGCCACTACTTCTCGGTGGGAACATTATGTGCGGCTATAACGTTATATGTCCTATCCTAGGGCAACCTAACATCTCGGATGTAATATTTTACAACATTCCTTGCGCGTCGGGCCCTACTTCTCGGTGGGAACATTATGTACGTATATAACGTTATATGTCCTATCCTAAGGGAACCTAACAGCTCGTATGTAATATTTTACAACATTCGTGGCGTGTGGGCCTCTACTTCTCGGTGGGTACATTGTGTACGTCTATAACGTTATATGTCCTAACCTAAGGCAACCTAACACCTCGTATGTAATATTTTCCAACATTCCTTGCGTGTCGGCCTCTACTTCTCGGTGGGAACATTATGTACGTATATAACGTTATATGTCCTAACCTAAGCAAACCTAACATCTCGGATGTAATATTTCACAACATTCGTGGCGTGTCGGCCTCTACTTCACGGTGGGAACATTATGTACGTCTATAACGTTATGTGCCCTATCCTAGGGCAACCGTACACCTCGTATGTAATATTTTACAACATTCGTGGCGTGTAGGCCTCTACTTCTCGGTGGGAACATTATGTACGTCTATAACGTTATATATCCTAACGTAAGGCAACCTAACATCTCGGATGTAATATTTTCCAACATTCCTTGCGTGTCGGCACCTACTTCTCGGTGGGAATATTATGTACGTATATAACGTTATGTGCCCTAACCTAAGGCAACCGTACACCTCGTATGTAATATTTTACACCATTCGTGGCGTGTCGGCCTCTACTTCTCGGTGGGAACATTATGTACGTCTATAACGTTATGTGCCCTAACCTAAGGCAACCTAACACCTCGTATGTAATATTTTACAACATTCGTGGCGTGTAGGCCTCTACTTCTCGGTGGGAACATTGTGTACGTCTATAACGTTATATATCCTAACGTAAGGCAACCTAACATCTAGGATGTAATATTTTCCAACATTCCTTGCGTGTCGGCACCTATTTTTCGGTGGGAATATTATATACTTCTATAACGTTATATATCCTATCCTAGGGCAACCTAACATCTCGGACGTTATATTCTACAACATTCGTGGCGTGTCGGCCCCTACTTCTTGGTGGGAACATTATGTACGTATATAACGTTATATGTCCTATCCTAAGGCAACCTAACATCTCGGGAGTAATATTTTACAGCATTCCTTGCGTGTCGGCACCTACTTCTCCGTGGGAACATTATATACGTCTATAACGTCATATATCCTAACCTAAGGCAACCTAACACCTCGTATGTAATATTTTACAACATTCGTGGCGTGTGGGCCTCTACTTCTCGGTGGGTACATTGTGTACGTCTATAACGTTATATGTCCTAACCTAAGGCAACCTAACACCTCGTATGTAATATTTTCCAACATTCCTTGCGTGTCGGCCTCTACTTCTCGGTGGGAACATTATGTACGTATATAACGTTATATGTCCTAACCTAAGCAAACCTAACATCTCGGATGTAATATTTCACAACATTCGTGGCGTGTCGGCCTCTACTTCACGGTGGGAACATTATGTACGTCTATAACGTTATGTGCCCTATCCTAGGGCAACCGTACACCTCGTATGTAATGTTTTACAACATTCGTGGCGTGTAGGCCTCTACTTCTCGGTGGGAACATTATGTACGTCTATAACGTTATATATCCTAACGTAAGGCAACCTAACATCTCGGATGTAATATTTTCCAACATTCCTTGCGTGTCGGCACCTACTTCTCGGTGGGAACATTATGTACGGCTGTAACGTTATATGTCCTAACCTAAGGCAACCTAACATCTCGGATGTAATATTTTACAACATTCCTTGCGTGTCGGCCCCTTCTTCTTGGTGGGAAAATTATGTACGTATATAACGTTATATGTCCTAACCTAAGCAAACCTATCATTTCGGATGTAATATTTTACAACATTCCTTGCGTGTCGGCCCCTTCTTCTTGGTGGGAAAATTATGTACGTATATAACGTTATATGTCCTAACCTAAGCAAACCTATCATTTCGGATGTAATATTTCACAACATTCGTGGCGTGTAGGCCTCTGCTTCTCGGTGGGAACATTATGCACGTCTATAACGTTATATGTCCTAACCTAAGGCAACCTAACACCTCGTATGTAATATTTTGCAACATTCGTGGCGTGTCGGCACCTACTTTTCGGTGGTAACATTATATACGTCTATAACGTTATATGTCCTATCCTAGGGCAACCTAACATCTCGGATGTAATATTTTACAACATTCCTTGCGTGTCGGCCCCTACTTCTCGGTGGGAACATTATGTACGGCTATAACGTTATATGTCCTAACCTATGGCAACCTAACACCTCGGATGTAATATTTTACAACATTCCTTGCGTGTCGGCCCATACTGCTCCGTGGGAATATTATATACGTCTATAACCTTATATATCCTAACCTAAGGCAACCTAACATCTGGGATGTAATATTTTACAACATTCGTGGCGTGTCGGCACCTACTTTTCGGTGGGAACATTATGTGCAGCTATATCGTTATATATCCTAACCTAAGGCAACCTAACATCTCGGATGTAATATTTTCCAACATTCCTTGCGAGTCGGCACCTACTTCTCGGTGGGAACATTATGCACGTCTATAACGTTATATGTCCTATCCTAAGGCAACCTAACACCCCGTATGTAATATTTTACAATATTAGTGGCGTGTCGGCACCTACTTTTCGGTGGTAACATTATATACGGCTATAACGTTATATATCCTAACCGAAGGCAACATAACATCTCGGACGTGATATTTTACAGCATTCCTTGCGCGTCGGCACCTACTTTTCGGTGGTAACATTATATACGTCTATAACGTTATATGTTCTATCCTAGGGCAACCTAACACCTCGGATGTAATATTTGACAACATTCCTGGCGTGTCGGCACCTACTTTTCGGTGGTAACATTATATACGTCTATAACGTTATATGTCCTATCCTAGGGCAACCTAACATCTCGGATGTAATATTTTACAACATTCCTTGCGTGTCGGCCCCTACTTCTCGGTGGGAACATTATGTACGGCTATAACGTTATATGTCCTAACCTAAGGCAACCTAACACCTCGGATGTAATATTTTACAACATTCCTTGCGTGTCGGCGCATACTGCTCCGTGGGAATATTATATACGTCTATAACCTTATATATCCTAACCTAAGGCAACCTAACATCTCGGATGTAATATTTTACAACATTCGTGGCGTGTCGGCACCTACTTTTCGGTGGGAACATTATGTGCAGCTATATCGTTATATATCCTAACCTAAGGCAACCTAACATCTCGGATGTAATATTTTCCAACATTCCTTGCGTGTCGGCACCTACTTCTCGGTGGGAACATTATGCACGTCTATAACGTTATATGTCCTATCCTAAGGCAACCTAACACCCCGTATGTAATATTTTACAATATTCGTGGCGTGTCGGCACCTACTTTTCGGTGGTAACATTATATACGGCTATAACGTTATATATCCTAACCGATGGCAACATAACATCTCGGACGTGATATTTTACAGCATTCCTTGCGCGTCGGCACCTACTTTTCGGTGGTAACATTATATACGTCTATAACGTTATATGTTCTATCCTAGGGCAACCTAACACCTCGGATGCAATATTTGACAACATTTGTGGCGTGTCGGCCACTACTTCTCGGTGGGAACATTATGTACGGCTATAACGTTATATGTCCTATCCTAGGGCAACCTAACATTTCGGATGTAATATTTTACAACATTCCTTGCGCGTCGGGCCCTACTTCTCGGTGGGAACATTATGTACGTATATAACGTTATATGTCCTATCCTAAGGGAACCTAACAGCTCGTATGTAATATTTTACAACATTCGTGGCGTGTGGGCCTCTACTTCTCGGTGGGTACATTGTGTACGTCTATAACGTTATATGTCCTAACCTAAGGCAACCTAACACCTCGTATGTAATATTTTCCAACATTCCTTGCGTGTCGGCCTCTACTTCTCGGTGGGAACATTATGTACGTATATAACGTTATATGTCCTAACCTAAGCAAACCTAACATCTCGGATGTAATATTTCACAACATTCGTGGCGTGTCGGCCTCTACTTCACGGTGGGAACATTATGTACGTCTATAACGTTATGTGCCCTATCCTAGGGCAACCGTACACCTCGTATGTAATATTTTACAACATTCGTGGCGTGTAGGCCTCTACTTCTCGGTGGGAACATTATGTACGTCTATAACGTTATATATCCTAACGTAAGGCAACCTAACATCTCGGATGTAAAGTTTTCCAACATTCCTTGCGTGTCGGCACCTACTTCTCGGTGGGAATATTATGTACGTATATAACGTTATGTGCCCTAACCTAAGGCAACCGTACACCTCGTATGTAATATTTTACACCATTCGTGGCGTGTCGGCCTCTACTTCTCGGTGGGAACATTATGTACGTCTATAACGTTATGTGCCCTAACCTAAGGCAACCTAACACCTCGTATGTAATATTTTACAACATTCGTGGCGTGTAGGCCTCTACTTCTCGGTGGGAACATTGTGTACGTCTATAACGTTATATATCCTAACGTAAGGCAACCTAACATCTAGGATGTAATATTTTCCAACATTCCTTGCGTGTCGGCACCTATTTTTCGGTGGGAATATTATATACTTCTATAACGTTATATATCCTATCCTAGGGCAACCTAACATCTCGGACGTTATATTCTACAACATTCGTGGCGTGTCGGCCCCTACTTCTTGGTGGGAACATTATGTACGTATATAACGTTATATGTCCTATCCTAAGGCAACCTAACATCTCGGGAGTAATATTTTACAGCATTCCTTGCGTGTCGGCACCTACTTCTCCGTGGAAACATTATATACGTCTATAACGTTATATATCCTAACCTAAGGCAACCTAACACCTCGTATGTAATATTTTACAACATTCGTGGCGTGTGGGCCTCTACTTCTCGGTGGGAACATTATGTACGTCTATAACGTTATATGTCTTAACCTAAGGCAACCTAACACCTCGTATGTAATATTTTACAACATTCCTTGCGTGTCGGGGCCTACTTATCAGTGGGAACATTATATACTTCTATAACGTTATATATCCTAACCGAAGGCAACATAACATCTCGGACGTGATATTTTACAGCATTCCTTGCGCGTCGGCACCTACTTTTCGGTGGTAATATTATATACGTCTATAACGTTATATGTTCTATCCTAGGGCAACCTAACACCTCGGATGTAATATTTTACAACATTCGTGGCGTGTCGGCCACTAGTTCTCGGTGGGAACATTATGTGCAGCTATAACGTAATATGTCCTAACCTAAGGCAGCCTAACATCTCGGATGTAATATTTTACAACATTCCATGCGTGTCGGCGCCTACTTATTCGTGGGAGCATTATATAGTTCTATAACGTAATATGTCCTAACCTAAGGCAACCTAACATCTCCGACGCAATATTTTACAACATTCCATGCGTGTCGGCACCTACATCTCGGTGGGAACATTATGTACGTCTATAACGTTATATATCCTAACATAAGGCAACCTAACAACTCGGATGTAATATTTCACAATATTTCTGGCGTTTCAGCCCCTTCATTTCTGTGGGAACATTATGTACGTCTATAACGTTTTATGCCCTAACCTAAGGCAACCTAACAACTCGGATGTAATACATAATAATTATGACGTTATATGTCCTAACCTAAGGCAACCTAACTTCTCGGACGTAATATTTTACAACATTCCTTGCGTGTCTGCGCCTACTTCTCCGTGGGAACATTATATACGTCTATAACGTTATGTATCCTAACCTAAGGCAACCTAACACCTCGGATGTAATATTTAACAACATTCGTGGCGTGTCGGCCACTACATCTCGGTGGGAACATTATGTGCAGCTATAACGTAATATGTCCTAACCTAAGGCAGCCTAACATCTCGGATGTAATATTTTACAACTTGCGTGTCGGCGCATACTGCTCCGTGGGAATATTATATACGTCTATAACCTTATATATCCTAACCTAAGGCAAACTAACATCTCGGATGTAATATTTTACAACATTATTTGCGTGTCGGCGCCTACTTATCCGTGGGAACATTATACACTTCTATAACTTTATATATCCTAACCGAAGGCAACATAACATCTCGGACGTGATATTTTACAACATTCGTGGCGTGTCGGCCTCTACTTCTCGGTGGGAACAATATGTGCAGCTATAACGTTATATATCCTAACCTAAGGCAACCTAACATCTCGGATGTAATATTTTACAACATTCCTTTCGTGTCGGCCCCTACTTCTTCGTGGGAACATTATGTACGTATGTAACGTTATATGTCCTAACCTAAGCAAACCTAACATCTCGGATGTAATATTTCTCAACATTCGTGGCGTGTCGGCCTCTACTCCTCGGCGGGAACATTATGTACGTCTATAACGTTATATATCCTAACGTAAGGCAACCTAACATCTCGGATGTAATATTTTCCAACATTCCTTGCGTGCCGGCACCTATTTCTCGGTGGGAACATTATATACTTCTATAACGTTATATATCCTATCCTAGGGCAACCTAACATCTCGGACGTTATATTCTACAACATTCGTGGCGTGTCGGTCCCTACTTCTTGGTGGGAACATTATGTACGTATATAACGTTATATGTCCTATCTTAAGGCAACCTAACATCTCGGAAGTAATATTTTACAGCATTCCTTGCGTGTCGGCACCTACTTTTCGGTGGTAACATTATATACGTCTATAACGTTATATGTCCAATCCTAGGGCAACATAACATCTCGGATGTAATATTTTACAACATTCCTTGCGTGTCGGCCCCTACTTCTTGGTGGGAACATTATGTACGGCTATAACATTATATGTCCTAACCTAAGGCCACCTAACGTCTTGGACGCAATATTTTACAACATTCCATGCGTGTCGGCACCTACTTCTCGGTGGGAACATTATGTACGTCTATAACGTTATATATCCTAACCGAAGGCAACCTAACATCTCGGACGCTATATTCTACAACATTGGTGGCGTGTCGGCCTCTACTTTTCGGTGGTAACATTATATACGTCTATAACGTTATATGTCCTATCCTAGGGCAACCTAACATCTCGGCTGTAATATTTTACAACATTCCTTTCGTGTCGGCCCCTCCTTCGCGGTGGGAACATTATTTACGGCTATAACATTATATGTCCTAACGTAAGGCCACCTAACTTCTCGGACGTAATATTTTACAACATTCGTGGCGTGTCGGCCCCTACTTCTTGTTGGGAACATTATGTACGTAAATAACGTTATATGTCCTATCCTAAGGCAACATAACATCTCGGACGTAGTATTTTACAACATTCCTTGCGTGTCGGCGCCGACTTCTCGGTGGTTACATTATATACGTCTATAACGTTATATGTCCTAACCTAAGGAAACCTAACATCTCGGATGTAATATCTCACAACATTCGTGGCGTGTCGGCCTCTACATCTCGGTGGGGACATTATGTACGTCTATAACGTTATGTGCCCTAACGTAAGGCAACCTAACACCTCGTATGTAATATTTTACAACATTCGTGGCGTGTAGGCCTCTACTTCTCGGTGGGAACATTATGTACGTCTATAACGTTATATGTCCCAACCTAAGGCGACCTAACATCTCGGACGTGATATTTTACAACATTCGTGGCGTGACGGCTTCTACTTCTCGGTGGGAACATTATGTGCAGCTATAACGTAATATGTCCAAACCTAAGGCAGCCTAACATCTCCGACGCAATATTTTACAACATTCCATGCGTGTCGGCACCTACTTCTCGGTGGGAACATTATGTACGTCTATAACGTTATATATCCTAACATAAGGCAACATAACAACTCGGATGTAATATTTGACAACATTCCTGGCGCTTCAGCCCCTTCATTTCTGTGGGAACATTATGTACGTCAATAACGTTATATGCCCTAACCTAAGGCAACCTAACCACTCGGATGTAATACATAATAATTATGACGTTATATGTCCTAACCTAAGGCAACCTAACTTCTCGGACGTAATATTTTACAACATTACTTGCGTGTCGGCGCCTACTTCTCGGTAGGAACATTATATACTTCTATAACGTTATATTTCCTAACCGAAGGCAACCTAACATCTCGGATGTAATATTTTACAACATTCCTTGCGCGTCGGCACCTACTTCTCGGTGGGAACATTATATACGTCTATAAGGTTATTTATATTATCCCAGGGCAACCTAACATCTCTTACGTTATATTTTACAACATTCGTGGCGTGTCGACCCCTACTTCTCGGTGTGAACACTATGTACGTCTAAAACGTTATATGTCCTATCCTAAGGCAACCTAACATCTCGGATGTAATATTTTACAACATTTGTGGCGTGTCAGACCCTACTTCTTTGTGGGAACATTATGTACGGCTATAACGTTATTCGTCCTAACCTAAGGCAACCTAACTTATCGGATGTAATATTTTACAACATTTGTGGTGTGTCGGCCCCTACTTCTCGGTGGGAACATTATGTACGGATATAACGTTCTATGTCCTAACCGAAGACAACCTAACATATCGGATGTAATATTTTACAGCATTCCTTGCGTGTCGGCACCTACTATTCGGTGGTAACATTATATACGTCTATAACGTTATATGTCCAATCCTAGGGCAACATAACATCTCGGATGTAATATTTTACAACATTCCTTGCGTGTCGGCCCCTACTTCTTGGTGGGAACATTATGTACGGCTATAACATTATATGTCCTAACCTAAGGTCACCTAACGTCTTCGACGCAATATTTTACAACATTCCATGCGTGTCGGCACCTACTTCTCGGTGGGAACATTATGTACGTCTATAACGTTATATATCCTAACCTAAGGCAACCTAACATCTCGGATGTAATATTTTACAACATTCCTTGCGTGTCGGCGCCTACTTCTCCGTGGGAACATTATATACGTCTATAACGTTATATATCCTATCCTAGGGCAACCTAACATCTCGGACGTTACATTCTACAACATTCGCGGCGTGTCAGCCCCTACTTCTTGGTGGGAACATTATGTACGTATATAACGTTATATGTCCTATCCTAAGGCAACCTAACATCTCGGATGTAATATTTTCCAACATTCCTTACGTGTCGGCACCTACTTCTCGGTGGGAACATTATATACGTCTATAACGTTATATATCCTATCTTAGGGCAACCTCAAATCTCGGACGTTTCATTCTACAACATTCGTGGCGTGTCGGCCCCTACTTCTTGGTGGGAACATTATTTACGGCTATAACATTATATGTCCTAACCTAAGGCCACCTAACTTCTCGGACGTAATATTTTACAACATTCCTTGCGTGTCGGCGCATACTACTCCGTGGGAACACTATGTACGTCTGTAACGTTATATATCCTCACCTAAGGCAACCTAACATCTCGGATGTAATATTTTACAGCATTCCTTGCGTGTCGGAACCTACTTTTCGGTGGTAACATTATATACGTCTATTACGTTATATGTACTAACCTAAGGCAACCTAACACCTCGTATGTAATATTTTACAACATTCCTTGCGTGTCGGCCCCTACTTCTCGGTGGGAATATCATGTACGTATATAACGTTATATGTCCTAACCTAGGGCAACCTAACATCTCGGACGTTACATTCTACAACATTCGTGGCGTGTAGGCCCCTACTTCTTGGTGGGAACATTATGTACGTATATAACGTTATATGTCCTATCCTAAGGCAACCTAACACCTCGGATGTAATATTTAACAACATTCGTGGCGTGTCGGCCACTACTTCTCGGTGGGAACATTATGTGCAGCTATAACGTAATATGTCCTAACCTAAGGCAACCTAACATCTCGGATGTAATATTTTACAACATTCTTTGCGTGTCGGAGCATACTACTCCGTGGGAACATTATATACCTCTATAACGTTATATATCCTTACCAAAGGCAACATAACATCTCGGACGTGGTATTTTACAACATTCCTTGCGTGTCGGCACTTAATTCTCGGTGGGAACATTATGTACGTCTATAACGTTATATATCCTAAGCTAAGGCAACCTAACATCTCGGATGTAATATTTTATAACATTCCTTGCGTGTCGGCCCCTACTTCACGGTGGGAACATTATGTACGTCTATAACGTTGTATATCCTAACATAAGGCAACCTAACAACTCGGATGTAATATTTGACAACATTCCTGGCCCTTCAGCCCCTACTTCTCTGTGGGAACATTATGTACTTCTATAACGATATATGCCCTGACCTAAGGCAACCTAACAACTCGGATGTACTATATAATAATCATGACGTTATATGTCCTAATCTAAGGCAACCTAACTTCTCGGACGTAATATTCTACAACATTTGTGGCGTGTCGGCCCCTACTTCTCGGTGGGAACATTATGTACGTCTATAACGTTATATGTCCTATCCCAGGGCAACCTAACATCTCGGATGTAATATCTTACAACATTCTTTGCGTGTCGGCGCCTACTTCTCCGTGGGAACATTATATACTTCTATAACGTTATATTTCCTAACCGAAGGCAACATAACATCTCGGACGTGATATTTTACAACATTCCTTGCGTGTCGGCACATACTTCTCGGTGGAAAAATTATATACGTGTCTAACGTTATTTATATTATCCTAGGGCAACCTAACATCTCGGACGTTATATTTTACAACATTCGTGGCGTGTCGGCCCCTACTTCTTGTTGGGAACATTATGTACGTATATAACGTTATATGTCCTATCCTAAGGCAAGCTAACATCTCGGATGTAATATTTTACAACATTCCTTGCGAGTCGGCGCCTACTAATCGGTGGGAACATTATATACTTCTATAACGTTATATGTCCTAACCGAAGGCAACATAACATCTCGGACGTGATATTTTGCAACATTCGTGGCGTGTCGGCCTCTACTTCTCTGTGGGAACATTAAGTGCAGCTATAAAGTAATATGTCCTAATCTCAGGCAACCTAACGTCTTGGACGCAATATTTTACAACATTCCATGCGTGTCGGCACCTACTTCTCGGTGGGAACATTATGTACGTCTATAACGTTATATATCCTAACATAAGGCAAACCTAACAACTCGGATGTAATATTTGACAACATTCCTGGCCCTTCAGCCCCTACTTCTCTGTGGGAACATTATGTACTTCTATAACGTTATATGCCCTGACCTAAGGCAACCTAACAACTCGGATGTACTATATAATAATCATGACGTTATATGTCCTAATCTAAGGCAACCTAACTTCTCGGACGTAATATTTTACAACATTCCTTGCGTGTCGGCGCCTACTTCTCCGTGGGAACATTATATACGTCTATAACGTTATATATCCTAACCTAAGGCAACCTAACACCTCGTATGTAATATTTTACAACATTCGTGGCGTGTCGGCCCCTACTTCTTGGTGGGAACATTATTTACGACTATAATGTTATACGTCATAACCTAAGGCAACCTAACATCTCGGATGTAATATTTTACAACATTCCTTGCGTGTCGGCGCCTACTTATCCGTGGGAACATTATATACTTCTATAACGTTGTATATCCTAACCGAAGGCAACATAACATCTCGGACGTGATATTTTACAACACTCGTGGCGTGTCGGCCTCTACTTCTCGGTGGGAACATTATATACGTCTATAACGTTATATATCCTATCCTAGGGCAACCTAACTTCTCGGACGCTATATTCTACAACATTCTTGGCGTGTCTGCCCCTCCTTCTTGGTGGGAACATTATGTACGTATATAACATTATATGTCCTATCCTAAGGCAACCTAACACCTCGGACGCAATATTTTACAACATTCCTTGCGTGTCGGCACCTACATCTCGGTGGGAACATTATATACGTCTATAACGTTATATATCCTATCCTAGGGCAACCTAACTTATCGGCTGTAATATTTTACAACATTCCTTTCGTGTCGGCCCCTCCTTCGCGGTGGGAACATTATGTACGGCTATAACATTATATGTCCTAACGTAAGGCCACCTAACTTCTCGAACGTAATATTTTACAACATTCGTGGCGTGTCGGCCCCTACTTCTTGTTGGGAACATTATGTACGTAAATAACGTTATATGTCCTATCCTAAGGCAACATAACATCTCGGACGTGGTATTTTACAACATTCCTTGCGTGTCGGCGCAGACTTCTCGGTGCGTACATCATATACGTCTATAACGTTATATGTCCCAACCTAAGGAAACCTAACATCTCGGACGTTACATTCTATAACATTCGTGGCGTGTCGGCCCCTACTTCTTGGTGGGAACATTATGCACGTCTATAACGTTATATGTCGTATTCTAGGGAAACCTAACATCTCGGATGTAATATTTTACAACATTCTTTGCGTGTCGGCGCATACTAATCCGTGGGAACATTATATACCTCTATAACGTTATATATCCTTACCAAAGGCAACATAACGTCTCGGACGTGGTATTTTACAACATTCCTTGCGTGTCGGCACCTACTTCTCGGTGGGAACATTATGTACGTCTATAACGTTATACATCCTAAGCTAAGGCAACCTAACATCTCGGATGTAATATTTTATAACATTC
Organism: Xylocopa violacea; assembly: GCA_963969225.1. Lineage (NCBI taxonomy): Eukaryota > Metazoa > Arthropoda > Insecta > Hymenoptera > Apidae > Xylocopa > Xylocopa violacea. Next base: position 1,769,446 of record CAXAJV010000240.1, on the reverse strand, counting down.
CTTGCGTGTCGGCCCCTACTTCTCGGTGGGAACATTATATACGTCTATAACGTTATATATCCTATCCTAGGGCAACCTAACATCTCGGACGTTACATTCTATAACATTCGTGGCGTGTCGGCCCCTACTTCTTGGTGGGAACATTATGCACGTCTATAACGTTATATGTCGTATTCTAGGGAAACCTAACATCTCGGATGTAATATTTTACAACATTCCTTGCGAGTCGGCGCCTACTAATCGGTGGGAACATTATATACTTCTATAACGTTATATGTCCTAACCGAAGGCAACATAACATCTCGGACGTGATATTTTGCAACATTCCATGCGTGTCGGCACCTACTTCACGGTGGGAACATTATGTACGTCTATAACGTTGTATATCCTAACATAAGGCAACCTAACAACTCGGATGTAATATTTGACAACATTCCTGGCCCTTCAGCCCCTACTTCTCTGTGGGAACATTATGTACTTCTATAACGATATATGCCCTGACCTAAGGCAACCTAACAACTCGGATGTACTATATAATAATCATGACGTTATATGTCCTAATCTAAGGCAACCTAACTTCTCGGACGTAATATTCTACAACATTTGTGGCGTGTCGGCCCCTACTTCTCGGTGGGAACATTATGTACGTCTATAACGTTATATGTCCTATCCCAGGGCAACCTAACATCTCGGATGTAATATCTTACAACATTCTTTGCGTGTCGGCGCCTACTTCTCCGTGGGAACATTATATACTTCTATAACGTTATATTTCCTAACCGAAGGCAACATAACATCTCGGACGTGATATTTTACAACATTCCTTGCGTGTCGGCACATACTTCTCGGTGGAAAAATTATATACGTGTCTAACGTTATTTATATTATCCTAGGGCAACCTAACATCTCGGACGTTATATTTTACAACATTCGTGGCGTGTCGGCCCCTACTTCTTGTTGGGAACATTATGTACGTATATAACGTTATATGTCCTATCCTAAGGCAAGCTAACATCTCGGATGTAATATTTTACAACATTCCTTGCGAGTCGGCGCCTACTAATCGGTGGGAACATTATATACTTCTATAACGTTATATGTCCTAACCGAAGGCAACATAACATCTCGGACGTGATATTTTGCAACATTCGTGGCGTGTCGGCCTCTACTTCTCTGTGGGAACATTAAGTGCAGCTATAAAGTAATATGTCCTAACCTCAGGCAACCTAACGTCTTGGACGCAATATTTTACAACATTCCATGCGTGTCGGCACCTACTTCTCGGTGGGAACATTATGTACGTCTATAACGTTATATATCCTAACATAAGGCAAACCTAACAACTCGGATGTAATATTTGACAACATTCCTGGCCCTTCAGCCCCTACTTCTCTGTGGGAACATTATGTACTTCTATAACGTTATATGCCCTGACCTAAGGCAACCTAACAACTCGGATGTACTATATAATAATCATGACGTTATATGTCCTAATCTAAGGCAACCTAACTTCTCGGACGTAATATTTTACAACATTCCTTGCGAGTCGGCGCCTACTAATCGGTGGGAACATTATATACTTCTATAACGTTATATGTCCTAACCGAAGGCAACATAACATCTCGGACGTGATATTTTGCAACATTCCATGCGTGTCGGCACCTACTTCACGGTGGGAACATTATGTACGTCTATAACGTTGTATATCCTAACATAAGGCAACCTAACAACTCGGATGTAATATTTGACAACATTCCTGGCCCTTCAGCCCCTACTTCTCTGTGGGAACATTATGTACTTCTATAACGATATATGCCCTGACCTAAGGCAACCTAACAACTCGGATGTACTATATAATAATCATGACGTTATATGTCCTAATCTAAGGCAACCTAACTTCTCGGACGTAATATTCTACAACATTTGTGGCGTGTCGGCCCCTACTTCTCGGTGGGAACATTATGTACGTCTATAACGTTATATGTCCTATCCCAGGGCAACCTAACATCTCGGATGTAATATCTTACAACATTCTTTGCGTGTCGGCGCCTACTTCTCCGTGGGAACATTATATACTTCTATAACGTTATATTTCCTAACCGAAGGCAACATAACATCTCGGACGTGATATTTTACAACATTCCTTGCGTGTCGGCACATACTTCTCGGTGGAAAAATTATATACGTGTCTAACGTTATTTATATTATCCTAGGGCAACCTAACATCTCGGACGTTATATTTTACAACATTCGTGGCGTGTCGGCCCCTACTTCTTGTTGGGAACATTATGTACGTATATAAAGTTATATGTCCTATCCTAAGGCAAGCTAACATCTCGGATGTAATATTTTACAACATTCCTTGCGAGTCGGCGCCTACTAATCGGTGGGAACATTATATACTTCTATAACGTTATATGTCCTAACCGAAGGCAACATAACATCTCGGACGTGATATTTTGCAACATTCGTGGCGTGTCGGCCTCTACTTCTCTGTGGGAACATTAAGTGCAGCTATAAAGTAATATGTCCTAACCTCAGGCAACCTAACGTCTTGGACGCAATATTTTACAACATTCCATGCGTGTCGGCACCTACTTCTCGGTGGGAACATTATGTACGTCTATAACGTTATATATCCTAACATAAGGCAAACCTAACAACTCGGATGTAATATTTGACAACATTCCTGGCCCTTCAGCCCCTACTTCTCTGTGGGAACATTATGTACTTCTATAACGTTATATGCCCTGACCTAAGGCAACCTAACAACTCGGATGTACTATATAATAATCATGACGTTATATGTCCTAATCTAAGGCAACCTAACTTCTCGGACGTAATATTTTACAACATTCCTTGCGAGTCGGCGCCTACTAATCGGTGGGAACATTATATACTTCTATAACGTTATATGTCCTAACCGAAGGCAACATAACATCTCGGACGTGATATTTTGCAACATTCCATGCGTGTCGGCACCTACTTCACGGTGGGAACATTATGTACGTCTATAACGTTGTATATCCTAACATAAGGCAACCTAACAACTCGGATGTAATATTTGACAACATTCCTGGCCCTTCAGCCCCTACTTCTCTGTGGGAACATTATGTACTTCTATAACGATATATGCCCTGACCTAAGGCAACCTAACAACTCGGATGTACTATATAATAATCATGACGTTATATGTCCTAATCTAAGGCAACCTAACTTCTCGGACGTAATATTCTACAACATTTGTGGCGTGTCGGCCCCTACTTCTCGGTGGGAACATTATGTACGTCTATAACGTTATATGTCCTATCCCAGAGCAACCTAACATCTCGGATGTAATATCTTACAACATTCTTTGCGTGTCGGCGCCTACTTCTCCGTGGGAACATTATATACTTCTATAACGTTATATTTCCTAACCGAAGGCAACATAACATCTCGGACGTGATATTTTACAACATTCCTTGCGTGTCGGCACATACTTCTCGGTGGAAAAATTATATACGTGTCTAACGTTATTTATATTATCCTAGGGCAACCTAACATCTCGGACGTTATATTTTACAACATTCGTGGCGTGTCGGCCCCTACTTCTTGTTGGGAACATTATGTACGTATATAACGTTATATGTCCTATCCTAAGGCAAGCTAACATCTCGGATGTAATATTTTACAACATTCCTTGCGAGTCGGCGCCTACTAATCGGTGGGAACATTATATACTTCTATAACGTTATATGTCCTAACCGAAGGCAACATAACATCTCGGACGTGATATTTTGCAACATTCGTGGCGTGTCGGCCTCTACTTCTCTGTGGGAACATTAAGTGCAGCTATAAAGTAATATGTCCTAACCTCAGGCAACCTAACGTTTTGGACGCAATATTTTACAACATTCCATGCGTGTCGGCACCTACTTCTCGGTGGGAACATTATGTACGTCTATAACGTTATATATCCTAACATAAGGCAAACCTAACAACTCGGATGTAATATTTGACAACATTCCTGGCCCTTCAGCCCCTACTTCTCTGTGGGAACATTATGTACTTCTATAACGTTATATGCCCTGACCTAAGGCAACCTAACAACTCGGATGTACTATATAATAATCATGACGTTATATGTCCTAATCTAAGGCAACCTAACTTCTCGGACGTAATATTTTACAACATTCCTTGCGTGTCGGCGCCTACTTCTCCGTGGGAACATTATATACGTCTATAACGTTATATATCCTAACCTAAGGCAACCTAACACCTCGTATGTAATATTTTACAACATTCGTGGCGTGTCGGCCCCTACTTCTTGGTGGGAACATTATTTACGACTATAATGTTATACGTCATAACCTAAGGCAACCTAACATCTCGGATGTAATATTTTACAACATTCCTTGCGTGTCGGCGCCTACTTATCCGTGGGAACATTATATACTTCTATAACGTTGTATATCCTAACCGAAGGCAACATAACATCTCGGACGTGATATTTTACAACACTCGTGGCGTGTCGGCCTCTACTTCTCGGTGGGAACATTATATACGTCTATAACGTTATATATCCTATCCTAGGGCAACCTAACTTCTCGGACGCTATATTCTACAACATTCTTGGCGTGTCTGCCCCTCCTTCTTGGTGGGAACATTATGTACGTATATAACATTATATGTCCTATCCTAAGGCAACCTAACACCTCGGACGCAATATTTTACAACATTCCTTGCGTGTCGGCACCTACATCTCGGTGGGAACATTATATACGTCTATAACGTTATATATCCTATCCTAGGGCAACCTAACTTATCGGCTGTAATATTTTACAACATTCCTTTCGTGTCGGCCCCTCCTTCGCGGTGGGAACATTATGTACGGCTATAACATTATATGTCCTAACGTAAGGCCACCTAACTTCTCGAACGTAATATTTTACAACATTCGTGGCGTGTCGGCCCCTACTTCTTGTTGGGAACATTATGTACGTAAATAACGTTATATGTCCTATCCTAAGGCAACATAACATCTCGGACGTGGTATTTTACAACATTCCTTGCGTGTCGGCGCAGACTTCTCGGTGCGTACATTATATACGTCTATAACGTTATATGTCCTAACCTAAGGAAACCTAACATCTCGGACGTTACATTCTATAACATTCGTGGCGTGTCGGCCCCTACTTCTTGGTGGGAACATTATGCACGTCTATAACGTTATATGTCGTATTCTAGGGAAACCTAACATCTCGGATGTAATATTTTACAACATTCTTTGCGTGTCGGCGCATACTAATCCGTGGGAACATTATATACCTCTATAACGTTATATATCCTTACCAAAGGCAACATAACGTCTCGGACGTGGTATTTTACAACATTCCTTGCGTGTCGGCACCTACTTCTCGGTGGGAACATTATGTACGTCTATAACGTTATATATCCTAAGCTAAGGCAACCTAACATCTCGGATGTAATATTTTATAACATTCCTTGCGTGTCGGCCCCTACTTCTCGGTGGGAACATTATATACGTCTATAACGTTATATATCCTATCCTAGGGCAACCTATCATCTCGGACGTTACATTCTATAACATTCGTGGCGTGTCGGCCCCTACTTCTTGGTGGCAACATTATGCACGTCTATAACGTTATATGTCGTATTCTAGGGAAACCTAACATCTCGGATGTAATATTTTACAACATTCCTTTCGCGTCGGCCCCTCCTTCGCGGTGGGAACATTATGTACGGCTATAACGTTATATGTCCTATCCTAGGGCAACCTAACATCTCGGCTGTAATATTTTACAACATTCCTTTCGCGTCGGCCCCTCCTTCGCGGTGGGAACTTTATGTACGGCTATAACATTATATGTCCTAACCTAAGGCCACCTAACTTCTCGGACGTAATATTTTACAACATTCGTGGCGTGTCGGCCCCTACTTCTTGTTGGGAACATTATGTACGTAAATAACGTTATATGTCCTATCCTAAGGCAACATAACATCTCGGACGTGGTATTTTACAACATTCCATGCGTGTCGGCGCCGACTTCTCGGTGGGTACATTATATACGTCTATAACGTTATATGTCCTAACCTAAATAAACCTAACATCTCGGATGTAATATCTCACAACATTCGTGGCGTGTCGGCCTCTACTTCTCGGTGGGGGCATTATGTACGTCTATATCGTTATGTGTCCTAACCTAAGGCAACCTAACATCTCGGATGTAATATTCTACATCATTTGTGGCGTGTCGGCCCCTACTTCTTGGTGGGAACATTATTTACGACTATAATGTTATACGTCCTAACCTAAGGCAACCTAACATCTCGGATGTAATATTTTACAACATTACTTGCGAGTCGGCGCATACTAATCGGTGGGAACATTATATACTTCTATAACGTTATATGTCCTAACCGAAGGCAACATAACATCTCGGACGTGATATTTTACAACACTCGTGGCGTGTCGGCCTCTACTTCTCGGTGGGAACATTATATACGTCTATAACGTTATATATCCTATCCTAGGGCAACCTATCTCCTCGGACGCTATATTCTACAACATTCGTGGCGTGTCGGCCTCTACTTTTCGGTGGTAACATTATATACGTCTATAACGTTATATGTCCTATCCTAGGGTAACCTAACATCTCGGCTGTAATATTTTACAACATTCCATTCGTGTCGGCCCCTCCTTCGCGGTGGGAACATTATGTACGGCTATAACATTATATGTCCTAACCTAAGGCCACCTAACTTCTCGGACGTAATATTTTACAACATTCGTGGCGTGTCTGACCCTACTCCTTGTTGGGAACATTATGTACGTAAATAACGTTATGTGTCCTATCCTAAGGAAACCTAACATCTCGGAAGTAATATCTCACAACATTCGTGGCGTGTCGGCCTCTACTTCTCGGTGGGGACATTATGTACGTCTATATCGTTATGTGTCCTAACCTAAGGCAACCTAGCACCTCGTATGTAATATTTTACAACATTCGTGGCGTGTCGGCCCCTACTTCTCGGTGGGAACATTATGTACGACTATAACGTTATATGTCCTAACCTAAGGCAACCTGACATCTCGGATGTAATATTCTACAACATTTGTGGCGTGTCGGCCCCTACTTCTCGGTGGGAACATTATGTACGTCTATAACGTTATATGTACTATCCCAGGGCAACCTAACATCTCGGATGTAATATCTTACAACATTCTTTGCGTGTCGGCGCCTACTTCTCGGTGGGAACATTATGCACGTCTATAACGTTATATATCCTAACCTAAGGCAGCCTAACACCTCGTATGTAATATTTTACAGCATTCGTGGCGTGTCGGCCCCTACTTCTTGGTGGGAACATTATGTACGACTCTAACGTTATACGTCCTAACCTAAGGCAACCTAACATCTCCGATGTAATATTTAACAACATTTGCGGCGTGTCTGCCCCTACTTCTCGGTGGGAACATTATGTACGGATATAACGTTCTATGTCCTAACCGAAGACAACCATATCATCTCGGATGTAATATTTTACAGCATTCCTTGCGTGTCGGCCACTACTTCTCGGTGCGAACATTATGTGCAGCTATAACGTAATATGTCCTAACCTAAGGCAACCTAAAATCTTGGATGTAATATTTTACAACATTTGTGGCGTGTCGGGCCCTACTTCTCGGTGGGAATATTAGGTACGGGTATAACGTTCTATGTCCTAATCGAAGACAACCTGACATCTCGGACGTAATATTTTGCAGCATTCCTTGCGTGTCGGAACCTACTTTTCGGTGGTAACATTATATACGTCTATTACGTTATATGTACTAAACTAAGGCAACCTAACACCTCGTATGTAATATTTTACAACATTCCTTGCGTGTCGGCCCCTACTTCTCGGTGGGAATATCACGTACGTATATAACGTTATATGTCCTAACCTAAGCAAACCTAACTTCTCGGACGTAATATTTTACAACATTCCTTGCGTGTCGGCGCATACTACTCCGTGGGAACACTATGTACGTCTATAATGTTATATATCCTAACGTAAGGCAACCTAACATCTCGGATGTAATATTTTCCAACATTCCTTGCGTGTCGGCCCCTACTTCTCGGTGGGAACATTATATACGTCTATAACATTATATATCCTATCCTAGGGCAACCTAACATCTCGGACGTTACATTCTACAACATTCGTGGCGTGTCGGCCCCTACTTCTTGGTGGGAACATTATGTACGTATATAACGTTATATGTCCTATCCTAAGGCAACCTAACACCTCGGATGTAATATTTAACAACATTCGTGGCGTGTCGGCCACTACTTCTCGGTGGGAACATTATGTGCAGCTATAACGTAATATGTCCTAACCTAAGGCAACCTAACATCTCGGATGTAATATTTTACAACATTCTTTGCGTGTCGGAGCATACTACTCCGTGGGAACATTATATACCTCTATAACGTTATATATCCTTACCAAAGGCAACATAACATCTCGGACGTGGTATTTTACAACATTCCTTGCGTGTCGGCACCTACTTCTCGGTGGGAACATTATGTACGTCTATAACGTTATATATCCTAAGCTAAGGCAACCTAACATCTCGGATGTAATATTTTATAACATTCCTTGCGTGTCGGCCCCTACTTCTCGGTGGGAACATTATATACGTCTATAACGTTATATATCCTATCCTAGGGCAACCTAACATCTCGGACGTTACATTCTATAACATTCGTGGCGTGTCGGCCCCTACTTCTTGGTGGGAACATTATGCACGTCTATAACGTTATATGTCGTATTCTAGGGAAACCTAACATCTCGGATGTAATATTTTACAACATTCCTTGCGAGTCGGCGCCTACTAATCGGTGGGAACATTATATACTTCTATAACGTTATATGTCCTAACCGAAGGCAACATAACATCTCGGACGTGATATTTTGCAACATTCGTGGCGTGTCGGCCTCTACTTCTCTGTGGGAACATTAAGTGCAGCTATAAAGTAATATGTCCTAACCTCAGGCAACCTAACGTCTTGGACGCAATATTTTACAACATTCCATGCGTGTCGGCACCTACTTCACGGTGGGAACATTATGTACGTCTATAACGTTGTATATCCTAACATAAGGCAACCTAACAACTCGGATGTAATATTTGACAACATTCCTGGCCCTTCAGCCCCTACTTCTCTGTGGTAACATTATGTACTTCTATAACGATATATGCCCTGACCTAAGGCAACCTAACAACTCGGATGTACTATATAATAATCATGACGTTATATGTCCTAATCTAAGGCAACCTAACTTCTCGGACGTAATATTCTACAACATTTGTGGCGTGTCGGCCCCTACTTCTCGGTGGGAACATTATGTACGTCTATAACGTTATATGTCCTATCCCAGGGCAACCTAACATCTCGGATGTAATATCTTACAACATTCTTTGCGTGTCGGCGCCTACTTCTCCGTGGGAACATTATATACTTCTATAACGTTATATTTCCTAACCGAAGGCAACATAACATCTCGGACGTGATATTTTACAACATTCCTTGCGTGTCGGCACCTACTTCTCGGTGGAAAAATTATATACGTGTCTAACGTTATTTATATTATCCTAGGGCAACCTAACATCTCGGACGTTATATTTTACAACATTCGTGGCGTGTCGGCCCCTACTTCTTGTTGGGAACATTATGTACGTATATAACGTTATATGTCCTATCCTAAGGCAAGCTAACATATCGGATGTAATATTTTACAACATTCCTTGCGAGTCGGCGCCTACTAATCGGTGGGAACATTATATACTTCTATAACGTTATATGTCCTAACCGAAGGCAACATAACATCTCGGACGTGATATTTTGCAACATTCGTGGCGTGTCGGCCTCTACTTCTCTGTGGGAACTTTAAGTGCAGCTATAAAGTAATATGTCCTAACCTCAGGCAACCTAACGTCTTGGACGCAATATTTTACAACATTCCATGCGTGTCGGCACCTACTTCACGGTGGGAACATTATGTACGTCTATAACGTTGTATATCCTAACATAAGGCAACCTAACAACTCGGATGTAATATTTGACAACATTCCTGGCCCTTCAGCGCCTACTTCTCTGTGGTAACATTATGTACTTCTATAACGATATATGCCCTGACCTAAGGCAACCTAACAACTCGGATGTACTATATAATAATCATGACGTTATATGTCCTAATCTAAGGCAACCTAACTTCTCGGACGTAATATTTTACAACATTCCTTGCGTGTCGGCGCCTACTTCTCCGTGGGAACATTATATACGTCTATAACGTTATATATCCTAACCTAAGGCAACCTAACTTCTCGGACGCTATATTCTACAACATTCTTGGCGTGTCTGCCTCTACTTCTTGGTTGGAACATTATGTACGTATATAACATTATATGTCCTATCCTAAGGCAACCTAACACCTCGGACGCAATATTTTACAACATTCCTTGCGTGTCGGCACCTACATCTCGGTGGGAACATTATGTACGTCTATAACGTTATATATCCTAACATAAGGCAACCTAACAACTCGGATGTAATATTTGACAACATTCCTGGCCCTTCAGCCCCTACTGCTCTGTGGGAACATTATGTACTTCTATAACGTTATATGCCCTGACCTAAGGCAACCTAACAACTCGGATGTAATATATAATAATCATAACGTTATATGTCCTAATCTAAGACAACCTAACATCTCGGATGTAATATTCTACAACATTTGTGGCGTATCGGCCCCTACTTCTCGGTGGGAACATTATGTACGTATATAACATTATATGTCCTATCCTAAGGCAACCTAACACCTCGGATGTAATATTTAACAACATTCGTGGCGTGTCGGCTTCTACTTCTCGGTGGGAACATTATGTGCAGCTATAACGTAATAAATCCTAACCTAAGGAAACCTAACATCTCGGACGCAATATTTTACAACATTCCTTGCGTGTCGGCACCTACATCTCGGTGGGAATATTATATACTTCTATAACGTTATATATCCTATCCTAGGGCAACCTAACTTCTCGGACGCTATATTCTACAACATTCCTGGCGTGTCGGCCTCTTCTTTTCGGTGGTAACATTATATACGTCTATAACGTTATATGTCCTATCCTAGGGCAACCTAGCATCTCGGCTGTAATATTTTACAACATTCCTTTCGCGTCGGCCCCTCCTTCGCGGTGGGAACATTATGTACGGCTATAATTTTATGTCCTATCCTAGGGCAACCTAACATCTCGGCTGTAATATTTTACAACATTCCTTTCGCGTCGGCCCCTCCTTCGCGGTGGGAACATTATGTACGGCTATAACATTATATGTCCTAACCTAAGGCCACCTAACTTCTCGGACGTAATATTATACAACATTCGTGGCGTGTCGGCCCCTACTTCTTGTTGGGAACATTATGTACGTAAGTAACGTTATATGTCCTATCCTAAGGCAACATAACATCTCGGACGTGGTATTTTACAACATTCCATGCGTGTCGGCGCCGACTTCTCGGTGGGTACATTATATACGTCTATAACGTTATATGTCCTAACCTAAATAAACCTAACATCTCGGATGTAATATCTCACAACATTCGTGGCGTGTCGGCCTCTACTTCTCGGTGGGGGCATTATGTACGTCTATATCGTTATGTGTCCTAACCTAAGGCAACCTAACATCTCGGATGTAATATTCTACAACATTTGTGGCGTGTCGGCCCCTACTTCTTGTTGGGAACATTATGTACGTATATAACGTTATATGTCCTATCCTGCGGCAAGCTAACATCTCGGATGTAATATTTTACAACATTCCTTGCGTGTCGGCCCCTACTTCTCGGTGTGAACATTATGTGCGGCTATAACGTTATATGTCCTAACCTAAGGCAACCTGATATCTCGGACACAATATTTAACAACATTCGTTACGTGTCGACCCCTACTCCTCGGTGGGAACATTATGTACGTCTATAACGTTATATATCCTAACCTAAGGCAACCTAACATCTCGGATGTAATATTTTACAACATTCCTTGCGTGTCGGCGCCTACTTCTCCGTGGGAACATTATATACGTCTATAACGTTATATATCCTAACCTAAGGCAACCTAACACCTCGTATGTAATATTTTACAACATTCGTGGCGTGTCGGCCCCTACTTCTTGGTGGGAACATTATTTACGACTATAATGTTATACGTCATAACCTAAGGCAACCTAACATCTCGGATGTAATATTTTACAACATTCCTTGCGTGTCGGCGCCTACTTATCCGTGGGAACATTATATACTTCTATAACGTTGTATATCCTAACCGAAGGCAACATAACATCTCGGACGTGATATTTTACAACACTCGTGGCGTGTCGGCCTCTACTTCTCGGTGGGAACATTATATACGTCTATAACGTTATATATCCTATCCTAGGGCAACCTAACTTCTCGGACGCTATATTCTACAACATTCTTGGCGTGTCTGCCCCTCCTTCTTGGTGGGAACATTATGTACGTATATAACATTATATGTCCTATCCTAAGGCAACCTAACACCTCGGACGCAATATTTTACAACATTCCTTGCGTGTCGGCACCTACATCTCGGTGGGAACATTATATACGTCTATAACGTTATATATCCTATCCTAGGGCAACCTAACTTATCGGCTGTAATATTTTACAACATTCCTTTCGTGTCGGCCCCTCCTTCGCGGTGGGAACATTATGTACGGCTATAACATTATATGTCCTAACGTAAGGCCACCTAACTTCTCGAACGTAATATTTTACAACATTCGTGGCGTGTCGGCCCCTACTTCTTGTTGGGAACATTATGTACGTAAATAACGTTATATGTCCTATCCTAAGGCAACATAACATCTCGGACGTGGTATTTTACAACATTCCTTGCGTGTCGGCGCAGACTTCTCGGTGCGTACATTATATACGTCTATAACGTTATATGTCCTAACCTAAGGAAACCTAACATCTCGGACGTTACATTCTATAACATTCGTGGCGTGTCGGCCCCTACTTCTTGGTGGGAACATTATGCACGTCTATAACGTTATATGTCGTATTCTAGGGAAACCTAACATCTCGGATGTAATATTTTACAACATTCTTTGCGTGTCGGCGCATACTAATCCGTGGGAACATTATATACCTCTATAACGTTATATATCCTTACCAAAGGCAACATAACGTCTCGGACGTGGTATTTTACAACATTCCTTGCGTGTCGGCACCTACTTCTCGGTGGGAACATTATGTACGTCTATAACGTTATATATCCTAAGCTAAGGCAACCTAACATCTCGGATGTAATATTTTATAACATTCCTTGCGTGTCGGCCCCTACTTCTCGGTGGGAACATTATATACGTCTATAACGTTATATATCCTATCCTAGGGCAACCTAACATCTCGGACGTTACATTCTATAACATTCGTGGCGTGTCGGCCCCTACTTCTTGGTGGGAACATTATGCACGTCTATAACGTTATATGTCGTATTCTAGGGAAACCTAACATCTCGGATGTAATATTTTACAACATTCCTTTCGCGTCGGCCCCTCCTTCGCGGTGGGAACATTATGTACGGCTATAACGTTATATGTCCTATCCTAGGGCAACCTAACATCTCGGCTGTAATATTTTACAACATTCCTTTCGCGTCGGCCCCTCCTTCGCGGTGGGAACTTTATGTACGGCTATAACATTATATGTCCTAACCTAAGGCCACCTAACTTCTCGGACGTAATATTTTACAACATTCGTGGCGTGTCGGCCCCTACTTCTTGTTGGGAACATTATGTACGTAAATAACGTTATATGTCCTATCCTAAGGCAACATAACATCTCGGACGTGGTATTTTACAACATTCCATGCGTGTCGGCGCCGACTTCTCGGTGGGTACATTATATACGTCTATAACGTTATATGTCCTAACCTAAATAAACCTAACATCTCGGATGTAATATCTCACAACATTCGTGGCGTGTCGGCCTCTACTTCTCGGTGGGGGCATTATGTACGTCTATATCGTTATGTGTCCTAACCTAAGGCAACCTAACATCTCGGATGTAATATTCTACATCATTTGTGGCGTGTCGGCCCCTACTTCTTGGTGGGAACATTATTTACGACTATAATGTTATACGTCCTAACCTAAGGCAACCTAACATCTCGGATGTAATATTTTACAACATTACTTGCGAGTCGGCGCATACTAATCGGTGGGAACATTATATACTTCTATAACGTTATATGTCCTAACCGAAGGTAACATAACATCTCGGACGTGATATTTTACAACACTCGTGGCGTGTCGGCCTCTACTTCTCGGTGGGAACATTATATACGTCTATAACGTTATATATCCTATCCTAGGGCAACCTATCTCCTCGGACGCTATATTCTACAACATTCGTGGCGTGTCGGCCTCTACTTTTCGGTGGTAACATTATATACGTCTATAACGTTATATGTCCTATCCTAGGGTAACCTAACATCTCGGCTGTAATATTTTACAACATTCCTTTCGTGTCGGCCCCTCCTTCGCGGTGGGAACATTATGTACGGCTATAACGTTATATGTCCTAACCTAAGGCAACCTGACATCTCGGATGTAATATTCTACAACATTTGTGGCGTGTCGGCCCCTACTTCTCGGTGGGAACATTATGTACGTCTATAACGTTATATGTACTATCCCAGGGCAACCTAACATCTCGGATGTAATATCTTACAACATTCTTTGCGTGTCGGCGCCTACTTCTCGGTGGGAACATTATGCACGTCTATAACGTTATATATCCTAACCTAAGGCAGCCTAACACCTCGTATGTAATATTTTACAGCATTCGTGGCGTGTCGGCCCCTACTTCTTGGTGGGAACATTATGTACGACTCTAACGTTATACGTCCTAACCTAAGGCAACCTAACATCTCCGATGTAATATTTAACAACATTTGCGGCGTGTCTGCCCCTACTTCTCGGGGGGAACATTATGTACGGATATAACGTTCTATGTCCTAACCGAAGACAACCATATCATCTCGGATGTAATATTTTACAGCATTCCTTGCGTGTCGGCCACTACTTCTCGGTGCGAACATTATGTGCAGCTATAACGTAATATGTCCTAACCTAAGGCAACCTAAAATCTTGGATGTAATATTTTACAACATTTGTGGCGTGTCGGGCCCTACTTCTCGGTGGGAATATTAGGTACGGGTATAACGTTCTATGTCCTAATCGAAGACAACCTGACATCTCGGACGTAATATTTTACAGCATTCCTTGCGTGTCGGAACCTACTTTTCGGTGGTAACATTATATACGTCTATTACGTTATATGTACTAAACTAAGGCAACCTAACACCTCGTATGTAATATTTTCCAACATTCCTTGCGTGTCGGCCCCTACTTCTCGGTGGGAACATTATATACGTCTATAACATTATATATCCTATCCTAGGGCAACCTAACATCTCGGACGTTACATTCTACAACATTCGTGGCGTGTCGGCCCCTACTTCTTGGTGGGAACATTATGTACGTATATAACGTTATATGTCCTATCCTAAGGCAACCTAACACCTCGGATGTAATATTTAACAACATTCGTGGCGTGTCGGCCACTACTTCTCGGTGGGAACATTATGTGCAGCTATAACGTAATATGTCCTAACCTAAGGCAACCTAACATCTCGGATGTAATATTTTACAACATTCTTTGCGTGTCGGAGCATACTACTCCGTGGGAACATTATATACCTCTATAACGTTATATATCCTTACCAAAGGCAACATAACATCTCGGACGTGGTATTTTACAACATTCCTTGCGTGTCGGCACCTACTTCTCGGTGGGAACATTATGTACGTCTATAACGTTATATATCCTAAGCTAAGGCAACCTAACATCTCGGATGTAATATTTTATAACATTCCTTGCGTGTCGGCCCCTACTTCTCGGTGGGAACATTATATACGTCTATAACGTTATATATCCTATCCTAGGGCAACCTAACTTCTCGGACGTAATATTCTACAACATTTGTGGCGTGTCGGCCCCTACTTCTCGGTGGGAACATTATGTACGTCTATAACGTTATATGTCCTATCCCAGGGCAACCTAACATCTCGGATGTAATATCTTACAACATTCTTTGCGTGTCGGCGCCTACTTCTCCGTGGGAACATTATATACTTCTATAACGTTATATTTCCTAACCGAAGGCAACATAACATCTCGGACGTGATATTTTACAACATTCCTTGCGTGTCGGCACCTACTTCTCGGTGGAAAAATTATATACGTGTCTAACGTTATTTATATTATCCTAGGGCAACCTAACATCTCGGACGTTATATTTTACAACATTCGTGGCGTGTCGGCCCCTACTTCTTGTTGGGAACATTATGTACGTATATAACGTTATATGTCCTATCCTAAGGCAAGCTAACAACTCGGATGTACTATATAATAATCATGACGTTATATGTCCTAATCTAAGGCAACCTAACTTCTCGGACGTAATATTTTACAACATTCCTTGCGTGTCGGCGCCTACTTCTCCGTGGGAACATTATATACGTCTATAACGTTATATATCCTAACCTAAGGCAACCTAACTTCTCGGACGCTATATTCTACAACATTCTTGGCGTGTCTGCCTCTACTTCTTGGTTGGAACATTATGTACGTATATAACATTATATGTCCTATCCTAAGGCAACCTAACACCTCGGACGCAATATTTTACAACATTCCTTGCGTGTCGGCACCTACATCTCGGTGGGAATATTATATACTTCTATAACGTTATATATCCTATCCTAGGGCAACCTAACTTCTCGGACGCTATATTCTACAACATTCCTGGCGTGTCGGCCTCTTCTTTTCGGTGGTAACATTATATACGTCTATAACGTTATATGTCCTATCCTAGGGCAACCTAGCATCTCGGCTGTAATATTTTACAACATTCCTTTCGCGTCGGCCCCTCCTTCGCGGTGGGAACATTATGTACGGCTATAATTTTATGTCCTATCCTAGGGCAACCTAACATCTCGGCTGTAATATTTTACAACATTCCTTTCGCGTCGGCCCCTCCTTCGCGGTGGGAACATTATGTACGGCTATAACATTATATGTCCTAACCTAAGGCCACCTAACTTCTCGGACGTAATATTATACAACATTCGTGGCGTGTCGGCCCCTACTTCTTGTTGGGAACATTATGTACGTAAATAACGTTATATGTCCTATCCTAAGGCAACATAACATCTCGGACGTGGTATTTTACAACATTCCATGCGTGTCGGCGCCGACTTCTCGGTGGGTACATTATATACGTCTATAACGTTATATGTCCTAACCTAAATAAACCTAACATCTCGGATGTAATATCTCACAACATTCGTGGCGTGTCGGCCTCTACTTCTCGGTGGGGGCATTATGTACGTCTATATCGTTATGTGTCCTAACCTAAGGCAACCTAACATCTCGGATGTAATATTCTACAACATTTGTGGCGTGTCGGCCCCTACTTCTTGTTGGGAACATTATGTACGTATATAACGTTATATGTCCTATCCTGCGGCAAGCTAACATCTCGGATGTAATATTTTACAACATTCCTTGCGTGTCGGCCCCTACTTCTCGGTGTGAACATTATGTGCGTCTATAACGTTATATGTCCTAACCTAAGGCAACCTGATATCTCGGACACAATATTTAACAACATTCGTTACGTGTCGACCCCTACTCCTCGGTGGGAACATTATGTACGTCTATAACGTTATATATCCTAACCTAAGGCAACCTAACATCTCGGATGTAATATTTTACAACATTCCTTGCGTGTCGGCGCCTACTTCTCCGTGGGAACATTATATACGTCTATAACGTTATATATCCTAACCTAAGGCAACCTAACACCTCGTATGTAATATTTTACAACATTCGTGGCGTGTCGGCCCCTACTTCTTGGTGGGAACATTATTTACGACTATAATGTTATACGTCATAACCTAAGGCAACCTAACATCTCGGATGTAATATTTTACAACATTCCTTGCGTGTCGGCGCCTACTTATCCGTGGGAACATTATATACTTCTATAACGTTATATGTCCTAACCGAAAGCAACATAACATCTCGGACGTGATATTTTACAACACTCGTGGCGTGTCGGCCTCTACTTCTCGGTGGGAACATTATATACGTCTATAACGTTATATACCCTATCCTAGGGCAACCTATCTCCTCGGACGCTATATTCTACAACATTCGTGGCGTGTCGGCCTCTACTTTTCGGTGGTAACATTATATACGTCTATAACGTTATATGTCCTATCCTAGGGTAACCTAACATCTCGGCTGTAATATTTTACAACATTCCTTTCGTGTCGGCCCCTCCTTCGCGGTGGGAACATTATGTACGGCTATAACGTTATATGTACTATCCCAGGGCAACCTAACATCTCGGATGTAATATCTTACAACATTCTTTGCGTGTCGGCGCCTACTTCTCGGTGGGAACATTATGCACGTCTATAACGTTATATATCCTAACCTAAGGCAACCTAACACCTCGTATGTAATATTTTACAGCATTCGTGGCGTGCCGGCCCCTACTTCTTGGTGGGAACATTATGTACGACTCTAACGTTATACGTCCTAACCTAAGGCAACCTAACATCTCCGATGTAATATTTAACAACATTTGTGGCGTGTCTGCCCCTACTTCTCGGTGGGAACATTATGTACGGATATAACGTTCTATGTCCTAACCGAAGACAACCATATCATCTCGGATGTAATATTTTACAGCATTCCTTGCGTGTCGGCCACTACTTCTCGGTGGGAACATTATGTGCAGCTATAACGTAATATGTCCTAACCTAAGGCAACCTAAAATCTTGGATGTAATATTTTACAACATTTGTGGCGTGTCGGGCCCTACTTCTCGGTGGGAATATTAGGTACGGGTATAACGTTCTATGTCCTAATCGAAGACAACCTGACATCTCGGATGTAATATTTTACAGCATTCCTTGCGTGTCGGCGCATACTACTCCGTGGGAATATTATATACGTCTATAACTTTATATATCCTAACCTAAGGCAACCTAACACCTCGGATGTAATATTTAACAGCATTCGTGGCGTGTCGGCCTCTACTTCTCGGTTGGAACATTATGTGCAGCTATAAGGTAATATGTCCTAACCTAAGGCCACCTAACTTCTCGGACGTGATATTTTACAACATTCCTTGCGTTTTGGTGCATACTACTCCGTGGGAACATTATATACCTCTATAACGTTATATATCCTTATAAAAGGCAACATAACATCTCGGACGTGGTATTTTACAACATTCCTTGCGTGGCGGCTCCTACTTCTCGGTGGGAACATTATATACGTCTATAACGTTATTTATATTATCCTAGGGTAACCTAACATCTCGGACGTTATATTTTACAACATTCGTGGCGTGTCGGCGCCTACTTATCCGTGGGAACGTTATGTACGTATATAACGTTATATGTCCTATCCTAAGGCAACCTAACATCTCGGATGTAATATTTTACAACATTCCTTGCGTGTCGGCGCATACTACTCCGTGGGAATATTATATACTTCTATAACGTTCTATATCCTAACCGAAGGCAACATAACGTCTCGGACGTGATATTTTACAACATTCCTTGCGTATCGTCACCTACTTCTCGGTGGGAACATTATGGACGTCTATAACGTTATATGTCCTATCCTAGGGAAACCTAACATCTCGGACGTAATATTATACAACATTCCTTGCGTGTCGGCGCATACTACTCCGTGGGAATATTATGTACGTCTATAACGTTATATGTCCTATCCTAGGGAAACCTAACGTCTCGGATGTAATATTTTACAACATTCCTTGCGAGTCGGCGCCTACTAATCGGTGGGAACATTACATACTTCTATAACGTTATATGTCCTAACCGAAGGCAACATAACATCTCGGACGTGATATTTTACAACATTCGTGGCGTGTCGGCCTCTACTTCTCGGTGGGAACATTAAGTGCAGCTATAAAGTAATATGTCCTAACCTAAGGCAACCTAACATCTCGGACGCAATATTTCACAACATTTCATGCGTGTCGGCACCTACTTCTCGGTGGGAACATTATGCACGTCTATAACGTTATATATCCTAACATGAGGCAAACTAATAACTCGGATGTAATATTTAACAACATTCGTTACGTGTCGACCCATACTCCTCGGTGGGAACGTTATGTACGTCTATAAGGTTATATATCCCAACCTAAGGCAACCTAACATCTCGGATGTAATATTTTACAACATTCCTTGCGTGTCGGCCCCTACTTCTTGTTGGGAATATTATGTACGTATATAACGTTATATGTTCTAACCTAAGCAAACCTAACATCTCGGATGTAATATTTCACAACATTCGTGGCGTGTCGGCCTCTACTTCTCGGTGGGAACATTATGTACGTCTATGACGTTATGTGCCCTAACCTAAGGCAACCTAACACCTCGTATGTAATACTTTACAACATTCGTGGCGTGTCGGCACCTACTTTTCGGTGGGAACATTATGTGCAGCTATATCGTTATATATCCTAACCTAAGGCAACCTAACATCTCGGATGTAATATTTTACAACATTCCTTGCGTGTCGGCCCCTACTTCTTTGTGGGAACATTATGTACGTATGTAATGTTATATGTCCTAACCTAAGCAAACCTAACATCTCGGATGTAATATTTTACAACATGCCTTGCGTGTCGGCCTCTACTTCTCGGTGTGAACATTATGTACGTATATAACGTTATATGTCCTAACCTAAGCAAACCTAACATCTCGGATGTAATATTTCACAACATTCGTGGCGTGTCGGCCTCTACTTCTCGGTGGGAACATTATATACGTCTATAACGTTATGTGCCCTAACCTAAGGCAACCTAACACCTCGTATGTAATATTTTACAACATTCGTGGAGTGTAGGGCTCTACTTCTCGGTGGGAACATTATGCACGTCTATAAGGTTATATGTCCTAACCTAAGGCAACCTAACACCTCGTATGTAATATTTTACAACATTTGTGGCGTGTCGGCCCCTACTTCTCGGTGCGAACATTATGTACTTCTATAACGTTACATATCCTAACGTAAGGCAACCTAACATCTCGGATTTAATATTTTACAACATTCCTTGCGTGTCGGCACCTACTTTTCGGTGGGAACATTATGTACGGCTATAACGTTATATGTCCTAACCTAAGGCAAACTAACACCTCGGATGTAATATTTAACAACATTCGTGACGTGTCGACCACTACTTCTCGGTGGGAACATTATGTACGTCTATAACGTTATATGTCCTAACCTAAGGCAACCTAACACCTCGTATGTAATATTTTACAACATTCGTGGTGTGTCGGCCCCTACTTCTCGGTGGGAACATTATGTACTTCTATAACGTTACATATCCTAACGTAAGGCAACCTAACATCTCGGATTTAATATTTTCCAACATTCCTTGCGTGTCGGCAACTACTTCTCGGTGGGAACATTATGTACGGCTAAAACATTATATGTCCTAACCTAAGGCCACCTAACATCTCGGACGCAATATTTTACAACATTCCATTCGTGTCGGCACCTACTTCTCAGTGGTAACATTATGTACGCATATAACGTTATATGTCCTAACCTAATGCAACCTGATATCTCGGACACAATATTTAACAACATTCGTTACGTGTCGACCCCTACTCCTCGGTGGGAACATTATGTACGTCTATAACGTTATATGTCCTAACCTAAGGCAATGTAACATCTTGGATGTAATATTTTAAAACATTCGTAGCGTGTCGGCGCCCACTTCTCGGTGGGTGCATTATATACATCTATAATGCTATATATCCTAACCTAAGGAAACCTTACATCTCGGATATAATATTTCACAACATTCGTGGCGTGTCGGCCCCTG
This sequence comes from Xylocopa violacea, assembly GCA_963969225.1. NCBI lineage: Eukaryota > Metazoa > Arthropoda > Insecta > Hymenoptera > Apidae > Xylocopa > Xylocopa violacea. The sequence continues at coordinate 1,747,353 of CAXAJV010000240.1, read as the reverse complement.
CTTCTCGGTTGGAACATTATGTACGGCTATAACGTTTTATGTCCTAACCGAAGGCAACCTAACATCTCGGACGCAATATTTTACAACATTCCATGCGTGTCGGCACCTAATTCTCGGTGGGAACATTATGTACGCCTATAACGTTATATGTCCTATCCTACCGCAACCTAATATCTCGGATGTAATATTTTACAACATTCCTTGCGTGTCGGCACCTACTTTTCGGTGGAAACATTATGTACGGCTATAACGTTATATGTCCTAACCTAAGGCAAACTAACACCTCGGATGTAATATTTAACAACATTCGTGACGTGTCGACCACTACTTCTCGGTGGGAACATTATGTGCAGCTATAACGTAATATGTCCTAACCTAAGGCAACCTAACATCTCGGATGTAATATTTTACAACAATCGTGGCGTGTAGGCACCTGCTTCTCGGTGGGAACATTATGTACTTCTATAACGTTATATATCCTAACGTAAGGCAACCTAACATCTCGGATTTAATATTTTCCAACATTCCTTGCGTGTCGGCACCTACTTCTCGGTGGGAACATTATGTGCGTCTATAACGTTATATGTTCTATCCTAGGGCAACCTAACATCTCGGATGTAATATTTTACAACATTCCTTGCGTGTCGGCCCCTACTTCTTGGTGGGAACATTATGTACGTATATAACGTTATATGTCCTAACATAAGCAAACCTAACATCTCGGATGTAATGTTTCACAACATTCGTGGCGTGTCGGCCTCTACTTCTCGGTGGGAACATTATGTACGTCTATAACGTTATGTGCCCTAACCTAGGGCAACCTAACATCTCGGATGTAATATTTCACAACATTCGTGGCGTGTCGGCCTCTACTTCTCGGTGGCAACATTATGTACGTATATAACGTTATATGTCCTAACCTAAGCAAACCTAACATCTCGGACGTAATATTTCACAACATTCGTGGCGTGTCGGCCTCTACTTCTCGGTGGGAACATTATGTACGTCTATAACGTTATGTGCCCTAACCTAAGGCAACCTAACACCTCGTATGTAATATTTTACAACATTCGTGGCGTGTAGGCCTCTACTTCTCGGTGGCAACATTATGTACGTATATAACGTTATATGTCCTAACCTAAGCAAACCTAACATCTCGGATGTAATATTTCACAACATTCGTGGCGTGTCGGCCTCTACTTCTCGGTGGGAACATTATGTACGTCTATAACGATATGTGCCCTAACCTAAATCAACAAAACACCTCGAATGTAATATTTTACAACATTCGTGGCGTGTCGGCCTCTACTTCTCGGTGGGAACATTATATACGTCTATAACGTTATGTGCCCTAACCTAAGGCAACCTAACACCTCGTATGTAATATTTTACAACATTCGTGGCGTGTAGGCACCTGCTTCTCGGTGGGAACATTATGTACTTCTATAACGTTATATATCCTAACGTAAGGCAACCTAACATCTCGGATTTAATATTTTCCAACATTCCTTGCGTGTCGGCACCTACTTCTCGGTAGGAACATTATGTGCGTCTATAACGTTATATGTTCTATCCTAGGGCAACCTAACTTCTCGGATGTAATATTTTACAACATTCCTTGCGTGTCGGCCTCTACTTCTCGGTGGGAACATTATGAACGTCTATAACGTTATATGTCCTAACCTAAGGCAACCTAACACCTCGTATGTAATATTTTACAACATTTGTGGCGTGTCGGCCCCTACTTCTCGGTGCGAACATTATGTACTTCTATAACGTTACATATCCTAACGTAAGGCAACCTAACATCTCGGATTTAATATTTTCCAACATTCCTTGCGTGTCGGCACCTACTTCTCGGTGGGAACATTATGTGCGTCTATAACGTTATATGTCCTAACGTATGGCAATCTAACATCTCGGATGTAATATTTTCCAACATTCCTTGCGTGTCGGCAACTACTTCTCGGTGGGAACATTATGTACGGCTAAAATATTATATGTCCTAACCTAAGGCCACCTAACATCTCGGACGCAATATTTTACAACATTCCATTCGTGTCGGCACCTACTTCTCAGTGGTAACATTATGTACGCATATAACGTTATATGTCCTAACCTAATGCAACCTGATATCTCGGACACAATATTTAACAACATTCGTTACGTGTCGACCCCTACTCCTCGGTGGGAACATTATGTACGGCTATAACGTTATATGTCCTAACCTAAGGCAAACTAACACATCGGATGTAATATTTAACAACATTCGTGACGTGTCGACCACTACTTCTCGGTGGGAACATTATGTGCAGCTATAACGTAATATGTCCTAACCTAAGGCAACCTAACATCTCGGATGTAATATTTTACAACATTCCTTGCGTGTCGGCGCATACTGCTCCGTGAGAATATTATATACGTCTAGAACTTTGTATATCCTAACATAAGGCAACCTAACGTCTCGGATGTAATATTTTACAACATTCCTTGCGTGTCGGCGCCTACTTTTCGGTGGGAACATTATGTACGGCTAAAACATTATATGTCCTAACCTAAGGCCACCTAACATCTCGGATGTAATATTTTACAACATTCGTAGCGTGTCGGCGCCCACTTCTCGGTGGGTGCATTATATACGTCTATAATGCTGTATATCCTAACCTAAGGAAACCTAACACCTCGTATGTAATATTTTACAACATTCGTGGCATGTCGGCCCCTACTTCTCGGTGGGAACATTATGTACGGCTATAACGTTATATGTCCTAACCTAAGGCAAACTAACACCTCGGATGTAATATTTAACAACATTCGTGACGTGTCGACCACTACTTCTCGGTGGGAACATTATGTGCAGCTATAACGTAATATGTCCTAACCTAAGGCAACCTAACATCTCGGATGTAATATTTTACAACATTCCTTGCGTGTCGGCGCATACTGCTCCGTGAGAATATTATATACGTCTAGAACTTTGTATATCCTAACATAAGGCAACCTAACGTCTCGGATGTAATATTTTACAACATTCCTTGCGTGTCGGCGCCTACTTTTCGGTGGGAACATTATGTACGGCTAAAACATTATATGTCCTAACCTAAGGCCACCTAACATCTCGGATGTAATATTTTACAACATTCGTAGCGTGTCGGCGCCCACTTCTCGGTGGGTGCATTATATACGTCTATAATGCTGTATATCCTAACCTAAGGAAACCTAACACCTCGTATGTAATATTTTACAACATTCGTGGCATGTCGGCCCCTACTTCTCGGTGGGAACATTATGTACGGCTATAACGTTATATGTCCTAACCTAAGGCAACCTAACACCTCGGATGTAATATTTGACAACATTTGTGGCGTGTCGGCCACTACTTCTCGGTGGGAACATTATGTGCAGCTATAACGTAATATGTCCTAACCTAAGGCAACCCAACATCTCGGATGTTATATTTTACAACATTCCTTGCGTGTCGGCGCATACTGCTCGGTGGGAACATTATGTACGTCTATAATGTTATATATCCTAACCTAAGGCAACCTAACATCTCGGATGTAATATTTTACAACATTCCTTGCGTGTCGGCCCCTACTTCTTGGTGGGAACATTATGTACGGCTGTAACGTTATATGTCCTATCCTACCGCAACCTAACATCTCGAATGTAATATTTTACAACATTCCTTGCGTGTCGGCACCTACTTTTCGGTGGGAACATTATGTACGTCTATAACGTTATATGTCCTATCCTAGGGAAACCTAACATCTCGGACGTAATATTATACAACATTCCTTGCGTGTCGGCGCATACTACTCCGTGGGAATATTATGTACGTCCATAACGTTATATGTCCTATCCTAGGGAAACCTAACATCTCGGATGTAATATTTTACAACATTCCTTGCGAGTCGGCGCCTACTAATCGGTGGGAACATTACATACTTCTATAACGTTATATGTCCTAACTGAAGGCAACATAACATCTCGGACGTGATATTTTACAACATTCGTGGCGTGTCGGCGTCTACTTCTCGGTGGGAACATTAAGTGCAGCTATAAAGTAATATGTCCTAACCTAAGGCAACCTAACATCTCGGACGCAATATTTTACAACATTTCATGCGTGTCGGCACCTACTTCTCGGTGGGAACATTATGCACGTCTATAACGTTATGTATCCTAACATAAGGCAAACTAATAACTCGGATGTAATATTTAACAACATTCGTTACGTGTCGACCCCTACTCCTCGGTGGGAACGTTATGTACATCTATAACGTTATATATTCCAACCTAAGGCAACCTAACATCTCGGATGTAATATTTTCCAACATTCCTTGCGTGTCGGCCCCTACTTCTCGGTGGGAACATCATGTACGGCTATAACGTTATATGTCCTAACCTAAGGCAACCTAACACCTCGGATGTAATATTTCACAGCATTCGTGGCGTGTCGGCCTCTACTTCTCGGTTGGAACATTATGTGCAGCTATAACGTAATATGTCCTAACCTAAGGCAACCTAACATTTCGTATGTAATATTTTACAACATTCCTTGCGTGTCGGCGCATACTACTCCGTGGGAATATTATATACGTCTATAACTTTATATATTCTAACCTAAGGCAACCTAACATCTCGGATGTAATATTTAACAGCATTCGTGGCGTGTCGGCCTCTACTTCTCGGTTGGAACATTATGTGCAGCTATAACGTAATATGTCCTAACCTAAGGCAACCTAACATTTCGGATGTAATATTTTACAACATTCCTTGCGTGTCGGCGCATACTACTCCGTGGGAATATTATGTACGTCTATAACGTTTTATGTCCTATCCTAGGGAAACCTAACATCTCGGATCTAATATTTTACAACATTCCTTGCGAGTCGGCGCCTACTAATCGGTGGGAACAATACATACTTCTATAACGTTATATGTCCTAACCGAAGGCAACATAACATCTCGGACGTGATATTTTACAACATTCGTGGCGTGTCGGCCTCTACTTCTCGGTGGGAACATTAAGTGCAGCTATAAAGTAATATGTACTAACCTAAGGCAACCTAACATCTCGGACGCAATATTTTACAACATGTCATGCGTGTCGGCACCTACTTCTCGGTGGGAACATTATGCACGTCTATAACGTTATATATCCTAACCTAAGGCAACCTAACACCTCGTATGTAATATTTTACAGCATTCGTGGCATGTCGGCCCCTACTTCTTGGTGGGAACATTATGTACGACTCTAACGTTATACGTCCTAACCTAAGGCAACCTAACATCTCCGATGTAATATTTAACAACATTTGTGGCGTGTCTGCCCCTACTTCTCGGTGGGAACATTATGTACGGATATAACGTTCTATGTCCTAACCGAAGACAACCATATCATCTCGGATGTAATATTTTACAGCATTCCTTGCGTGTCGGCCACTACTTCTCGGTGGGAACATTATGTGCAGCTATAACGTAATATGTCCTAACCTAAGGCAGCCTAACATATCGCATGTAATATTTTACAACATTCCTTGCGTGTCGGCGCCTGCTTATCCGTGGGAATATTATATACTTCTATAACGTTCTATATCCTAACCGAAGGCAACATAACGTCTCGGACGTGATATTTTACAACATTCCTTGCGTGTCGTCACCTACTTCTCGGTGGGAACATTATGTACGTCTATAACGTTATATGTCCTATCCTAGGGAAACCTAACATCTCGGATGTAATATTTTCCAACATTCCTTGCGTGTCGGCAACTACTTCTCGGTGGGAACATTATGTACGGCTAAAATATTATATGTCCTAACCTAAGGCCACCTAACATCTCGGACGCAATATTTTACAACATTCCATTCGTGTCGGCACCTACTTCTCAGTGGTAACATTATGTACGCATATAACGTTATATGTCCTAACCTAATGCAACCTGATATCTCGGACACAATATTTAACAACATTCGTTACGTGTCGACCCCTACTCCTCGGTGGGAACATTATGTACGGCTATAACGTTATATGTCCTAACCTAAGGCAAACTAACACCTCGGATGTAATATTTAACAACATTCCTTGCGTGTCGGCCCCTACTTCTTGGTGGGAACATTATGTACGTATATAACGTTATATGTCCTAACCTAAGGCAACCTAACATCTCGGATGTAATATTTTACAACATTCCTTGCGTGTCGGCGCATACTGCTCCGTGAGAATATTATATACGTCTAGAACTTTGTATATCCTAACATAAGGCAACCTAACGTCTCGGATGTAATATTTTACAACATTCCTTGCGTGTCGGCGCCTACTTCTCGGTGGGAACATTATGTACGGCTAAAACATTATATGTCCTAACCTAAGGCCACCTAACATCTCGGACGCAATATTTTACAACATTCCATTCGTGTCGGCACCTACTTCTCGGTGGGAACATTGTGTACGTATATAACGTTATATGTCCTAACCTAATGCAACCTGATATCTCGGACACAATATTTAACAACATTCGTTACGTGTCGATCCCTACTCCTCGGTGGGAACATTATGTACGTCTATAACGTTATATGTCCTAACCTAAGGCAATGTAACATCTCGGATGTAATATTTTACAACATTCGTAGCGTGTCGGCGCCCACTTCTCGGTGGGTGCATTATATACGTCTATAATGCTGTATATCCTAACCTAAGGAAACCTAACACCTCGTATGTAATATTTTACAACATTCGTGGCATGTCGGCCCCTACTTCTCGGTGGGAACATTATGTACAGCTATAACGTTATATGTCCTAACCTAAGGCAACATAACACCTCGGATGAAATATTTGACAACATTTGTGGCGTGTCGGCCACTACTTCTCGGTGGGAACATTATGTGCAGCTATATCGTTATATATCCTAACATAAGGCAACCTAACATCTCGGATGTAATATTTTACAACATTCCTTGCGTGTCGGCCCCTACTTCTTTGTGGGAACATTATGTACGTATGTAACGTTATATGTCCTAACCTAAGCAAACCTAACATCTCGGATGGAATATTTTACAACATTCCTTGCGTGTCGGCCCCTACTTCTCGGTGGGAACATTATGCACGTCTATAACGTTATATGTCCTATCCTAAGGCAACCTAACACCTCGTATGTAATATTTTACAATATTCGTGGCGTGTCGGCACCTACTTTTCGGTGGTAACATTATGTACGGCTATAACGGTATATGTTCTATCCTAGGGCAACCTAACTTCTCGGATGTAATATTTTACAACATTCCTTTCGCGTCGTCCCCTACTTCTCGGTGGGAACATTATATACGGCTCATAACGTTATATGTCCTATCCTAGGGCAACCTAACATCTCGGATGTAATATTTCACAACATTCGTGGCGTGTCGGCCTCTACTTCTCGGTGGGAACATTATGTACGTCTATAACGATATGTGCCCTAACCTAAGGCAACCTAACACCTCGTATGTAATATTTTACAACATTCGTGGCGTGTAGGCCTCTACTTCTCGCTGGGAACATTATGCACGTCTATAACGTTATATGTCCTAACCTAAGGCAACCTAACACATCGTATGTAATATTTTACAACATTCGTGGCGTGTCGGCACCTACTTTTCGGTGGGAACATTATGTGCAGCTATATCGATATATATCCTAACCTAAGGCAACCTAACATCTCGGATGTAATATTTTACAACATTCCTTGCGTGTCGGCCCCTACTTCTTTGTGGGAACATGATGGACGTATGTAACGTTATATATCCTAACCTAAGCAAACCTAACATCTCGGATGTAATATTTTACAACATTCCTTGCGTGTCGGCCCCTACTTCTTGGTGGGAACATTGTGTACGTATATAACGTTATATGTCCTATCCTAAGGGAACCTAACATCTCGGATGTAATATTTTACAGCATTCCTTGCGCGTCGGCACCTACTTTTCGGTGGTAACATTATATACGTCTATAACGTTATATGTCCTAACCTAAGGCAACCTAACATCTCGGATGTAATATTTTACAACATTCCTTGCGTGTTGGCCCCTACTTCTTTGTGGGAACATTATGTACGTATGTAACGTTATATGTCCTAACCTAAGCAAACCTAACATCTCGGATGTAATATTTCACAACATTCGTGGCGTGTCGGCCTCTACTTCTCGGTGGCAACATTGTGTACGTATATAACGTTATATGTCCTAACCTAAGCAAAACTAACATCTCGGACGTAATATTTCACAACATTCGTGGCGTGTCGGCCTCTACTTCTCGGTGGGAACATTATGTACGTCTATAACGTTATGTGCCCTAACCTAAGGCAATCTAACACCTCGTATGTAATATTTTACAACATTCGTGGCGTGTAGGCCCCTACTTCTCGGTGGGAACATTATGTACGGATATAACGTTCTATGTCCTAACCGAAGACAACCATATCATCTCGGATGTAATATTTTACAGCATTCCTTGCGTGTCGGCCACTACTTCTCGGTGGGAACATTATGTGCAGCTATAACGTAATATGTCCTAACCTAAGGCAGCCTAACATATCGCATGTAATATTTTACAACATTCCTTGCGTGTCGGCGCCTGCTTATCCGTGGGAATATTATATACTTCTATAACGTTCTATATCCTAACCGAAGGCAACATAACGTCTCGGACGTGATATTTTACAACATTCCTTGCGTGTCGTCACCTACTTCTCGGTGGGAACATTATGTACGTCTATAACGTTATATGTCCTATCCTAGGGAAACCTAACATCTCGGATGTAATATTTTCCAACATTCCTTGCGTGTCGGCAACTACTTCTCGGTGGGAACATTATGTACGGCTAAAATATTATATGTCCTAACCTAAGGCCACCTAACATCTCGGACGCAATATTTTACAACATTCCATTCGTGTCGGCACCTACTTCTCAGTGGTAACATTATGTACGCATATAACGTTATATGTCCTAACCTAATGCAACCTGATATCTCGGACACAATATTTAACAACATTCGTTACGTGTCGACCCCTACTCCTCGGTGGGAACATTATGTACGGCTATAACGTTATATGTCCTAACCTAAGGCAAACTAACACCTCGGATGTAATATTTAACAACATTCCTTGCGTGTCGGCCCCTACTTCTTGGTGGGAACATTATGTACGTATATAACGTTATATGTCCTAACCTAAGGCAACCTAACATCTCGGATGTAATATTTTACAACATTCCTTGCGTGTCGGCGCATACTGCTCCGTGAGAATATTATATACGTCTAGAACTTTGTATATCCTAACATAAGGCAACCTAACGTCTCGGATGTAATATTTTACAACATTCCTTGCGTGTCGGCGCCTACTTCTCGGTGGGAACATTATGTACGGCTAAAACATTATATGTCCTAACCTAAGGCCACCTAACATCTCGGACGCAATATTTTACAACATTCCATTCGTGTCGGCACCTACTTCTCGGTGGGAACATTGTGTACGTATATAACGTTATATGTCCTAACCTAATGCAACCTGATATCTCGGACACAATATTTAACAACATTCGTTACGTGTCGATCCCTACTCCTCGGTGGGAACATTATGTACGTCTATAACGTTATATGTCCTAACCTAAGGCAATGTAACATCTCGGATGTAATATTTTACAACATTCGTAGCGTGTCGGCGCCCACTTCTCGGTGGGTGCATTATATACGTCTATAATGCTGTATATCCTAACCTAAGGAAACCTAACACCTCGTATGTAATATTTTACAACATTCGTGGCATGTCGGCCCCTACTTCTCGGTGGGAACATTATGTACAGCTATAACGTTATATGTCCTAACCTAAGGCAACATAACACCTCGGATGAAATATTTGACAACATTTGTGGCGTGTCGGCCACTACTTCTCGGTGGGAACATTATGTGCAGCTATATCGTTATATATCCTAACATAAGGCAACCTAACATCTCGGATGTAATATTTTACAACATTCCTTGCGTGTCGGCCCCTACTTCTTTGTGGGAACATTATGTACGTATGTAACGTTATATGTCCTAACCTAAGCAAACCTAACATCTCGGATGGAATATTTTACAACATTCCTTGCGTGTCGGCCCCTACTTCTCGGTGGGAACATTATGCACGTCTATAACGTTATATGTCCTATCCTAAGGCAACCTAACACCTCGTATGTAATATTTTACAATATTCGTGGCGTGTCGGCACCTACTTTTCGGTGGTAACATTATGTACGGCTATAACGGTATATGTTCTATCCTAGGGCAACCTAACTTCTCGGATGTAATATTTTACAACATTCCTTTCGCGTCGTCCCCTACTTCTCGGTGGGAACATTATATACGGCTCATAACGTTATATGTCCTATCCTAGGGCAACCTAACATCTCGGATGTAATATTTCACAACATTCGTGGCGTGTCGGCCTCTACTTCTCGGTGGGAACATTATGTACGTCTATAACGATATGTGCCCTAACCTAAGGCAACCTAACACCTCGTATGTAATATTTTACAACATTCGTGGCGTGTAGGCCTCTACTTCTCGCTGGGAACATTATGCACGTCTATAACGTTATATGTCCTAACCTAAGGCAACCTAACACATCGTATGTAATATTTTACAACATTCGTGGCGTGTCGGCACCTACTTTTCGGTGGGAACATTATGTGCAGCTATATCGATATATATCCTAACCTAAGGCAACCTAACATCTCGGATGTAATATTTTACAACATTCCTTGCGTGTCGGCCCCTACTTCTTTGTGGGAACATGATGGACGTATGTAACGTTATATATCCTAACCTAAGCAAACCTAACATCTCGGATGTAATATTTTACAACATTCCTTGCGTGTCGGCCCCTACTTCTTGGTGGGAACATTGTGTACGTATATAACGTTATATGTCCTATCCTAAGGGAACCTAACATCTCGGATGTAATATTTTACAGCATTCCTTGCGCGTCGGCACCTACTTTTCGGTGGTAACATTATATACGTCTATAACGTTATATGTCCTAACCTAAGGCAACCTAACATCTCGGATGTAATATTTTACAACATTCCTTGCGTGTTGGCCCCTACTTCTTTGTGGGAACATTATGTACGTATGTAACGTTATATGTCCTAACCTAAGCAAACCTAACATCTCGGATGTAATATTTCACAACATTCGTGGCGTGTCGGCCTCTACTTCTCGGTGGCAACATTGTGTACGTATATAACATTATATGTCCTAACCTAAGCAAAACTAACATCTCGGACGTAATATTTCACAACATTCGTGGCGTGTCGGCCTCTACTTCTCGGTGGGAACATTATGTACGTCTATAACGTTATGTGCCCTAACCTAAGGCAATCTAACACCTCGTATGTAATATTTTACAACATTCGTGGCGTGTAGGCCTCTACTTCTCGGTGGGAACATTATGTACGTCTATAACGTTATATATCCTAACGTAAGGCAACCTAACATCTCGGATGTAATATTTTCCAACATTCCTTGCGTGTCGGCACCTACTTCTCGGTGGGAACATTATATACGTCTATAACGTTATATATCCTATCCTAGGGCAACCTAACATCTCGGACGTTATATTCTACAACATTCGTGGCGTGTCGGCCCCTACTTCTTGGTGGGAACATTATGTACGTATATAACGTTATATGTCCTAACCTAAGCAAACCTAACATCTCGGATGTAATATTTCACAACATTCGTGGCGTGTCGGCCTCTACTTCTCGGTGGGAACATTATGTACGTCTATAACGTTATGTGCCCTAACCTAAGGCATCCTAACATCTCGGATGTAATATTTCACAACATTCGTGGCGTGTCGGCCTCTACTTGTCGGTGCCAACATTATGTACGTATATAACGTTATATGTCCTAACATGAGCAAACCTAACATCTCGGACGTAATATTTCACAACATTCGTGGCGTGTCGGCACCTACTTTTCGGTGGTAATATTATATACGTCTATAACGTTATATGTCCTATCCTAGGGCAACCTAACACCTCGGATGTAATATTTAACAACATTCGTGGCGTGTCGGCCACTACATCTCGGTGGGAACATTATGTGCAGCTACAACGTAATATGTCCTAACCTAAGGCAGCCTAACATCTCGGATGTAATATTTCACAACATTCGTGGCGTGTCGGCCTCTACTTCTCGGTGGGAACATTATGTACGTCTATAACGATATGTGCCCTAACCTAAGGCAACCTAACACCTCGTATGTAATATTTTACAACATTCGTGGCGTGTAGGCCTCTACTTCTCGGTGGGAACATTATGCACGTCTATAACGTTATATGTCCTAACCTAAGGCAACCTAACACCTCGTATGTAATATTTTACAACATTCGTGGCGTGTCGGCACCTACTTTTCGGTGGTAACATTATATACGTCTATAACGTTATATGTCCTATCCTAGGGCAACCTAACATCTCGGATGTAATATTTTAGAACATTCCTTGCGTGTCGGCCCCTACTTCTCGGTGGGAACATTATGCACGTCTATAACGTTATATGTCCTATCCTAAGGCAACCTAACACCTCGTATGTAATATTTTACAATATTCGTGGCGTGTCGGCACCTACTTTTCGGTGGTAACATTATATACGGCTATAACGTTATATGTTCTATCCTAGGGCAACCTAACATCTCGGATGTAATATTTTACAACATACCTTTCGTGTCGGCCCCTACTTCTCGGTGGGAACATTATATACGGCTCATAACGTTATATGTCCTAACCTAAGGCAACCTAACACCTCGGATGTAATATTTAACAACATTCGTGGCGTGTCGGCCACTACATCTCGGTGGGAACATTATGTGCAGCTACAACGTTATATGTCCTAACCTAAGCAAACCTAACATCTCGGACGTAATATTTCACAACATTCGTGGCGTGTCGGCCTCTACTTCTCGGTGGGAACATTATGTACGTCTATAACGTTATGTGCCCTAACCTAAGGCAATCTAACACCTCGTATGTAATATTTTACAACATTCGTGGCGTGTAGGCCTCTACTTCTCGGTGGGAACATTATGTACGTCTATAACGTTATATATCCTAACGTAAGGCAACCTAACATCTCGGATGTAATATTTTCCAACATTCCTTGCGTGTCGGCACCTACTTCTCGGTGGGAACATTATATACGTCTATAACGTTATATATCCTATCCTAGGGCAACCTAACATCTCGGACGTTATATTCTACAACATTCGTGGCGTGTCGGCCCCTACTTCTTGGTGGGAACATTATGTACGTATATAACGTTATATGTCCTACCCTAAGCAAACCTAACATCTCGGATGTAATATTTCACAACATTCGTGGCGTGTCGGCCTCTACTTCTCGGTGGGAACATTATGTACGTCTATAACGATTTGTGCCCTAACCTAAGGCAACCAAACACCTCGTATGTAATATTTTACAACATTCGTGGCGTGTACTCCTCTACTTCTCGGTGGGAACATTATGCACGTCTATAACGTTATATGTCCTAACCTAAGGCAACCTAACACCTCGTATGTAATATTTTACAACTTTCGTGGCGTGTCGGCACCTACTTTTCGGTGGTAATATTATATACGTCTATAACGTTATATGTCCTATCCTAGGGCAACCTAACACCTCGGATGTAATATTTAACAACATTCGTGGCGTGTCGGCCACTACATCTCGGTGGGAACATTATGTGCAGCTACAACGTAATATGTCCTAACCTAAGGCAGCCTAACATCTCGGATGTAATATTTTACAACATTCCTTGCGTGTCGGCGCATACTGCTCCGTGGGAATATTATATACGTCTATAACCTTATATATACTAACCTAAGGCAACCTAACATCTCGGATGTAATATTTTACAACATTACTTGCGTGTCGGCTCCTACTTATCCGTCGGAACATTATACACTTCTATAACGTTATATATCCTAACCGAAGGCAACATAACATCTCGGACGTTATATTCTACAACATTCGTGGCGTGTCGGCCCCTACTTCTTGGTGGGAACATTATGTACGTATATAACGTTGTATGTCCTATCCTAAGGGAACCTAACATCTCGGATGTAATATTTTACAGCATTCCTTGCGCGTCGGCACCTACTTTTCGGTAGTAACATTATATACGTCTATAACGTTATATGTCCTAACCTAAGGCAACCTAACATCTCGGATGTAATATTTTACAACATTCCTTGCGTGTTGGCCCCTACTTCTTTGTGGGAACATTATGTACGTATGTAACGTTATATGTCGTAACCTAAGCAAACCTAACATCTCGGATGTAATATTTCACAACATTCGTGGCGTGTCGGCCTCTACTTCTCGGTGGCAACACTACGTACGTATATAACGTTATATGTCCTATCCTAAGGGAACCTAACATCTCGAATGTAATATTTTACAGCATTCCTTGCGCGTCGGCACCTACTTTTCGGTGGTAACATTATATACGTCTATAACGTTATATGTCCTAACCTAAGGCAACCTAACATCTCGGATGTAATATTTTACAACATTCCTTGCGTGTTGGCCCCTACTTCTTTGTGGGAACATTATGTACGTATGTAACGTTATATGTCCTAACCTAAGCAAACCTAACATCTCGGATGTAATATTTCACAACATTCGTGGCGTGTCGGCCTCTACTTCTCGGTGGCAACATTATGTACGTATATAACGTTATATGTCCTACCCTAAGCAAACCTAACATCTCGGATGTAATATTTCACAACATTCGTGGCGTGTAGGCACCTACTTCTCGGTGGGAACATTATGTACTTCTATAACGTTATATATTCTAACGTAAGGCAACCTAACATCTCGGATTTAATATTTTCCAACATTCCTTGCGTGTCGGCACCTACTTCTCGGTGGGAACATTACGTGCGTCTATAACGTTATATGTTCTATCCTAGGGCAACCTAACATCTCGGATGTAATATTTTACAACATTCCTTGCGTGTCGGCCCCTACTTCTTGGTGGGAACATTATGTACGTATATAACGTTATATGTCCTAACATAAGCAAACCTAACATCTCGGATGTAATGTTTCACAACATTCGTGGCGTGTCGGCCTCTACTTCTCGGTGGGAACATTATGTACGTCTATAACGTTATGTGCCCTAACCTAAGGCATCCTAACATCTCGGATGTAATATTTCACAACATTCGTGGCGTGTCGGCCTCTACTTGTCGGTGCCAACATTATGTACGTATATAACGTTATATGTCCTAACATGAGCAAACCTAACATCTCGGACGTAATATTTCACAACATTCGTGGCGTGTCGGCCTCTACTTCTCGGTGGGAACGTTATGTACGTCTATAACGTTATGTGCCCTAACCTAAGGCAACCTAACACCTCGTATGTAATATTTTACAACATTCGTGGCGTGTAGGCCTCTACTTCTCGGTGGGAACATTATGTACGTCTATAACGATTTGTGCCCTAACCTAAGGCAACCTAACACCTCGTATGTAATATTTTACAACATTCGTGGCGTGTACTCCTCTACTTCTCGGTGGGAACATTATGCACGTCTATAACGTTATATGTCCTAACCTAAGGCAACCTAACACCTCGTATGTAATATTTTACAACTTTCGTGGCGTGTCGGCACCTACTTTTCGGTGGTAATATTATATACGTCTATAACGTTATATGTCCTATCCTAGGGCAACCTAACATCTCGGATGTAATATTTTACAACATTCCTTGCGTGTCGGCCCCTACTTCTCGGTGGGAACATTATGCACGTCTATAACGTTATATGTCCTTTCCTAAGGCAACCTAACACCTGGTATGTAATATTTTACAATATTCGTGGCGTGTGGGCACCTACTTTTCGGTGGTAACATTATATACGGCTATAACGTTATATGTTCTATCCTAGGGCAACCTAACATCTCGGATGTAATATTTTACAACATTCCTTTCGTGTCGGCCCCTACTTCTCGGTGGGAACATTATATACGGCTCATAACGTTATATGTCCTAACCTAAGGCAACCTAACACCTCGGATGTAATATTTAACAACATTCGTGGCGTGTCGGCCACTACATCTCGGTGGGAACATTATGTGCAGCTACAACGTAATATGTCCTAACCTAAGGCAGCCTAACATCTCGGATGTAATATTTTACAACATTCCTTGCGTGTCGGCGCATACTGCTCCGTGGGAATATTATATACGTCTATAACCTTATATATACTAACCTAAGGCAACCTAACATCTCGGATGTAATATTTTACAACATTACTTGCGTGTCGGCTCCTACTTATCCGTCGGAACATTATACACTTCTATAACGTTATATATCCTAACCGAAGGCAACATAACATCTCGGACGTTATATTCTACAACATTCGTGGCGTGTCGGCCCCTACATCTTGGTGGGAACATTATGTACGTATATAACGTTATATGTCCTATCCTAAGGGAACCTAACATCTCGGATGTAATATTTTACAGCATTCCTTGCGCGTCGGCACCTACTTTTCGGTAGTAACATTATATACGTCTATAACGTTATATGTCCTAACCTAAGGCAACCTAACATCTCGGATGTAATATTTTACAACATTCCTTGCGTGTTGGCCCCTACTTCTTTGTGGGAACATTATGTACGTATGTAACGTTATATGTCGTAACCTAAGCAAACCTAACATCTCGGATGTAATATTTCACAACATTCGTGGCGTGTCGTCCTCTACTTCTCGGTGGCAACACTACGTACGTATATAACGTTATATGTCCTATCCTAAGGGAACCTAACATCTCGAATGTAATATTTTACAGCATTCCTTGCGCGTCGGCACCTACTTTTCGGTGGTAACATTATATACGTCTATAACGTTATATGTCCTAACCTAAGGCAACCTAACATCTCGGATGTAATATTTTACAACATTCCTTGCGTGTTGGCCCCTACTTCTTTGTGGGAACATTATGTACGTCTATAACGATATGTGCCCTAACCTAAGGCAACCTAACACCTCGTATGTAATATTTTACAACATTCATAGCGTGTAGGCCTCTACTTCTCGGTGGGAACATTATGCACGTCTATAACGTTATATGTCCTAACCTAAGGCAACCTAACACCTCGTATGTAATATTTTACAACATTCGTGGCGTGTCGGCACCTACTTCTCGGTGGGAACATTATATACGTCTATAACGTTATATATCCTATCCTAGGGCAACCTAACATCTCGGACGTTATATTCTACAACATTCGTGGCGTGTCGGCCCCTACTTCTTGGTGGGAACATTATGTACGTATATAACGTTATATGTCCTATCCTAAGCAAACCTAACATCTCGGATGTAATATTTCACATCATTCGTGGCGTGTCGGCCTCTACTTCTCGGTGGGAACAATATGTACGTCTATAACGATATGTGCCCTAACCTAAGGCAACCTAACACCTCGTATGTAATATTTTACAACATTCGTGGCGTGTAGGCCTCTACTTCTCGGTGGGAACATTATGCACGTCTATAACGTTATATGTCCTAACCTAAGGCAACCTAACACATCGTATGTAATATTTTACAACATTCGTGGCGTGTCGGCACCTACTTTTCGGTGGGAAAATTATGTGCAGCTATATCGATATATATCCTAACCTAAGGCAACCTAACATCTCGGATGTAATATTTTACAACATTCCTTGCGTGTCGGCCCCTACTTCTTTGTGGGAACATTATGTACGTATGTAACGTTATATGTCCTAACCTAAGCAAACCTAACATCTCGGATGTAATATTTTACAACATTCGTGGCGTGTCGGCCTCTACTTCTCGGTGGCAACATTATGTACGTATATAACGTTATATGTCCTAACCTAAGCAAACCAAACATCTCGGATGTAATATTTCACAACATT
This sequence comes from Xylocopa violacea, assembly GCA_963969225.1. Taxonomy (NCBI): domain Eukaryota; kingdom Metazoa; phylum Arthropoda; class Insecta; order Hymenoptera; family Apidae; genus Xylocopa; species Xylocopa violacea. The sequence continues at coordinate 1,729,381 of CAXAJV010000240.1, read as the reverse complement.
CGTGGCGTGTCGGCCTCTACTTCTCGGTGGGAACATTATGTACGTCTATAACGATATGTGCCCTAATCTAAGGCAACCTAACACCTCGTATGTAATATTTTACAACATTCATGGCGTGTAGGCCTCTACTTCTCGGTGGGAACATTATGCACGTCTATAACGTTATATGTCCTAACCTAAGGCAACCTAACACCTCGTATGTAATATTTTACAACATTCGTGGCGTGTCGGCACCTACTTTTCGGTGGGAAAATTATGTGCAGCTATATCGATATATATCCTAACCTAAGGCAACCTAACATCTCGGATGTAATATTTTACAACATTCCTTGCGTGTCGGCCCCTACTTCTCGGTGGGAACATTATGCACGTCTATAACGTTATATGTCCTATCCTAAGGCAACCTAACACCTCGTATGTAATATTTTACAATATTCGTGGCGTGTCGGCACCTACTTATCGGTGGTAACATTATATACGGCCATAACGTTATATGTTCTATCCTAGGGCAACCTAACATCTCGGATGTAATATTTTACAACATTCCTTTCGGGTGGGCCCCTACTTCTCGGTGGCAACATTATATACGGCTCATAACGTTGTATGTCCTATCCTAGGGCAACCTAACATCTCGGATGTAATATTTCACAACATTCGTGTCGTGTCGGCCTCTACTTCTCGGTGGGAACATTATGTACGTCTATAACGATATGTGCCCTAACCTAAGGCATCCTAACATCTCGGATGTAATATTTCACAACATTCGTGGCGTGTCGGCCTCTACTTGTCGGTGCCAACATTATGTACGTATATAACGTTATATGTCCTAACATGAGCAAACCTAACATCTCGGACGTAATATTTCACAACATTCGTGGCGTGTCGGCCTCTACTTCTCGGTGGGAACGTTATGTACGTCTATAACGTTATGTGCCCTAACCTAAGGCAACCTAACACCTCGTATGTAATATTTTACAACATTCGTGGCGTGTAGGCCTCTACTTCTCGGTGGCAAAATTATGTACGTATATAACGTTATATGTCCTAACCTAAGCAAACCTAACATCTCGGATGTAATATTTCACAACATTCGTGGCGTGTCGGCCTCTACTTCTCGGTGGGAACATTATGTACGTCTATAACGATTTGTGCCCTAACCTAAGGCAACCTAACACCTCGTATGTAATATTTTACAACATTCGTGGCGTGTACTCCTCTACTTCTCGGTGGGAACATTATGCACGTCTATAACGTTATATGTCCTAACCTAAGGCAACCTAACACCTCGTATGTAATATTTTACAACTTTCGTGGCGTGTCGGCACCTACTTTTCGGTGGTAATATTATATACGTCTATAACGTTATATGTCCTATCCTAGGGCAACCTAACATCTCGGATGTAATATTTTACAACATTCCTTGCGTGTCGGCCCCTACTTCTCGGTGGGAACATTATGCACGTCTATAACGTTATATGTCCTATCCTAAGGCAACCTAACACCTGGTATGTAATATTTTACAATATTCGTGGCGTGTGGGCACCTACTTTTCGGTGGTAACATTATATACGGCTATAACGTTATATGTTCTATCCTAGGGCAACCTAACATCTCGGATGTAATATTTTACAACATTCCTTTCGTGTCGGCCCCTACTTCTCGGTGGGAACATTATATACGGCTCATAACGTTATATGTCCTAACCTAAGGCAACCTAACACCTCGGATGTAATATTTAACAACATTCGTGGCGTGTCGGCCACTACATCTCGGTGGGAACATTATGTGCAGCTACAACGTAATATGTCCTAACCTAAGGCAGCCTAACATCTAGGATGTAATATTTTACAACATTCCTTGCGTGTCGGCGCATACTGCTCCGTGGGAATATTATATACGTCTATAACCTTATATATACTAACCTAAGGCAACCTAACATCTCGGATGTAATATTTTACAACATTACTTGCGTGTCGGCTCCTACTTATCCGTCGGAACATTATACACTTCTATAACGTTATATATCCTAACCGAAGGCAACATAACATCTCGGACGTTATATTCTACAACATTCGTGGCGTGTCGGCCCCTACTTCTTGGTGGGAACATTATGTACGTATATAACGTTATATGTCCTATCCTAAGGGAACCTAACATCTCGGATGTAATATTTTACAGCATTCCTTGCGCGTCGGCACCTACTTTTCGGTAGTAACATTATATACGTCTATAACGTTATATGTCCTAACCTAAGGCAACCTAACATCTCGGATGTAATATTTTACAACATTCCTTGCGTGTTGGCCCCTACTTCTTTGTGGGAACATTATGTACGTATGTAACGTTATATGTCGTAACCTAAGCAAACCTAACATCTCGGATGTAATATTTCACAACATTCGTGGCGTGTCGTCCTCTACTTCTCGGTGGCAACACTACGTACGTATATAACGTTATATGTCCTATCCTAAGGGAACCTAACATCTCGAATGTAATATTTTACAGCATTCCTTGCGCGTCGGCACCTACTTTTCGGTGGTAACATTATATACGTCTATAACGTTATATGTCCTAACCTAAGGCAACCTAACATCTCGGATATAATATTTTACAACATTCCTTGCGTGTTGGCCCCTACTTCTTTGTGGGAACATTATGTACGTCTATAACGATATGTGCCCTAACCTAAGGCAACCTAACACCTCGTATGTAATATTTTACAACATTCATAGCGTGTAGGCCTCTACTTCTCGGTGGGAACATTATGCACGTCTATAACGTTATATGTCCTAACCTAAGGCAACCTAACACATCGTATGTAATATTTTACAACATTCGTGGCGTGTCGGCACCTACTTTTCGGTGGGAAAATTATGTGCAGCTATATCGATATATATCCTAACCTAAGGCAACCTAACATCTCGGATGTAATATTTTACAACATTCCTTGCGTGTCGGCCCCTACTTCTTTGTGGGAACATTATGTACGTATGTAACGTTATATGTCCTAACCTAAGCAAACCTAACATCTCGGATGTAATATTTTACGACATTCGTGGCGTGTCGGCCTCTACTTCTCGGTGGCAACATTATGTACGTATATAACGTTATATGTCCTAACCTAAGCAAACCAAACATCTCGGATGTAATATTTCACAACATTCGTGGCGTGTCGGCCTCTACTTCTCGGTGGGAACATTATGTACGTCTATAACGATATGTGCCCTAATCTAAGGCAACCTAACACCTCGTATGTAATATTTTACAACATTCATGGCGTGTAGGCCTCTACTTCTCGGTGGGAACATTATGCACGTCTATAACGTTATATGTCCTAACCTAAGGCAACCTAACACCTCGTATGTAATATTTTACAACATTCGTGGCGTGTCGGCACCTACTTTTCGGTGGGAAAATTATGTGCAGCTATATCGATATATATCCTAACCTAAGGCAACCTAACATCTCGGATGTAATATTTCACAACATTCGTGTCGTGTCGGCCTCTACTTCTCGGTGGGAACATTATGTACGTCTATAACGATATGTGCCCTAACCTAAGGCAACCTAACACCTCGTATGTAATATTTTACAACATTCGTGGCGTGTAGGCCTCTACTTCTCGGTGGAAACATTATGTACGTCTATAACGTTATATATCCTAACGTAAGGCAACCTAACATCTCGGATGTAATATTTTCCAACATTCCTTGCGTGTCGGCACCTACTTCTCGGTGGGAACATTATATACGTCTATAACGTTATATATCCTATCCTAGGGCAACCTAACATCTCGGACGTTATATTCTACAACATTCGTGGCGTGTCGGCCCCTACTTCTTGGTGGGAACATTATGTACGTATATAACGTTATATGTCCTATCCTAAGCAAACCTAACATCTCGGATGTAATATTTCACATCATTCGTGGCGTGTCGGCCTCTACTTCTCGGTGGGAACAATATGTACGTCTATAACGATATGTGCCCTAACCTAAGGCAACCTAACACCTCGTATGTAATATTTTACAACATTCGTGGCGTGTAGGCCTCTACTTCTCGGTGGGAACATTATGCACGTCTATAACGTTATATGTCCTAACCTAAGGCAACCTAACACATCGTATGTAATATTTTACAACATTCGTGGCGTGTCGGCACCTACTTTTCGGTGGGAAAATTATGTGCAGCTATATCGACATATATCCTAACCTAAGGCAACCTAACATCTCGGATGTAATATTTTACAACATTCCTTGCGTGTCGGCCCCTACTTCTTTGTGGGAACATTATGTACGTATGTAACGTTATATGTCCTAACCTAAGCAAACCTAACATCTCGGATGTAATATTTTACAACATTCCTTGCGTGTCGGCCCCTACTTCTTGGTGGGAACATTGTGTACGTATATAACGTTATATGTCCTACCCTAAGTAAACCTAACATCTCGGATGTAATATTTCACAACATTCGTGGCGTGTCGGCCTCTACTTCTCGGTGGAAACAATATATACGTCTATAACGTTATGTGCCCTAACCTAAGGCAACCTAACACCTCGTATGTAATATTTTACAACATTCGTGGCGTGTAGGCACCTACTTTTCGGTGGGAACATTATGTGGAGCTATATCGATATATATCCTAACGTAAGGCAACCTAACATCTCGGATGTAATATTTTACAACATTCCTTGCGTGTCGGCCCCTACTTCTTTGTGGGAACATTATATACGTATGTAACGTTATATGTCCTATCCTAAGCAAACCTAACATCTCGGATGTAATATTTCACATCATTCGTGGCGTGTCGGCCTCTACTTCTCGGTGGGAACAATATGTACGTCTATAACGATATGTGCCCTAACCTAAGGCAACCTAATACCTCGTATGTAATATTTTACAACATTCGTGGCGTGTAGGCCTCTACTTCTCGGTGGGAACATTATGCACGTCTATAACGTTATATGTCCTAACCTAAGGCAACCTAACACATCGTATGTAATATTTTACAACATTCGTGGCGTGTCGGCACCTACTTTTCGGTGGGAACATTATGTGCATCTATATCGTTATATATCCTAACCTAAGGCAACCTAACACATCGTATGTAATATTTTACAACATTCGTGGCGTGTAGGCACCTACTTCTCGGTGAGAGCATTATGTACTTCTATAACGTTATATATCCTAACGTAAGGCAACCTAACATCTCGGATTTAATATTTTCCAACATTCCTTGCGTGTCGGCACCTACTTCTCGGTGGGAACATTATGTGCGTCTATAACGTTATATGTTCTATCCTAGGGCAACCTAACATCTCGGATGTAATATTTTACAACATTCCTTGCGTGTCGGGGCCTACTTATCCGTGGGAACATTATATACTTCTATAACGTTATATATCCTAACCGAAGGCAACATAACATCTCGGACGTGATATTTTACAGCATTCCTTGCGTGTCGGCACCTACTTCTCGGTGGTAACATTATGTGCGTCTATAACGTTATATGTTCTATCCTATGGCAACCTAACATCTCGGATGTAATATTTTACAACATTCCTTGCGTGTCGGCCCCTACTTCTTGGTGGGAACATTATGTACGTATATAACGTTATATGTCCTAACCTAAGCAAACCTAACATCTCGGACGTAATATTTCACAACATTCGTGGCGTGTCGGCCTCTACTTCTCGGTGGGAACATTATGTACGTCTATAACGTTATGTGCCCTAACCTAAGGCAACCTAACACCTCGTATGTAATATTTTACAACATTCGTCGCGTGTAGGCCTCTACTTCTCGGTGGGAACATTATGTACGTATATAACGTTATATGTCCTAACCTAAGGCAACCTAACACATCGTATGTAATATTGTACAACATTCGTGGCGTGTCGGCACCTACTTTTCGGTGGGAACATTATGTGCAGCTATATCGTTATATATCCTAACCTAAGGCAACCTAACACATCGTATGTAATATTTTACAACATTCGTGGCGTGTAGGCACCTACTTCTCGGTGAGAGCATTATGTACTTCTATAACGTTATATATCCTAACGTAAGGCAACCTAACATCTCGGATTTAATATTTTCCAACATTCCTTGCGTGTCGGCCCCTACTTCTTGGTGGGAACATTATGTACGCATATAACGTTATATGTCCTATCCTAAGGGAACCTAACATCTCGGATGTAATATTTTACAGCATTCCTTGCGCGTCGGCACCTACTTTTCGGTGGTAACATTATATACGTCTATAACGTTATATGTCCTAACCTAAGGCAACCTAACATCTCGGATGTAATATTTTACAACATTCCTTGCGTGTTGGCCCCTACTTCTTTGTGGGAACATTATGTACGTATGTAACGTTATATGTCCTAACCTAAGCAAACCTAACATCTCGGATGTAATATTTTACAATATTCGTGGCGTGTCGGCACCTACTTTTCGGTGGGAACATTATGTGCAGCTACAACGTAATATGTCCTAACCTAAGGCAGCCTAACATATCGGATGTAATATTTTACAACATTCCTTGCGTGTCGGCGCATACTGCTCTGTGGGAACATTATGTACGTCTATAACGTTATATATTCTAACCTAAGGCAACCTAACATCTCGGATGTAATATTTTACAACATTCCTTGCGTGTCGGCCCCTACTTCTTGGTGGGAACATTATGTACGTATATAACGTTACATGTCCTAACCTAAGCAAACCTAACATCTCGGATGAAATATTTGACAACATTCGTGGCGAGTCGGCCTCTACTTCTCGGTGGGAACATTATGTACGTCTATAACGTTATGTGCCCTAACCTAAGGCAACCTAACACCTCGTATGTAATATTTTACAACATTCCTTGCGTGTCGGGGCCTACTTATCCGTGGGAACATTATATACTTCTATAACGTTATATATCCTAACCGAAGGCAACATAACATCTCGGACGTGATATTTTACAGCATTCCTTGCGTGTCGGCACCTACTTCTCGGTGGTAACATTATGTGCGTCTATAACGTTATATGTCCTATCCTAGGGCAACCTAACATCTCGGATGTAATATTTTACAACATTCCTTGCGTGTCGGCCCCTACTTCTCCGTGGGAACATTATGCACGTCTATAACGTTATATGTCCTATCCTAAGGCAACCTAACACCTGGTATGTAATATTTTACAATATTCGTGGCGTGTCGGCACCTACTTTTCGGTGGTAACATTATATACGGCTATAACGTTATATGTTCTATCCCAGGGCAACCTAACATCTCGGATGTAATATTTTACAACATTCCTTTCGTGTCGGCCCCTACTTCTCGGTGGGAACATTATATACGGCTCATAACGTTATATGTCCTAACCTAAGGCAACCTAACACCTCGGATGTAATATTTAACAACATTCGTGGCGTGTCGGCACCTACTTTTCGGTGGGAACATTATGTGCAGCTACAACGTAATATGTCCTAACCTAAGGCAGCCTAACATATCGGATGTAATATTTTACAACATTCCTTGCGTGTCGGCGCATACTGCTCTGTGGGAACATTATGTACGTCTATAACGTTATATATTCTAACCTAAGGCAACCTAACATCTCGGATGTAATATTTTACAACATTCCTTGCGTGTCGGCCCCTACTTCTTGGTGGGAACATTATGTACGTATATAACGTTACATGTCCTAACCTAAGCAAACCTAACATCTCGGATGAAATATTTGACAACATTCGTGGCGAGTCGGCCTCTACTTCTCGGTGGGAACATTATGTACGTCTATAACGTTATGTGCCCTAACCTAAGGCAACCTAACACCTCGTATGTAATATTTTACAACATTCCTTGCGTGTCGGGGCCTACTTATCCGTGGGAACATTATATACTTCTATAACGTTATATATCCTAACCGAAGGCAACATAACATCTCGGACGTGATATTTTACAGCATTCCTTGCGTGTCGGCACCTACTTCTCGGTGGTAACATTATGTGCGTCTATAACGTTATATGTCCTATCCTAGGGCAACCTAACATCTCGGATGTAATATTTTACAACATTCCTTGCGTGTCGGCCCCTACTTCTCGGTGGGAACATTATGCACGTCTATAACGTTATATGTCCTATCCTAAGGCAACCTAACATCTCGTATGTAATATTTTACACCATTCGTGGCGTGTCGGCACCTACTTTTCGGTGGTAACATTATATACGTCTATAACGTTATATGTCCTATCCTAGGGCAACCTAACATCTCGGATGTAATATTTTACAACATTCCTTGCGTGTCGGCCTCTACTTCTCGGTGGGTACATTATGTACGTCTATAACGGTATATGTCCTAACCTAAGGCAACCTAACACCTCGTATGTAATATTTTACAACATTCCTTGCGTGTCGGGGCCTACTTATCCGTGGGAACATTATATACTTCTATAACGTTATATATCCTAACCGAAGGCAACATAACATCTCGGATGTAATATTTTACAGCATTTCTTGCGCGTCGGCACCTACTTTTCGGTGGTAACATTATATACGCCTATAACGTTATATGTCCTATCCTAGGGCAACCTAACATCTCGGATGTAATATTTTACAACATTCCTTGCGTGTCGGCCCCTACTTCTCGGTGGGAACATTATGCACGTCTATAACGTTATATGTCCTATCCTAAGGCAACCTAACATCTCGTATGTAATATTTTACAATATTCGTGGCGTGTCGGCACCTACTTTTCGGTGGTAACATTATATACGGCTATAACGTTATATGTTCTATCCTAGGGCAACCTAACATCTCGGATGTAATATTTTACAACATTCCTTTCGTGTCGGCCCCTACTTCTCGGTGGGAACATTATATACGGCTCATAACGTTATATGTCCTAACCTAAGGCAACCTAACACCTCGGATGTAATATTTAACAACATTCGTGGCGTGTCGGCCACTACATCTCGGTGGGAACATTATGTGCAGCTACAACGTAATATGTCCTAACCTAAGGCAGCCTAACATCTCGGATGTAATATTTTACAACATTCCTTGCGTGTCGGCGCATACTGCTCCGTGGGAATATTATATACGTCTATAACCTTATATATACTAACCTAAGGCAACCTAACATCTCGGATGTAATATTTTACAACATTACTTGCGTGTCGGCTCCTACTTATCCGTGGGAAGATTATACACTTCTATAACGTTATATATCCTAACCGAAGGCAACATAACATCTCGGACGTGATATTTTACCACATTCGTGGCGTGTCGGCCTCTACTTCTCGGTGGGAACATTATGTGCAGCTATAACGTTATATATCCTAACCTAAGGCAACCTAACATCTCGGATGTAATATTTTACAACATACCTTGCGTGTCGGCCCCTACTTCTTTGTGGGAACATTATGTACGTATGTAACGTTATATGTCCTAACCTAAGCAAACCTAACATCTCGGATGTAATATTTCTCAACATTCGTGGCGTGCCGGCCTCTACTTCTCGGTGAGAACATTATGTACGTATATAACGTTATATGTCCTAACCTAAGCAAACCTAACATCTCGGATGTAATATTTCACAACGTTCGTGGCGTGCCGGCCTCTACTTCACGGTGGGAACATTATGTACGTCTATAAGGTTATGTGCCCTAACCTAAGGCACCTAACACCTCGTATGTAATATTTTACAACATTCGTGGCGTGTAGGCCTCTACTTCTCGGTGGGAACATTATGTACGTCTATAACGTTATATATCCTAACGTAAGGCAACCTAACATCTCGGATGTAATATTTTCCAACATTCCTTGCGTGTCGGCACCTACTTCTCGGTGGGAACATTATGTACGGCTGTAACGTTATATGTCCTAACCTAAGGCAACCTAACATCTCGGACACAATATTTAACAACATTCGTTACGTGTCGACCCTTACTCCTCGGTAGGAACATTATGTACGTCTATAACGTTATATATCCTAACCTAAGGTAACCTAACATCTCGGATGTAATATTTTACAACATTCCTTGCGTGTCGGCCCCTTCTTCTTGGTGGGAAAATTATGTACGTATATAACGTTATATGTCCTAACCTAAGCAAACCTATCATCTCGGATGTAATATTTCACAACATTCGTGGCGTGTCGGCCTCTACTTCTCGGTGTGAACATTATGTACGTCTATAACGTTATGTACCCTAACATAAGGCAACCTAACACCTCGTATGTAATATTTTACAACATTCGTGGCGTGTCGGCACCTACTTTTCTGTGGTAACATTATATACGTCTATAACGTTATATGTCCTATCCTAGGGCAACCTAACAGCACGGATGTAATATTTTGCAACATTCCTTGCGTGTCGGTCCCTACTTCTCGGTGCGAACATTATATACTTCTATAACGTTATATATCCTAACCGAAGGCAACATAACATCTCGGACGTGATATTTTACAACATTCCTTGCGTGTCGACCCCTACTCCTCGGTGGGAACATTATGTACGTCTATAACGTTATATATCCTAACGTATGGCAACCTAACATTTCGGATGTAATATTTTCCAACATTCCTTGCGTGTCGGCACCTACTTCTCGGTGGTAACATTACATACGTCTATAACGTTATATATCCTATCCTAGGGCAACCTAACGTCTCGGATGTAATATTTTACAACATTCCTTGCGTGTCGGCCCCTACTTCTCGGTGGGAACATTATGTACGGCTATAACGTTATATGTCCTAACCTAAGGCAACCTAACACCTCGGATGTAATATTTTACAACATTCCTTGCGTGTCGGCGCATACTGCTCCGTGGGAATATTATATACGTCTATAACCTTATATATCCTAACCTAAGGCAACCTAACATCTCGGATGTAATATTTTACAACATTCCTTGCGTGTCGGCGCCTACTTATCCGTGGGAACATTATATACTTCTATAACGTTATATGTCCTAACCGAAGGCAACATAACATCTCGGACGTGATATTTTACAACATTCCTTGCGTGTCGACCCCTACTCCTCGGTGGGAACATTATGTACGTCTATAACGTTATATATCCTAACGTATGGCAACCTAACATCTCGGATGTAATATTTTCCAACATTCCTTGCGTGTTGGCCCCTACTTCTTTGTGGGAACATTATGTACGTATGTAACGTTATATGTCCTAACCTTAGCAAACCTAACATCTCGGATGTAATATTTCACAACATTCGTGGCGCGTCGGCCTCTACTTCTCGGTGGCAACACTATGTACGTATATAACGTTATATGTCCTATCCTAAGGGAACCTAACATCTCGGATGTAATATTTTACAGCATTCCTTGCGCGTCGGCACCTACTTTTCGGTGGTAACATTATATACGTCTATAACGTTATATGTCCTAACCTAAGACAACCTAACATCTCGGATGTAATATTTTACAACATTCCTTGCGTGTTGGCCCCTACTTCTCGGTGGTAACATTATATACGTCTATAACGTTATATGTCCTAACCTAAGACAACCTAACATCTCGGATGTAATATTTTACAACATTCCTTGCGTGTCGGCCCCTACTTCTCGGTGGGAACATTATGCACGTCTATAACGTTATATGTCCTATCCTAAGGCAACCTAACATCTCGTATGTAATATTTTACAACATTCGTGGCGTGTCGGCACCTACTTTTCGGTGGTAACATTATATACGTCTATAACGTTATATGTCCTATCCTAGGGCAACCTAACATCTCGGATGTAATATTTTACAACATTCCTTGCGTGTCGGCCTCTACTTCTCGGTGGGTACATTATGTACGTCTATAACGGTATATGTCCTAACCTAAGGCAACCTAACACCTCGTATGTAATATTTTACAACATTCCTTGCGTGTCGGCCCCTACTTCTTTGTGGGAACATTATGTACGTATGTAACATTATATGTCCTAACCTAAGCAAACCTAACATCTCGGATGTAATATTTCTCAACATTCGTGGCGTGTCGGCCTCTACTTCTCGATGGGAACATTATGTACGTATATAACGTTATATGTCCTAACCTAAGCAAACCTAACATCTCGGATGTAATATTTCACAACGTTCGTGGCGTGCCGGCCTCTACTTCACGGTGGGAGCATTATCTACGTCTATAAGGTTATGTGCCCTAACATAAGGCACCTAACACCTCGTATGTAATATTTTACAACATTCGTGGCGTGTAGGCCTCTACTTCTCGGTGGGAACATTATGCACGTCTATAACGTTATATGTCCTAACCTAAGGCAACCTAACACCTCGTATGTAATATTTTACAACATTCGTGGCGTGTCGGCACCTACTTTTCGGTGGTAACATTATATACGTCTATAACGTTATATGTCCTATCCTAGGGCAACCTAACGTCTCGGATGTAATATTTTACAACATTCCTTGCGTGTCGGCCCCTACTTCTCGGTGGGAACATTATGTACGGCTATAACGTTATATGTCCTAACCTAAGGCAACCTAACACCTCGGATGTAATATTTTACAACATTCCTTGCGTGTCGGCGCATACTGCTCCGTGGGTATATTATATACGTCTATAACCTTATATATCCTAACCTAAGGCAACCTAACATCTCGGATGTAATATTTTACAACATTCCTTGCGTGTCGGCGCCTACTTATCCGTGGGAACATTATATACTTCTATAACGTTATATGTCCTAACCGAAGGCAACATAACATCTCGGACGTGATATTTTACAACATTCCTTGCGTGTCGACCCCTACTCCTCGGTGGGAACATTATGTACGTCTATAACGTTATATATCCTAACGTATGGCAACCTAACATCTCGGATGTAATATTTTCCAACATTCCTTGCGTGTCGGCCCCTACTTCTTTGTGGGAACATTATGTACGTATGTAACGTTATATGTCCTAACCTAAGCAAACCTAACATCACGGATGTAATATTTCACAACATTCGTGGCGTGTCGGCCTCTACTTCTCGGTGGGAACATTATGCACGTCTATAACGTTATATGTCCTAACCTAAGGCAACCTAACACCTCGTATGTAATATTTTACAACATTCGTGGCGTGTCGGCACCTACTTTTCTGTGGTAACATTATGTACGTATATAACGTTATATGCCCTATCCTAAGGTAACCTAACATCCCGGATGTAATATTTTACAGCATTCCTTGCGTGTCGGCACCTACTTCTCGGTGGGAACATTACATACGTCTATAACGTTATATATCCTATCCTAGAGCAACCTAACATCTCGGACGTTATATGCTACAACATTCGTGGCGTGTCGGCCCCTACTTCTTGGTGGGAACATTATGTACGTATATAACGTTATATGTCCTATCCTAAGGTAACCTAACATCCCGGATGTAATATTTTACAGCATTCCTTGCGCGTCGTCGCCTACTTATCCGTGGGAACATTATATACTTCTATAACGTTATATATCCTAACGTATGGCAACCTAACATCTCGGATGTAATATTTTCCAACATTCCTTGCGTGTCGGCCCCTACTTCTTTGTGGGAACATTATGTACGTATGTAACGTTATATGTCCTAACCTAAGCAAACCTAACACCACGGATGTAATATTTCACAACATTCGTGGCGTGTCGGCCTCTACTTCTCGGTGGGAACATTATGCACGTCTATAACGTTATATGTCCTAACCTAAGGCAACCTAACACCTCGTATGTAATATTTTACAACATTCGTGGCGTGTCGGCACCTACTTTTCTGTGGTAACATTATATATGTCTATGACGTTATATGTCCTATCCTAGGGCAACCTAACATCTCGGATGTAATATTTTACAACATTCCTTGCGTGTCGGCCCCTACTTCTCGGTGGGAACATTATGTACGGCTCATAACGTTATATGTCCTAACCTAAGGCAACCTAACACCTCGGATGTAATATTTAACAACATTCGTGGCGTGTCGGCCACTACGGCTCGGTGGGAACATTATGTGCAGCTATAACGTAATATGTCCTAACCTGAGGCAGCCTAACACCTCGGATGTAATATTTTACAACATTCCTTGCGTGTCGGCGCATACTGCTCCGTGGGAACATTATATACTTCTATAACGTTATATATCCTAACCGAAGGCAACATAACATCTCGGACGTGATATTTTACAACATTCCTTGCGTGTCGACCCCTACTCCTCGGTGGGAACATTATGTACGTCTATAACGTTATATATCCTAACGTATGGCAGCCTAACATCTCGGATGTAATATTTTCCAACATTCCTTGCGTGTCGGCACCTACTTCTCGGTGGGAACATTACATACGTCTATAACGTTATATATCCTATCCTAGAGCAACCTAACATCTCGGACGTTATAGGCTACAACATTCGTGGCGTGTCGGCCCCTACTTCTTGGTGGGAACATTATGTACGTATATAACGTTATATGCCCTATCCTAAGGTAACCTAACATCCCGGATGTAATATTTTACAGCATTCCTTGCGCGTCGGCACCTACTTTTCGGTAGTAACATTATATACGTCTATAACGTTATGTGTCCTATCCTAGGGCCACCTAACATCTCGGATGTAATATTTTACAACATTCCTTGCGTGTCGGCCCCTACTTCTCGGTGGGAACATTATGTACGGCTATAACGTTATATGTCCTATCCTAGGGCAACCTAACATCTCGGATGTGATATTTTACAACATTCCTTGCGTGTCGGCCCCTACTTCTCGGTGGGAACATTATGTACGGCTCATAACGTTATATGTCCTAACCTAAGGCAACCTAACACCTCGGATGTAATATTTAACAACATTCGTGGCGTGTCGGCCACTACGTCTCGGTGGGAACATTATGTGCAGCTATAACGTAATATGTCCTAACCTGAGGCAGCCTAACACCTCGGATGTAATATTTTACAACATTCCTTGCGTGTCGGCGCATACTGCTCCGTGGGAACATTATATACTTCTATAACGTTATATATCCTAACCGAAGGCAACATAACATCTCGGACGTGATATTTTACAACATTCCTTGCGTGTCGACCCCTACTCCTCGGTGGGAACATTATGTACGTCTATAACGTTATATATCCTAACGTATGGCAGCCTAACATCTCGGATGTAATATTTTCCAACATTCCTTGCGTGTCGGCACCTACTTCTCGGTGGGAACATTACATACGTGTATAACGTTATATATCCTATCCTAGAGCAACCTAACATCTCGGACGTTATATGCTACAACATTCGTGGCGTGTCGGCCCCTACTTCTTGGTGGGAACATTATGTACGTATATAACGTTATATGCCCTATCCTAAGGTAACCTAACATCCCGGATGTAATATTTTACAGCATTCCTTGCGCGTCGGCACCTACTTTTCGGTAGTAACATTATATACGTCTATAACGTTATGTGTCCTATCCTAGGGCCACCTAACATCTCGGATGTAATATTTTACAACATTCCTTGCGTGTCGGCCCCTACTTCTCGGTGGGAACATTATGTACGTATGTAACGTTATATGTCCTAACCTAAGCAAACCTAACATCTCGGATGTAATATTTCTCAACATTCGTGGCGTGTCGGCCTCTACTTCTCGGTGGGAACATTATGTACGTATATAACGTTATATGTCCTAACCTAAGCAAACCTAACATCTCGGATGTAATATTTCACAACGTTCGTGGCGTGCCGGCCTCTACTTCACGGTGGGAACATTATGTACGTCTATAAGGTTATGTGCCCTAACCTAAGGCACCTAACACCTCGTATGTAATATTTTACAACATTCGTGGCGTGTAGGCCTCTACTTCTCGGTGGGAACATTATGTACGTCTATAACGTTATATATCCTAACGTAAGGCAACCTAACATCTCGGATGTAATATTTTCCAACATTCCTTGCGTGTCGGCACCTACTTCTCGGTGGGAACATTATGTACGGCTGTAACGTTTTATGTCCTAACCTAAGGCAACCTAACATCTCGGACACAATATTTAACAACATTCGTTACGTGTCGACCCTTACTCCTCGGTAGGAACATTATGTACGTCTATAACGTTATATATCCTAACCTAAGGCAACTAACATCTCGGATGTAATATTTTACAACATTCCTTGCGTGTCGGCCCCTTCTTCTTGGTGGGAAAATTATGTACGTATATAACGTTATATGTCCTAACCTAAGCAAACCTATCATCTCGGATGTAATATTTCACAACATTCGTGGCGTGTCGGCCTCTACTTCTCGGTGTGAACATTATGTACGTCTATAACATTATGTGCCCTAACCTAAGGCAACCTAACACCTCGTATGTAATATTTTACAACATTCCTTGCGTGTCGTCGCCTACTTATCCGTGGGAACATTATATACTTCTATAACGTTATATATCCTAACGGAAGGCAACATAACATCTCGGACGTGATATTTTACAACATTCCTTGCGTGTCGACCCCTACTCCTCGGTGGGAACATTATGTACGTCTATAACGTTATATATCCTACCGTATGGCAATCTAACATCTCGGATGTAATATTTTCCAACATTCCTTGCGTGTCGGCACCTACTTCTCGGTGGGAACATTACATACGTCTATAACGTTATATATCCTATCCTAGAGCAACCTAACATCTCGGACGTTATATGCTACAACATTCGTGGCGTGTCGGCCCCTACTTCTTGGTGGGAACATTATGTACGTATATAACGTTATATGTCCTATCCTAAGGTAACCTAACATCCCGGATGTAATATTTTACAGCATTCCTTGCGCGTCGTCGCCTACTTATCCGTGGGAACATTATATACTTCTATAACGTTATATATCCTAACCGAAGGCAACATAACATCTCGGACGTGATATTTTACAACATTCCTTGCGTGTCGACCCCTACTCCTCGGTGGGAACATTATGTACGTGTATAACGTTATATATCCTACCATATGGCAACCTAACATCTCGGATGTAATATTATCCAACATTCCTTGCGTGTCGGCACCTACTTCTCGGTGGGAACATTACATACGTCTATAACGTTATATATCCTATCCTAGAGCAACCTAACATCTCGGACGTTATATGCTACAACATTCGTGGCGTGTCGGCCCCTACTTCTTGGTGGGAACATTATGTACGTATATAACGTTATATGTCCTATCCTAAGGTAACCTAACATCCCGGATGTAATATTTTACAGCATTCCTTGCGCGTCGGCACCTACTTTTCGGTGGTAACATTATATACGTCTATAACGTTATATGTCCTATCCTAGGGCCACCTAACATCTCGGATGTAATATTTTACAACATTCCTTGCGTGTCGGCCCCTACTTCTCGGTGGGAACATTATGTACGGCTATAACGTTATATGTCCTAACCTAAGGCAACCTAACACCTCGGATGTAATATTTAACAACATTCCTTGCGTGTCGGCACCTACTTCTCGGTGGGAACATTACATACGTCTATAACGTTATATATCCTATCCTAGAGCAACCTAACATCTCGGACGTTATATGCTACAACATTCGTGGCGTGTCGGCCCCTACTTCTTGGTGGGAACATTATGTACGTATATAACGTTATATGTCCTATCCTAAGGTAACCTAACATCCCGGATGTAATATTTTACAGCATTCCTTGCGCGTCGGCACCTACTTTTCGGTGGTAACATTATATACGGCTATAACGTTATATGTCCTATCCTAGGGCAACCTAACATCTCGGATGTAATATTTTACAACATTCCTTGCGTGTCGGCCCCTACTTCTCGGTGGGAACATTATGTACGGCTCATAACGTTATATGTCCTAAC
Organism: Xylocopa violacea; assembly: GCA_963969225.1. NCBI lineage: Eukaryota > Metazoa > Arthropoda > Insecta > Hymenoptera > Apidae > Xylocopa > Xylocopa violacea. The sequence continues at coordinate 1,711,544 of CAXAJV010000240.1, read as the reverse complement.
CTAAGGCAACCTAACACCTCGGATGTAATATTTAACAACATTCGTGGCGTGTCGGCCACTACATCTCGGTGGGAACATTATGTGCAGCTATAACGTAATATGTCCTAACCTAAGGCAGCCTAACATCTCGGATGTAATATTTTACAACATTCCTTGCGTGTCGGCGCATACTGCTCCGTGGGAATATTATATACGTCTATAACCTTATATATCCTAACCTAAGGCAAACTAACATCTCGGATGTAATATTTTACAACATTACTTGCGTGTTGGCGCCTACTTATCCGTGGGAACATTATATACTTCTATAACGTTATATATCCTAACCGAAGGCAACATAACATCTCGGATGTAATATTTTACAGCATTTCTTGCGCGTCGGCACCTACTTTTCGGTGGTAACATTATATACGTCTATAACGTTATATGTCCTATCCTAGGGCAACCTAACATCTCGGATGTAATATTTTACAACATTCCTTGCGTGTCGGCCCCTACTTCTCGGTGCGAACATTATATACTTCTATAACGTTATATATCCTAACCGAAGGCAACATAACATCTCGGACGTGATATTTTACAACATTCCTTGCGTGTCGACCCCTACTCCTCGGTGGGAACATTATGTACGTCTATAACGTTATATATCCTAACGTATGGCAACCTAACATTTCGGATGTAATATTTTCCAACATTCCTTGCGTGTCGGCACCTACTTCTCGGTGGTAACATTACATACGTCTATAACGTTATATATCCTATCCTAGGGCCACCTAACACCTCGTATGTAATATTTTACAACATTCGTGGCGTGTAGGCCTCTACTTCTCGGTGGGAACATTATGCACGTCTATAGCGTTATATGTCCTAACCTAAGGCAACCTAACACCTCGTATGTAATATTTTACAACATTCCTGGCGTGTCGGCACCTACTTTTCGGTGGTAACATTATATACGTCTATAACGTTATACGTCCTATCCTAGGGCAACCTAACATCTCGGATGTAATATTTTACAACATTCATTGCGTGTCGGCCCCTACTTCTCGGTGGGATCATTATGTACGGCTATAACGTTATATGTCCTAACCTAAGGCAACCTAACACCTCGGATGTAATAATTAACAACATTCGTGGCGTGTCGGCCACTACTTCTCGGTGGGAACATTATGTGCAGCTATAACGTAATATGTCCTAACCTAAGGCAGCCTAACATCTCGGATGTAATATTTTACAACATTCCTTGCGTGTCGGCGCATACTGCTCCGTGGGAATATTATATACGTCTATAACCTTATATATCCTAACCTAAGGCAACCTAACATCTCGGATGTAATATTTTACAACATTCCTTGCGTGTCGGCCCCTACTTCTTTGTGGGAACATTATGTACGTATATAACGTTATATGTCCTAACCTAAGCAGACCTAACATCTCGGATGTAATATTTCACAACGTTCGTGGCGTGCCGGCCTCTACTTCACGGTGGGAACATTATGTACGTCTATAAGGTTATGTGCCCTAACCTAAGGCACCTAACACCTCGTATGTAATATTTTACAACATTCGTGGCGTGTAGGCCTCTACTTCTCGGTGGGAACATTATGTACGTCTATAACGTTATATATCCTAACGTAAGGCAACCTGACATCTCGGATGTAATATTTTCCAACATTCCTTGCGTGTCGGCACCTACTTCTCGGTGGGAACATTATGTACGGCTGTAACGTTTTATGTCCTAACCTAAGGCAACCTAACATCTCGGACACAATATTTAACAACATTCGTTACGTGTCGACCCTTACTCCTCGGTAGGAACATTATGTACGTCTATAACGTTATATATCCTAACCTAAGGCAACTAACATCTCGGATGTAATATTTTACAACATTCCTTGCGTGTCGGCCCCTTCTTCTTGGTGGGAAAATTATGTACGTATATAACGTTATATGTCCTAACCTAAGCAAACCTATCATCTCGGATGTAATATTTCACAACATTCGTGGCGTGTCGGCCTCTACTTCTCGGTGTGAACATTATGTACGTCTATAACATTATGTGCCCTAACCTAAGGCAACCTAACACCTCGTATGTAATATTTTACAACATTCCTTGCGTGTCGTCGCCTACTTATCCGTGGGAACATTATATACTTCTATAACGTTATATATCCTAACGGAAGGCAACATAACATCTCGGACGTGATATTTTACAACATTCCTTGCGTGTCGACCCCTACTCCTCGGTGGGAACATTATGTACGTCTATAACGTTATATATCCTACCGTATGGCAACCTAACATCTCGGATGTAATATTTTCCAACATTCCTTGCGTGTCGGCACCTACTTCTCGGTGGGAACATTACATACGTCTATAACGTTATATATCCTATCCTAGAGCAACCTAACATCTCGGACGTTATATGCTACAACATTCGTGGCGTGTCGGCCCCTACTTCTTGGTGGGAACATTATGTACGTATATAACGTTATATGTCCTATCCTAAGGTAACCTAACATCCCGGATGTAATATTTTACAGCATTCCTTGCGCGTCGTCGCCTACTTATCCGTGGGAACATTATATACTTCTATAACGTTATATATCCTAACCGAAGGCAACATAACATCTCGGACGTGATATTTTACAACATTCCTTGCGTGTCGACCCCTACTCCTCGGTGGGAACATTATGTACGTCTATAACGTTATATATCCTACCGTATGGCAACCTAACATCTCGGATGTAATATTTTCCAACATTCCTTGCGTGTCGGCACCTACTTCTCGGTGGGAACATTACATACGTCTATAACGTTATATATCCTATCCTAGAGCAACCTAACATCTCGGACGTTATATGCTACAACATTCGTGGCGTGTCGGCCCCTACTTCTTGGTGGGAACATTATGTACGTATATAACGTTATATGTCCTATCCTAAGGTAACCTAACATCCCGGATGTAATATTTTACAGCATTCCTTGCGCGTCGGCACCTACTTTTCGGTGGTAACATTATATACGTCTATAACGTTATATGTCCTCTCCTAGGGCCACCTAACATCTCGGATGTAATATTTTACAACATTCCTTGCGTGTCGGCCCCTACTTCTCGGTGGGAACATTATGTACGGCTATAACGTTATATGTCCTAACCTAAGGCAACCTAACACCTCGGATGTAATATTTAACAACATTCCTTGCGTGTCGGCACCTACTTCTCGGTGGGAACATTACATACGTCTATAACGTTATATATCCTATCCTAGAGCAACCTAACATCTCGGACGTTATATGCTACAACATTCGTGGCGTGTCGGCCCCTACTTCTTGGTGGGAACATTATGTACGTATATAACGTTATATGTCCTATCCTAAGGTAACCTAACATCCCGGATGTAATATTTTACAGCATTCCTTGCGCGTCGGCACCTACTTTTCGGTGGTAACATTATATACGGCTATAACGTTATATGTCCTATCCTAGGGCAACCTAACATCTCGGATGTAATATTTTACAACATTCCTTGCGTGTCGGCCCCTACTTCTCGGTGGGAACATTATGTACGGCTCATAACGTTATATGTCCTAACCTAAGGCAACCTAACACCTCGGATGTAATATTTAACAACATTCGTGGCGTGTCGGCCACTACATCTCGGTGGGAACATTATGTGCAGCTATAACGTAATATGTCCTAACCTAAGGCAGCCTAACATCTCGGATGTAATATTTTACAACATTCCTTGCGTGTCGGCGCATACTGCTCCGTGGGAATATTATATACGTCTATAACCTTATATATCCTAACCTAAGGCAAACTAACATCTCGGATGTAATATTTTACAACATTACTTGCGTGTTGGCGCCTACTTATCCGTGGGAACATTATATACTTCTATAACGTTATATATCCTAACCGAAGGCAACATAACATCTCGGATGTATTATTTTACAGCATTTCTTGCGCGTCGGCACCTACTTTTCGGTGGTAACATTATATACGTCTATAACGTTATATGTCCTATCCTAGGGCAACCTAACATCTCGGATGTAATATTTTACAACATTCCTTGCGTGTCGGCCCCTACTTCTCGGTGCGAACATTATATACTTCTATAACGTTATATATCCTAACCGAAGGCAACATAACATCTCGGACGTGATATTTTACAACATTCCTTGCGTGTCGACCCCTACTCCTCGGTGGGAACATTATGTACGTCTATAACGTTATATATCCTAACGTATGGCAACCTAACATTTCGGATGTAATATTTTCCAACATTCCTTGCGTGTCGGCACCTACTTCTCGGTGGTAACATTACATACGTCTATAACGTTATATATCCTATCCTAGGGCCACCTAACACCTCGTATGTAATATTTTACAACATTCGTGGCGTGTAGGCCTCTACTTCTCGGTGGGAACATTATGCACGTCTATAGCGTTATATGTCCTAACCTAAGGCAACCTAACACCTCGTATGTAATATTTTACAACATTCCTGGCGTGTCGGCACCTACTTTTCGGTGGTAACATTATATACGTCTATAACGTTATATGTCCTATCCTAGGGCAACCTAACATCTCGGATGTAATATTTTACAACATTCATTGCGTGTCGGCCCCTACTTCTCGGTGGGATCATTATGTACGGCTATAACGTTATATGTCCTAACCTAAGGCAACCTAACACCTCGGATGTAATAATTAACAACATTCGTGGCGTGTCGGCCACTACTTCTCGGTGGGAACATTATGTGCAGCTATAACGTAATATGTCCTAACCTAAGGCAGCCTAACATCTCGGATGTAATATTTTACAACATTCCTTGCGTGTCGGCGCATACTGCTCCGTGGGAATATTATATACGTCTATAACCTTATATATCCTAACCTAAGGCAACCTAACATCTCGGATGTAATATTTTACAACATTCCTTGCGTGTCGGCCCCTACTTCTTTGTGGGAACATTATGTACGTATATAACGTTATATGTCCTAACCTAAGCAGACCTAACATCTCGGATGTAATATTTCACAACGTTCGTGGCGTGCCGGCCTCTACTTCACGGTGGGAACATTATGTACGTCTATAAGGTTATGTGCCCTAACCTAAGGCACCTAACACCTCGTATGTAATATTTTACAACATTCGTGGCGTGTAGGCCTCTACTTCTCGGTGGGAACATTATGTACGTCTATAACGTTATATATCCTAACGTAAGGCAACCTAACATCTCGGATGTAATATTTTCCAACATTCCTTGCGTGTCGGCACCTACTTCTCGGTGGGAACATTATGTACGGCTGTAACGTTTTATGTCCTAACCTAAGGCAACCTAACATCTCGGACACAATATTTAACAACATTCGTTACGTGTCGACCCTTACTCCTCGGTAGGAACATTATGTACGTCTATAACGTTATATATCCTAACCTAAGGCAACTAACATCTCGGATGTAATATTTTACAACATTCCTTGCGTGTCGGCCCCTTCTTCTTGGTGGGAAAATTATGTACGTATATAACGTTATATGTCCTAACCTAAGCAAACCTATCATCTCGGATGTAATATTTCACAACATTCGTGGCGTGTCGGCCTCTACTTCTCGGTGTGAACATTATGTACGTCTATAACATTATGTGCCCTAACCTAAGGCAACCTAACACCTCGTATGTAATATTTTACAACATTCCTTGCGTGTCGTCGCCTACTTATCCGTGGGAACATTATATACTTCTATAACGTTATATATCCTAACGGAAGGCAACATAACATCTCGGACGTGATATTTTACAACATTCCTTGCGTGTCGACCCCTACTCCTCGGTGGGAACATTATGTACGTCTATAACGTTATATATCCTACCGTATGGCAACCTAACATCTCGGATGTAATATTTTCCAACATTCCTTGCGTGTCGGCACCTACTTCTCGGTGGGAACATTACATACGTCTATAACGTTATATATCCTATCCTAGAGCAACCTAACATCTCGGACGTTATATGCTACAACATTCGTGGCGTGTCGGCCCCTACTTCTTGGTGGGAACATTATGTACGTATATAACGTTATATGTCCTATCCTAAGGTAACCTAACATCCCGGATGTAATATTTTACAGCATTCCTTGCGCGTCGTCGCCTACTTATCCGTGGGAACATTATATACTTCTATAACGTTATATATCCTAACCGAAGGCAACATAACATCTCGGACGTGATATTTTACAACATTCCTTGCGTGTCGACCCCTACTCCTCGGTGGGAACATTATGTACGTCTATAACGTTATATATCCTACCGTATGGCAACCTAACATCTCGGATGTAATATTTTCCAACATTCCTTGCGTGTCGGCACCTACTTCTCGGTGGGAACATTACATACGTCTATAACGTTATATATCCTATCCTAGAGCAACCTAACATCTCGGACGTTATATGCTACAACATTCGTGGCGTGTCGGCCCCTACTTCTTGGTGGGAACATTATGTACGTATATAACGTTATATGTCCTATCCTAAGGTAACCTAACATCCCGGATGTAATATTTTACAGCATTCCTTGCGCGTCGGCACCTACTTTTCGGTGGTAACATTATATACGTCTATAACGTTATATGTCCTATCCTAGGGCCACCTAACATCTCGGATGTAATATTTTACAACATTCCTTGCGTGTCGGCCCCTACTTCTCGGTGGGAACATTATGTACGGCTATAACGTTATATGTCCTAACCTAAGGCAACCTAACACCTCGGATGTAATATTTAACAACATTCCTTGCGTGTCGGCACCTACTTCTCGGTGGGAACATTACATACGTCTATAACGTTATATATCCTATCCTAGAGCAACCTAACATCTCGGACGTTATATGCTACAACATTCGTGGCGTGTCGGCCCCTACTTCTTGGTGGGAACATTATGTACGTATATAACGTTATACGTCCTATCCTAAGGTAACCTAACATCCCGGATGTAATATTTTACAGCATTCCTTGCGCGTCGGCACCTACTTTTCGGTGGTAACATTATATACGGCTATAACGTTATATGTCCTAACCTAAGGCAACCTAACACCTCGGATGTAATATTTAACAACATTCCTTGCGTGTCGGCACCTACTTCTCGGTGGGAACATTACATACGTCTATAACGTTATATATCCTATCCTAGAGCAACCTAACATCTCGGACGTTATATGCTACAACATTCGTGGCGTGTCGGCCCCTACTTCTTGGTGGGAACATTATGTACGGCTCATAACGTTATATGTCCTAACCTAAGGCAACCTAACATCTCGGATGTAATATTTTACAACATTCATTGCGTGTCGGCCCCTACTTCTCGGTGGGATCATTATGTACGGCTATAACGTTATATGTCCTAACCTAAGGCAACCTAACACCTCGGATGTAATAATTAACAACATTCGTGGCGTGTCGGCCACTACTTCTCGGTGGGAACATTATGTGCAGCTATAACGTAATATGTCCTAACCTAAGGCAGCCTAACATCTCGGATGTAATATTTTACAACATTCCTTGCGTGTCGGCGCATACTGCTCCGTGGGAATATTATATACGTCTATAACCTTATATATCCTAACCTAAGGCAACCTAACATCTCGGATGTAATATTTTACAACATTCCTTGCGTGTCGGCCCCTACTTCTTTGTGGGAACATTATGTACGTATGTAACGTTATATGTCCTAACCTAAGCAAACCTAACATCTCGGATGTAATATTTCTCAACATTCGTGGCGTGTCGGCCTCTACTTCTCGATGGGAACATTATGTACGTATATAACGTTATATGTCCTAACCTAAGCAGACCTAACATCTCGGATGTAATATTTCACAACGTTCGTGGCGTGCCGGCCTCTACTTCACGGTGGGAACATTATCTACGTCTATATGGTTATGTGCCCTAACCTAAGGCACCTAACACCTCGTATGTAATATTTTACAACATTCGTGGCGTGTAGGCCTCTACTTCTCGGTGGGACCTTCATATACATCAATAACATAATATTACCTAACCTAACCCAACCTATCATCTCGGCGGTAATACTTGACAACATTCCTGGCGAGTTGGCCTCTACGTCTCCGTGGGACTTTTATATACATCAATAACGTAATATAACCTAACCTAACCCAACCTAACATCTCGGCACTAATATTTGACAACATTCCTGGCTTGATGGCCTCTACGTCTCCGTGGGATCTTCATATACATCAATAACGTAATATAACCTAACCTAAACCAACCTATCATCTCGGCGGTAATATTTGACAATATTCCAGGCGAGTTGGCCTCTACGTCTCCGTGGGAATTTTATATACATCAGTAACGTAATATAACCTAACCTAACCCAACCTAACATCTCGGCACTAATATTTGACAACATTCCTGGCGAGTTGGCCTCTACCTCTCCGTGAGACCTTCATATACATCAATAACGTAATATAATCTAACCTAACCCAACCTATCATCTCGGCACTAATATTTGACAACATTCCTGGCTTGATGGCCTCTACGTCTCCGTGGGACCTTCATATACATCAATAACATAATATTACCTAACCTAACCCAACCTATCATCTCGGCGGTAATACTTGACAACATTCCTGGCGAGTTGGCCTCTACGCCTCCGTGGGACTTTTATATACATCAAAACGTAATTTACCCTAACCTAACCCAACGGATCATCTCGGCGGTAATATTCGGCAACATTCCTGGAGTGTTGGTCTCTACGTCTCCGTGGGATCTTCATATACATCAATAACGTAATATAACCAAACCTAAACCAACCTATCATCTCGGCGGTAATATTTGACAACATTCCATGCGAGTCGGCCTCTACGTCTCCGTGCGACCTTCATATACATCAATAACGTAATATAACGTAACCTAACCCAACCTATCATCTCGGCACTAATATTTGACAACATTACAGGCGAGTTGGCCTCTACGTCTCCGTGGGAATTTTATATACATCAATAACGTAATATAACCTAACCTAACCCAACCTAACATCTCGGCGGTAATATTTGACATCATTCCTGGCGAGTTGGCCTCTACGCCTCCGTGGGACTTTTATATACATCAAAACGTAATTTACCCTAACCTAACCCAACGTAACATCTCGGCGGTAATATTCGGCAACATTCCTGGAGTGTTGGTCCCTACGTCTCCGTGGGATCTTCATATACATCAATAACGTAATATAACCTAACCTAAACCAACCTATCATCTCGGCGGTAATATTTGACAACATTCCAGGCGATTTGGCCTCTACGTGTCCGTGGGAATTTTATATACATCAATAACGTAACATAACCTAACCTAACCCAACCTAACATCTCGGCACTAATATTTGACAACATTCCTGGCGAGTTGGCCTCTACCTCTCCGTGAGACCTTCATATACATCAATAACGTAATATAATCTATCCTAACCCAACCTATAATCTCGACGGTAATATTTGACAACATTCCTGGTCAGTTGGCCTCTGCGTCTCCATGGAACCTTCATATACATCAATAACGTAATATAACCTAAGCTAACCCAACCTATCACCTCGGCGGTAATATTTGACAACATTCCTGGCGAGTTGGCCTCTACGTCTCCGTGGGAATTTTATATACATCAATAACGTAATATAACCTAACCTAACCCAACCTAACATCTCGGCACTAATATTTGACAACATTCCTGGCTTGATGGCCTCTACGTCTCCGTGGGATCTTCATATACATCAATAACGTAATATAACCTAACCTAAACCAACCTATCATCTCGGCGGTAATATTTGACAACATTCCAGGCGAGTTGGCCTCTACGTCTCCGTGGGAATTTTATATACATCAGTAACGTAATATAACCTAACCTAACCCAACCTAACATCTCGGCACTAATATTTGACAACATTCTTGGCGAGTTGGCCTCTACCTCTCCGTGAGACCTTCATATACATCAATAACGTAATATAATCTAACCTAACCCAACCTATCATCTCGGCACTAATATTTAACAACATTCCTGGCTTGATGGCCTCTACGTCTCCGTGGGACCTTCATATACATCAATAACATAATATTACCTAACCTAACCCAACCTATCATCTCGGCGGTAATACTTGACAACATTCCTGGCGAGTTGGCCTCTACGCCTCCGTGGGACTTTTATATACATCAAAACGTAATTTACCCTAACCTAACCCAACGGATCATCTCGGCGGTAATATTCGGCAACATTCCTGGAGTGTTGGTCTCTACGTCTCCGTGGGATCTTCATATACATCAATAACGTAATATAACCAAACCTAAACCAACCTATCATCTCGGCGGTAATATTTGACAACATTCCTGGCGAGTCGGCCTCTACGTCTCCGTGCGACCTTCATATACATCAATAACGTAATATAACGTAACCTAACCCAACCTATCATCTCGGCACTAATATTTGACAACATTACAGGCGAGTTGGCCTCTACGTCTCCGTGGGAATTTTATATACATCAATAACGTAATATAACCTAACCTAACCCAACCTAACATCTCGGCACTAATATTTGACAACATTCCTGGCGAGTTGGCCTCTACGTCTCCGTGGGAATTTTATATACATCAGTAACGTAATATAACCTAACCTAACCCAACCTAACATCTCGGCACTAATATTTGACAACATTCCTGTCGAGTTGGCCTCTACCTCTCCGTGAGACCTTCATATACATCAATAACGTAATATAATCTAACCTAACCCAACCTATCATCTCGGCACTAATATTTGACAACATTCCTGGCTTGATGGCCTCTACGTCTCCGTGGGACCTTCATATACATCAATAACATAATATTACCTAACCTAACCCAACCTATCATCTCGGCGGTAATACTTGACAACATTCCTGGCGAGTTGGCCTCTACGCCTCCGTGGGACTTTTATATACATCAAAACGTAATTTACCCTAACCTAACCCAACGGATCATCTCGGCGGTAATATTCGGCAACATTCCTGGAGTGTTGGTCTCTACGTCTCCGTGGGATCTTCATATACATCAATAACGTAATATAACCAAACCTAAACCAACCTATCATCTCGGCGGTAATATTTGACAACATTCCTGGCGAGTCGGCCTCTACGTCTCCGTGCGACCTTCATATACATCAATAACGTAATATAACGTAACCTAACCCAACCTATCATCTCGGCACTAATATTTGACAACATTACAGGCGAGTTGGCCTCTACGTCTCCGTGGGAATTTTATATACATCAATAACGTAATATAACCTAACCTAACCCAACCTAACATCTCGGCACTAATATTTGACAACATTCCTGGCGAGTTGGCCTCTACGTCTCCGTGGAACCTTCATATACATCAATAACGTAATATTATCTAACCTAACCCAACCTATCATCTCGGCACTAATATTTGACAACATTCCTGGCTTGATGGCCTCTACGTCTCCGTGGGACCTTCATATACATCAATAACATAATATTACCTAACCTAACCCAACCAATCATCTCGGCGGTAATATTAGACATCATTCCTGGCGAGTTGGCCTCTACGCCTCCGTGGGACTTTTATATACATCAAAACGTAATTTACCCTAACCTAACCCAACGTAACATCTCGGCGGTAATATTTGACAACATTCCTGGTCAGTTGGCCTCTGCGTCTCCGTGGAACCTTCATATACATCAATAACGTAATATAACCTAACCTAAGCCAACCTATCATCTCGGCGGTAATATTTGACATCATTCCTGGCGAGTTGGCCTCTACGCTTCCGTGGGACGTTTGTATACATCAAAACGTAATTTACCCTAACCTAACCCAACGTAACATCTCGGCGGTAATATTCGGCAACATTCCTGGAGTGTTGGTCCCTACGTCTCCGTGGGATCTTCATATACATCAATAACGTAATATAACCTAACCTAAACCAACCTATCATCTCGGCGGTAATATTTGACAACATTCCAGGCGAGTTGGCCCCTACGTCTCCGTGGGAATTTTATATACATCAATAACGTAATATAACCTAACCTAACCCAACCTAACATCTCGGCACTAATATTTGACAACATTCCTGGCGAGTTGGCCTCTGCCTCTCCGTGAGACCTTCATGTACATCAATAACGTAATATAATCTAACCTAACCCAACCTATAATCTCGGCGGTAATATTTGACAACATTCCTGGTCAGTTGGCCTCTGCGTCTCCGTGGAACCTTCATATACATCAATAACGTAATATAACCTAACCTAACCCAACCTATCATCTCGGCGGTAATATTTGACAACATTCCTGGCGAGTTGGCCTCTACGTCTCCGTGGGACTTTTATATACATCAATAACGTAATTTAACCTAACCTAAACCTACGTAACATCTCGGCGGTAATATTTGACAACATTCCTGGTTTGATGGCCTCTACGTCTCCGTGGGACCTTCATATACATCAATAACATAATATTACCTAACCTAACCCAACCTATCATCTCGGCGGTAATACTTGACAACATTCCTGGCGAGTTGGCCTCTACGTCTCCGTGGGACTTTTATATACGACAATAACGTAATATAACCTAACCTAACCCAACCTATCATCTCGGCGGTAATATTTGACATCATTCCTGGCGAGTTGGCCTCTACGCCTCCGTGGGACTTTTATATACATCAATAACGTAATTTAACCTAACCTAAACCTACGTAACATCACGGCGGTAATATTTGACAACATTCCTGGCTTGATGGCCTCTACGTCTCCGTGGGACATTCATATACATCAATAACATAATATTACCTAACCTAACCCAACCTATCATCTCGGCGGTAATACTTGACAACATTCCTGGCGCGTTGGCCTCTACGTCTCCGTGGGACCTTCATATACATCAATAACATAATATTACCTAACCTAACCCAACCTATCATCTCGGCGGTAATACTTGACAACATTCCTGGCGAGTTGGCCTCTACGTCTCCGTGGAACCTTCATATACATCAATAACGTAATATAACCTAACCTAACCCAACCTATCAACTCGGCGGTAATATTTGACATCATTCCTGGCGAGTTGGCCTCTACGCCTCCGTGGGACTTTTATATACATCAAAACGTAATTTACCCTAACCTAACCCAACTTAATATCTCGGCGGTAATATTCTGCAACATTCCTGGCGAGTTGGCCTCTACGTCTCCGTGGAACCTTCATATACATCAATAACGTAATATAATCTAACCTACCCCAACCTATCATCTCGGCACTAATATTTGACAACATTCCTGGCTTGATGGCCTCTACGTCTCCGTGGGACCTTCATATACATCAATAACATAATATTACCTAACCTAACCCAACCTATCATCTCGGCGGTAATACTTGACAACATTCCTGGCGAGTTGGCCTCTACGTCTCCGTGGGACTTTTATATACATCAATAACGTAATATAACCTAACCTGACCCAACCAATCATCTCGGCGGTAATATTTGACATCATTCCTGGCGAGTTGGCCTCTACGCCTCCGTGGGACTTTTATATACATCAAAACGTAATTTACCCTAACCTAACCCAACGTAACATCTCGGCGGTAATATTTGACAACATTCCTGGTCAGTTGGCCTCTGCGTCTCCGTGGAAGCTTCATATACATCAATAACGTAATATAACCTAACCTAACCCAACCTATCATCTCGGCGGTAATATTTGACATCATTCCTGGCGAGATGGCCTCTACGCTTCCGTGGGACTTTTGTATACATCAAAACGTAATTTACCCTAACCTAACCCAACGTAACATCTCGGCGGTAATATTCGGCAACATTCCTGGAGTGTTGGTCCCTACGTCTCCGTGGGATCTTCATATACATCAATAACGTAATATAACCTAACCTAAACCAACCTATCATCTCGGCGGTAATATTTGACAACATTCCAGGCGAGTTGGCCCCTACGTCTCCGTGGGAATTTTATATACATCAATAACGTAATATAACCTAACCTAACCCAACCTAACATCTCGGCACTAATATTTGACAACATTCCTGGCGAGTTGGCCTCTACCTCTCCGTGAGACCTTCATGTACATCAATAACGTAATATAATCTAACCTAACCGAACCTATAATCTCGGCGGTAATATTTGACAACATTCGTGGTCAGTTGGCCTCTGCGTCTCCGTGGAACCTTCATATACATCAATAACGTAATATAACCTAACCTAACCCAACCTATCATCTCGGCGGTAATATTTGACAACATTCCTGGCGAGTTGGCCTCTACGTCTCCGTGGGACTTTTATATACATCAATAACGTAATTTAACCTAACCTAAACCTACGTAACATCTCGGCGGTAATATTTGACAACATTCCTGGTTTGATGGCCTCTACGTCTCCGTGGGAATTTTATATACATCAATATCGTAATATAACCTAACCTAACCCAACCTAACATCTCGGCACTAATATTTGACAACATTCTTGGCTTGATGGCCTCTACGTCTTCGTGGGACCTTCATATACATCAATAACATAATATTACCTAACCTAACCCAACCTATCATCTCGGCGGTAATACTTGACGACATTCCTGGCGAGTTGGCCTCTACGTCTCCTTGGGACATTTATATACATCAATAACGTAATATAACCTAACCTAACCCAACCTATCATCTCGGCGGTAATATTTGACATCATTCCTGGCGAGTGGGCCTCTACGCCTCCGTGGGACTTTTATATACATCAAAACGTAATTTACCCTAACCTAACCCAACCTATCATCTCGGCGGTAATACTTGACAACATTCCTGGCGAGTTGGCCTCTACGTCTCCTTGGGACATTTATATACATCAATAACGTAATATAACCTAACCTAACCCAACCTATCATCTCGGCGGTAATATTTGACATCATTCCTGGCGAGTGGGCCTCTACGCCTCCGTGGGACTTTTATATACATCAAAACGTAATTTACCCTAACCTAACCCAACGTAACATCTCGGCGGTAATATTCGGCAACATTCCTGGAGTGTTGGTCCCTACGTCTCCGTGGGATCTTCATATACATCAATAACGTAATATAACCTAACCTAAACCAACCTATCATCTCGGCGGTAATATTTGACAACATTCCAGGCGAGTTGGCCTCTACGTCTCCGTGGGAATTTTATATACATCAATAACGTAACATAACCTAACCTAACCCAACCTAACATCTCGGCACTAATATTTGACAACATTCCTGGCGAGTTGGCCTAACCTCTCCGTGAGACCTTCATATACATCAATAACGTAATATAATCTAACCTAACCCAACCTATAATCTCGGCGGTAATATTTGACAACATTCCTGGTCAGTTGGCCTCTGCGTCTCCATGGAACCTTCATATACATCAATAACGTAATATAACCTAACCTAACCCAACCTATCACCTCGGCGGTAATATTTGACAACATTACTGGCGAGTTGGCCTCTACGTCTCCGTGGGACTTTTATATACATCAATAACGTAATTTAACCTAACCTAAACATACGTAACATCACGGCGGTAATATTTGACAACATTCCTGGCTTGATGGCCTCTACGTCTCCGTGGGACCTTCATATACATCAATAACATAATATTACCTAACCTAACCCAACCTATCATCTCGGCGGTAATACTTGACAACATTCCTGGCGAGTTGGCCTCTACGTCTCCGTGGGACTTTTATATACATCAATATCGTAATATAACCTAACCTAACCCAACCTAACATCTCGGCACTAATATTTGACAACATTCCTGGCTTGATGGCCTCTACGTCTCCGTGGGACCTTCATATACATCAATAACATAATATTACCTAACCTAACCCAACCTATCATCTCGGCGGTAATACTTGACAACATTCCTGGCGAGTTGGCCTCTACGTCTACGTGGAACCTTCATATACATCAATAACGTAATATAACCTAACCTAACCCAACCTATCAACTCGGCGGTAATATTTGACATCATTCCTGGCGAGTTGGCCTCTACGCCTCCGTGGGACTTTTATATACATCAAAACGTAATTTACCCTAACCTAACCCAACGTAACAACTCGGCGGTAATATTCGGCAACATTCCTGGAGTGTTGGTCCCTACGTCTCCGTGGGATCTTTATATACATCAATAACGTAATATAACCTAACCTAAACCAACCTATCATCTCGGCGGTAATATTTGACAACATTCCAGGCGATTTGGCCTCTACGTCTCCGTGGGAATTTTATATACATCAATAACGTAATATAACCTAACCTAACCCAACCTAACATCTCGGCACTAACATTTGACAACATTCCTGGCGAGTTGGCCTCTACCTCTCCGTGAGACCTTCATGTACATCAATAACGTAATATAATCTAACCTAACCCAACCTATAATCTCGGCGGTAATATTTGACAACATTCCTGGTCAGTTGGCCTCTGCGTCTCCGTGGAACCTTCATATACATCAATAACGTAATATAACCTAACCTAACCCAACCTATCATTTCGGCGGTAATATTTGACAACATTCCTGGCGAGTTGGCCTCTACGTCTCCGTGGGACTTTTACATACATCAATAACGTAATTTAACCTAACCTAAACCTACGTAACATCTCGGCGGTAATATTTGACAACATTCCTGGTTTGGTGGCCTCTACGTCTCCGTGGGACCTTCATATACATCAATAACATAATATTACCTAACCTAACCCAACCTATCATCTCGGCGGTAATACTTGACAACATTCCTGGCGAGTTGGCCTCTACGTCTCCGGGGAACTTTTATATACGACAATAACGTAATATAACCTAACCTAACCCAACCTAACATCTCGGCACTAATATTTGACAACATTCCTGGCGAGTTGGCCTTTACCTCTCCGTGAGACCTTCATATACATCAATAACGTAATATAATCTAACCTAACCCAACCTATCATCTCGGCACTAATATTTGACAACATTCCTGGCTTGATGGCCTCTACGTCTCCGTGGGACCTTCATATACATCAATAACATAATATTACCTAACCTAACCCAACCTATCATCTCGGCGGTAATACTTGACAACATTCCTGGCGAGTTGGCCTCTACGTCTCCGTGGGATCTTCATATACATCAATAACGTAATATAACCTAACCTAAACCAACCTATCATCGCGGCGGTAATATTTGACAACATTCCTGGCGAGTTGTCCTCTACGTCTCCGTGGGACTTTTATATACATCAATAACGTAATTTAACCTAACCTAAACCTACGTAACATCTCGGCGGTAATATTTGACAAAATTCCTGGTTTGATGGCCTCTACGCCTCCGTGGGACCTTCATATACATCAATAACATAATATTACCTAACCTAACCCAACCTATCATCTCGGCGGTAATACTTGACAACATTCCTGGCGAGTTGGCCTCTACGTCTCCGTGGAACCTTCATATACATCAATAACGTAATATAACCTAACCTAACCCAACCTCTCAACTCGGCGGTAATATTTGACAACATTCCTGGCGAGTTGGCCTCTACGCATCCGTGGGACTTTTATATACATCAAAACGTAATTTACCCTAACCTAACCCAACGGATCATCTCGGCGGTAATATTCGGCACCATTCCTGGAGTGTTGGTCTCTACGTCTCCGTGGGATCTTCATATACATCAATAACGTAATATAACCAAACCTAAACCAAGATATCATCTCGGCGGTAATATTTGACAACATTCCTGGCGAGTCGGCCTCTACGTCTCCGTGCGACCTTCATATACATCAATAACGTAATATAACGTAACCTAACCCAACCTATCATCTCGGCACTAATATTTGACAACATTACAGGCGAGTTGGCCTCTACGTCTCCGTGGGAATTTTATATACATCAATAACGTAATATAACCTAACCTAACCCAACCTAACATCTCGGCACTAATATTTGACAACATTCCTGGCGAGTTGGCCTCTACCTCTCCGTGAGACCTTCATATACATCAATAACGTAATATAATCTAACCTAACCCAACCTATCATCTCGGCACTAATATTTGACAACATTCCTGGCTTGATGGCCTCTACGTCTCCGTGGGACCTTCATATACATCAATAACATAATATTACCTAACCTAACCCAACCTATCATCTCGGCGGTAATACTTGACAACATTCCTGGCGAGTTGGCCTCTACGTCTCCGTGGGACTTTTATATACATCAATAACGTAATATAACCTAACCTAACCCAACCAATCATCTCGGCGGTAATATTTGACATCATTCCTGGCGAGTTGGCCTCTACGCCTCCGTGGGACTTTTATATACATCAAAACGTAATTTACCCTAACCTAACCCAACGTAACATCTCGGCGGTAATATTTGACAACATTCCTGGTCAGTTGGCCTCTGCGTCTCCGTGGAACCTTCATATACATCAATAACGTAATATAACCTAACCTAACCCAACCTATCATCTCGGCGGTAATATTTGACATCATTCCTGGCGAGTTGGCCTCTACGCTTCCGTGGGACTTTTGTATACATCAAAACGTAATTTACCCTAACCTAACCCAACGTAACATCTCGGCGGTAATATTCGGCAACATTCCTGGAGTGTTGGTCCCTACGTCTCCGTGGGATCTTCATATACATCAATAACGTAATATAACCTAACCTAAACCAACCTATCATCTCGGCGGTAATATTTGACAACATTCCAGGCGATTTGGCCTCTACGTCTCCGTGGGAATTTTATATACATCAATAACGTAATATAACCTAACCTAACCCAACCTAACATCTCGGCACTAATATTTGACAACATTCCTGGCTTGATGGCCTCTACGTCTCCGTGGGACCTTCATATACATCAATAACATAATATTACCTAACCTAACCCAACCTATCATCTCGGCGGTAATACTTGACAACATTCCTGGCGAGTTGGCCTCTACGTCTCCGTGGAACCTTCATATACATCAATAACGTAATATAACCTAACCTAACACAACCTATCATCTCGGCGGTAATATTTGACATCATTCCTGGCGAGTTGGCCTCTACGCCTCCGTGGGACTTTTATATACATCAAAACGTAATTTACCCTAACCTAACCCAACGGATCACCTCGGCGGTAATATTCGGCAACATTCCTGGAGTGTTGGTCTCTAGGTCTCCGTGGGATCTTCATATACATCAATAACGTAATATAACCAAACCTAAACCAAGATATCATCTCGGCGGTAGTATTTGACAACATTCCTGGCGAGTCGGCCTCTACGTCTCCGTGCGACCTTCATATACGTCAATAACGTAATATAACGTAACCTAACCCAACCTATCATCTCGGCACTAATATTTGACAACATTACAGGCGAGTTGGCCTCTACGTCTCCGTGGGAATTTTATACACATCAATAACGTAATATAACCTAACCTAACCCAACCTAACATCTCGGCACTAATATTTGACAACATTCCTGGCGAGTTGGCCTCTACGTCTACGTGGAACCTTCATATACATCAATAACGTAATATAACCTAACCTAACCCAACCTATCAACTCGGCGGTAATATTTGACATCATTCCTGGCGAGTTGGCCTCTACGCCTCCGTGGGACTTTTATATACATCAAAACGTAATTTACCCTAACCTAACCCAACGTAACAACTCGGCGGTAATATTCGGCAACATTCCTGGAGTGTTGGTCCCTACGTCTCCGTGGGATCTTCATATACATCAATAACGTAATATAACCTAACCTAAACCAACCTATCATCTCGGCGGTAATATTTGACAACATTCCAGGCGATTTGGCCTCTACATCTCCGTGGGAATTTTATATACATCAATAACGTAATATAACCTAACCTAACCCAACCTAACATCTCGGCACTAATATTTGACAACATTCCTGGCGAGTTGGCCTCTACCTCTCCGTGAGACCTTCATGTACATCAATAACGTAATATAATCTAACCTAACCCAACCTATAATCTCGGCGGTAATATTTGACAACATTCCTGGTCAGTTGGCCTCTGCGTCACCGTGGAACCTTCATATACATCAATAACGTAATATAACCTAACCTAACCCAACCTATCATCTCGGCGGTAATATTTGACAACATTCCTGGCGAGTTGGCCTCTACGTCTCCGTGGGACTTTTACATACATCAATAACGTAATTTAACCTAACCTAAACCTACGTAACATCTCGGCGGTAATATTTGACAACATTCCTGGTTTGGTGGCCTCTACGTCTCCGTGGGACCTTCATATACATCAATAACATAATATTACCTAACCTAACCCAACCTATCATCTCGGCGGTAATACTTGACAACATTCCTGGCGAGTTGGCCTCTACGTCTCCGGGGGACTTTTATATACGACAATAACGTAATATAACCTAACCTAACCCAACCTAACATCTCGTTACTAATATTTGACAACATTCCTGGCGAGTTGGTCTTTACCTCTCCGTGAGACCTTCATATACATCAATAACGTAATATAATCTAACCTAACCCAACCTATCATCTCGGCACTAATATTTGACAACATTCCTGGCTTGATGGCCTCTACGTCTCCGTGGGACCTTCATATACATCAATAACATAATATTACCTAACCTAACCCAACCTATCATCTCGGCGGTAATACTTGACAACATTCCTGGCGAGTTGGCCTCTACGTCTCCGTGGGACTTTTATATACATCAATAACGTAATATAACCTAACCTAACCCAACCAATCATCTCGGCGGTAATATTTGACATCATTCCTGGCGAGTTGGCCTCTACACCTCCGTGGGACTTTTATATATATCAAAACGTAATTTACCCTAACCTAACCCAACGTAACATCTCGGCGGTAATATTTGACAACATTCCTGGTCAGTTGGCCTCTGCGTCTCCGTGGAACCTTCATATACATCAATAACGTAATATAACCTAACCTAACCCAACCTATCATCTCGGCGGTAATATTTGACATCATTCCTGGCGAGTTGGCCTCTACGCTTCCGTGGGACTTTTGTATACATCAAAACGTAATTTACCCTAACCTAACCCAACGTAACATCTCGGCGGTAATATTCGGCAACATTCCTGGAGTGTTGGTCCCTACGTCTCCGTGGGATCTTCATATACATCAATAACGTAATATAACCTAACCTAAACCAACCTATCATCGCGGCGGTAATATTTGACAACATTCCTGGCGAGTTGTCCTCTACGTCTCCGTGGGACTTTTATATACATCAATAACGTAATTTAACCTAACCTAAACCTACGTAACATCTCGGCGGTAATATTTGACAAAATTCCTGGTTTGATGGCCTCTACGCCTCCGTGGGACCTTCATATACATCAATAACATAATATTACCTAACCTAACCCAACCTATCATCTCGGCGGTAATACTTGACAACATTCCTGGCGAGTTGGCCTCTACGTCTCCGTGGGACTTTTATATACATCAATAACGTAATATAACCTAACCTAACCCAACCAATCATCTCGGCGGTAATATTTGACATCATTCCTGGCGAGTTGGCCTCTACGCCTCCGTGGGACTTTTATATACATCAAAACGTAATTTACCCTAACCTAACCCAACGTAACATCTCGGCGGTAATATTTGACAACATTCCTGGTCAGTTGGCCTCTGCGTCTCCGTGGAACCTTCATATACATCAATAACGTAATATAACCTAACCTAACCCAACCTATCATCTCGGCGGTAATATTTGACATCATTCCTGGCGAGTTGGCCTCTACGCTTCCGTGGGACTTTTGTATACATCAAAACGTAATTTACCCTAACCTAACCCAACGTAACATCTCGGCGGTAATATTCGGCAACATTCCTGGAGTGTTGGTCCCTACGTCTCCGTGGGATCTTCATATACATCAATAACGTAATATAACCTAACCTAAACCAACCTATCATCTCGGCGGTAATATTTGACAACATTCCAGGCGATTTGGCCTCTACGTCTCCGTGGGAATTTTATATACATCAATAACGTAATATAACCTAACCTAACCCAACCTAACATCTCGGCACTAATATTTGACAACATTCCTGGCTTGATGGCCTCTACGTCTCCGTGGGACCTTCATATACATCAATAACATAATATTACCTAACCTAACCCAACCTATCATCTCGGCGGTAATACTTGACAACATTCCTGGCGAGTTGGCCTCTACGTCTCCGTGGAACCTTCATATACATCAATAACGTAATATAACCTAACCTAACACAACCTATCATCTCGGCGGTAATATTTGACATCATTCCTGGCGAGTTGGCCTCTACGCCTCCGTGGGACTTTTATATACATCAAAACGTAATTTACCCTAACCTAACCCAACGGATCACCTCGGCGGTAATATTCGGCAACATTCCTGGAGTGTTGGTCTCTAGGTCTCCGTGGGATCTTCATATACATCAATAACGTAATATAACCAAACCTAAACCAAGATATCATCTCGGCGGTAGTATTTGACAACATTCCTGGCGAGTCGGCCTCTACGTCTCCGTGCGACCTTCATATACGTCAATAACGTAATATAACGTAACCTAACCCAACCTATCATCTCGGCACTAATATTTGACAACATTCCAGGCGATTTGGCCTCTACATCTCCGTGGGAATTTTATATACATCAATAACGTAATATAACCTAACCTAACCCAACCTAACATCTCGGCACTAATATTTGACAACATTCCTGGCGAGTTGGCCTCTACCTCTCCGTGAGACCTTCATATACATCAATAACGTAATATTACCTAACCTAACCCAACCTATCATCTCGGCGGTAATACTTGACAACATTCCTGGCGCGTTGGCCTCTACGTCTCCGTGGGACCTTCATATACATCAATAACATAATATTACCTAACCTAACCCAACCTATCATCTCGGCGGTAATACTTGACAACATTCCTGGCGAGTTGGCCTCTACGTCTACGTGGAACCTTCATATACATCAATAACGTAATATAACCTAACCTAACCCAACCTATCAACTCGGCGGTAATATTTGACATCATTCCTGGCGAGTTGGCCTCTACGCCTCCGTGGGACTTTTATATACATCAAAACGTAATTTACCCTAACCTAACCCAACGTAACATCTCGGCGGTAATATTCGGCAACATTCCTGGAGTGTTGGTCCCTACGTCTCCGTGGGATCTTCATATACATCAATAACGTAATATAACCTAACCTAAACCAACCTATCATCTCGGCGGTAATATTTGACAACATTCCAGGCGATTTGGCCTCTACGTCTCCGTGGGAATTTTATATACATCAATAACGTAATATAACCTAACCTAACCCAACCTAACATCTCGGCACTAATATTTGACAACATTCCTGGCGAGTTGGCCTCTACCTCTCCGTGAGACCTTCATGTACATCAATAACGTAATATAATCTAACCTAACCCAACCTATAATCTCGGCGGTAATATTTGACAACATTCCTGGTCAGTTGGCCTCTGCGTCTCCGTGGAACCTTCATATACATCAATAACGTAATATAACCTAACCTAACCCAACCTATCATCTCGGCGGTAATATTTGACAACATTCCTGGCGAGTTGGCCTCTACGTCTCCGTGGGACTTTTACATACATCAATAACGTAATTTAACCTAACCTAAACCTACGTAACATCTCGGCGGTAATATTTGACAACATTCCTGGTTTGGTGGCCTCTACGTCTCCGTGGGACCTTCATATACATCAATAACATAATATTACCTAACCTAACCCAACCTATCATCTCGGCGGTAATACTTGACAACATTCCTGGCGAGTTGGCCTCTACGTCTCCGGGGGACTTTTATATACGACAATAACGTAATATAACCTAACCTAACCCAACCTAACATCTCGGCACTAATATTTGACAACATTCCTGGCGAGTTGGCCTTTACCTCTCCGTGAGACCTTCATATACATCAATAACGTAATATAATCTAACCTAACCCAACCTATCATCTCGGCACTAATATTTGACAACATTCCTGGCTTGATGGCCTCTACGTCTCCGTGGGACCTTCATATACATCAATAACATAATATTACCTAACCTAACCCAACCTATCATCTCGGCGGTAATACTTGACAACATTCCTGGCGAGTTGGCCTCTACGTCTCCGTGGGACTTTTATATACATCAATAACGTAATATAACCTAACCTAACCCAACCAATCATCTCGGCGGTAATATTTGACATCATTCCTGGCGAGTTGGCCTCTACACCTCCGTGGGACTTTTATATACATCAAAACGTAATTTACCCTAACCTAACCCAACGTAACATCTCGGCGGTAATATTTGACAACATTCCTGGTCAGTTGGCCTCTGCGTCTCCGTGGAACCTTCATATACATCAATAACGTAATATAACCTAACCTAACCCAACCTATCATCTCGGCGGTAATATTTGACATCATTCCTGGCGAGTTGGCCTCTACGCTTCCGTGGGACTTTTGTATACATCAAAACGTAATTTACCCTAACCTAACCCAACGTAACATCTCGGCGGTAATATTCGGCAACATTCCTGGAGTGTTGGTCCCTACGTCTCCGTGGGATCTTCATATACATCAATAACGTAATATAACCTAACCTAAACCAACCTATCATCGCGGCGGTAATATTTGACAACATTCCTGGCGAGTTGTCCTCTACGTCTCCGTGGGACTTTTATATACATCAATAACGTAATTTAACCTAACCTAAACCTACGTAACATCTCGGCGGTAATATTTGACAAAATTCCTGGTTTGATGGCCTCTACGCCTCCGTGGGACCTTCATATACATCAATAACATAATATTACCTAACCTAACCCAACCTATCATCTCGGCGGTAATACTTGACAACATTCCTGGCGAGTTGGCCTCTACGTCTCCGTGGAACCTTCATATACATCAATAACGTAATATAACCTAACCTAACCCAACCTCTCAACTCGGCGGTAATATTTGACAACATTCCTGGCGAGTTGGCCTCTACGCCTCCGTGGGACTTTTATATACATCAAAACGTAATTTACCCTAACCTAACCCAACGGATCATCTCGGCGGTAATATTTGACATCATTCCTGGCGAGTTGGCCTCTACGCCTCCGTGGGACTTTTATATACATCAAAACGTAATTTACCCTAACCTAACCCAAC